>CM045728.1:79834849-79889849 GCA_024760905.1 Plotosus lineatus | reverse complement strand
TATATCTTTCTTGATTTCTCTGCCCAATTTTTGAATAGGGCTTTTTTTTTACTGATTACAAAGTGCAATGTATAAATACTGATCATTCTATGTCGCAGTTATGCAAAGTTGCATGAGCAATTCAGTTAATTCTTTCATGTGACTTTCATCAAATTAAAAATATAACCAGATATAAATACAGGATATGACAGATCTGAAAAGGTACACACACACACAAAATGGATGTCTTTAGCTCAACAAAAACAAAGAATATTGATTTTATTTTCATACCCTTTGTACCTTTTCAACCTTGAACCAACGGAAACAGGCCAGTGTATCAGTAAAGCATATTTCGCAAAATACATTTCATCTTTAATTTCAAAGTAAATTCCCTTTGCAAAAGGTTGTAAGATAAAGGTTACACACAAATCGACTTTAAATAGCTTATTTTCCACCTGCTGTGGAGCTTTCACCATAAAGACCCTTGTTGCGCTTATTGCCGGAATGAATATTGGGGGGTGTTTCCGAGATAATTGTAAGCATTCAGGCAGAAAGATGCTCAGAAGCGGCTTTGTTAGAAATCATGATGCCATGACTAACAAAAAAAAAAAAAAAAAAAAAAAAAAAAAGGAAAAGTACAAAACATGCTAGGATTTTTTTTGGGATGTAGCAAATTTGCTTTTCTATAGTATTGCAAAAGCAAAGCAGAGCTGACTGGGACAACCGCACCCAATTCATGATCCTAAGTAAGATATACATCCCTACTGATAATTATGGAAAACAAAAAAATCTCTCAGACAGAATCTAGCTTTATTCAAATGGCACTCTGTAATTACCACAATTTCCTGAAATAAATATCCCATGATGCACCCTCTCGACAATAGTAATACAATTATTGCTCAACCAAAATTAACAATTAGAGATGGGCGACATGGCAAAAACATGTTACATCACAAAAACGTGAAAACATCGTTTCGACACGATATCAATTTTGCTAAGAACGTTTACTAACAACAACAAAAAAAAAACAAATAAACCAATTATTAAAAATTTGATTTATTGTCCAGTCAGTTCTTTCTTACACAAGTCTTTACGGTGACAGCTGAAATATGAGGTGACCATGTCCCAATATTATTTCATCATATTGCCTGGCTCCATTAGCAACCTATCCTTGTCCTGTGTCCTACACCAAGCTACCACAGAAGGCAATGAACATTTAACTGACAAACATATTTTGGGAAAAAGAAAATCATGATTAATAATATCACAACAAATTTTCTCTCTGGGGACTGTAAACTACAATCATTGGGTTACGGTCTCCAGAGAGTCCTTTCACAATTTGGTCCCTGACATTTTGTATTTGTTTGATAAGACTATCCGTCAACTTGGCAACAATACGATTATTTTCCCCCTAAATATGTTTAAAAAAAAAAATAAAAAAATGCAGCACTGGCTTGAATCGTTTGGTCACCATGATTCTTTATCGATCGTTATGATCATATAAATTATGTAATCGCCATCCACTTCCTAGGAATACCTGTACACCTGCACTTAAACTTGGCTGTCTCAATCAGCCTATCACATGGCAGCAATGCATTACAAGTAATGATAAAAATTCAAGTACAGGTCAGGATCTTGAGTTTACTTTCATATTAAATGTCAGAATGGGGAAAACAGGATCCCTGTGACCTTGAATATGGAATGGATGTTAGTACCAGATGAGTTCAATTACTTCAGAAACTCCTAGATCTACTGGATTTTTCTTGACCTGTATTTTGAATCGGCATGATTAGATCACTGCATGAACGTCCAGATGTACAGGTATACTATAAAATGAATGTTAGCACCCAATATTGTTTTGAGGTAGTTTTTAAGAGTTGGTATAAGAAGCCAGGTGATTAAACTAGTGATCTTTAGTTATTCAAACACATACACACACACACACACACACACACACACACACCAGTACTGCGTGACTATAAATTATTGTTGACCAATGATATGTCATTCCTTATCAAAAAAAAAAAAAAAAAAAAGTTTGCTGCTTTTTAATTAAAATTTTAGAATGTGTACTTTGGAAAAAAACTGCATTGCATGAAACAGCGTTGGAAAAAGATTCTACATATTAAACCTTTTTTTGTACACATTGGTTATTTCTTGAATCAGTACTCAATGTTTTCTAAAAGAGTCCGCTTCAAGTGAACCTGGACATCAGAGGCGATCATCTGAAATAGTGGCAGTATGGAATTTAATGCTTAAAAAAAAAAATAATAATAATTATAATAATAATAAAAAATCAAAACAAATGATAAAATGTACTAAAATCTAAAACACAATATTGCCCTAAATATAAGCAATTTATACACCACACCACCTCAAACACAAGCAACAATGGGATGTGTCCATATCAGTAATAATTGTCGAAACACGACTATTACTGACTTGGTGACACTCGTCTGAGCTGCAGCTGATATATGTATGTTTTACTGATGCCATAAAGAACCTTCATATACCCCACCGTTTCACGGTCTGCGTTATGGGCTCACTACAGGGTAGCGCATGGATTTGTTTTCTCTCCCATGTTTTATTTTCAGTAGACTCGATGGATTTGGATATCCTTGTTTAGTTCCAACCAGAAAGAAAGAGTGCAAAGTTGGAGGTGCTCATTCATTAAAACGCTCTATTACTCTCATGAAAATTCATTCCATTCTTACCAATCAGGAAGAAATATCTAAAATCCTGGCTACAAATTAGCGAACAGTTTGTTATTGATTAAAACTGACATTCTTTTGAATTTGCCAAAAGAGGGTACCCTCTGCATTGAAATTTGAAAACGGCACCACACTGATTCTTTTCAGTTCCTTCAGGTTAGCACAAAATGCTGATATAGATTGTGCTTGTGCTGTGCATAGACACGTCTCTATTCCATTAGACATCACGAACTACTTCAACAACAACAACAAAAATGTAGCACGGAATCGAATTTTGCATAGTTATTCAAATGTCAGGAATTATCTGTGTGTGGTTTTCAAATTCTTCACCAAACTGTAACAACCTCAGCAAACAACTGCAGTATCCAATAGCATTCAAGGTGTTTAAAGAGGACAACCAAATTTAAAATCTTTCAAAAAATAATCAAGTTGACTCTTACTCATAGTGCAAAAACACCTCACATTTTTATTAAATTAGAATTGCATAAGCTTAAGAGGTCGAACACACTAAGGTGCTTTAAAATACTAAAGTTTTGAGAGAAATGAAAGTTGTAATTTACAGAACAAAGCAACGCGTATTATATAACTGAAAACCAAAGAAAAAAGAAAAAAAGGTGAAACTGAAAAAAACAAAACAAAACCCATTTTGTTCCAAAAGAGCAGCCAGTGGGGTAAGATTGCACGGTTGTAAAGCATGAATACGTCACTCAGCTGAAAATGACGGTCTTCACACTGCGCATGTCCAAATAAATGGAAAACATATAAGGCTTTTCCAAATACATATGATGAAGTTCATTTTAATCTTGCAAGGTTAAAATTCAACTCTAAGCCTTCAGCACTTTATTACTATTTTATGCAAAGCTATGGCGGCTAATGTAAAAGACCAAAAATAGCCTATGAACAGATACACGTTGTCGTTATTTCTGAACCAAATGACACCAAGATGCCCGGAAACTTTGAAAGAATTTATTTCAAAACCACCACTCATGTAATTATGAAGAGATGACTAACGCAGTGATGTCGCCAACAACAGGCAACAAGAGGTAGTACATCTAGCCATTTCCACACAATTCTGAATGGTGCATGTCCAATGCCCTTCAAAGTACATATGCAAATTTAGTATCCAGCGTCAAATACAAACAATTTCGCTAAGTCAAGTATCTGAAACTGAGAACTAATCTGACCCTGCAACACAGTTAGGTCAGAAAATGACAGTAAAGAATCACGCTGGTAAAAAGCTGAAGAAACTCAACCTAAATTTTCAGTTTTGTCATTGATTCTATTTCCACCACGATTTCATGGTAAAAAAATAATTTGTTTCAGGAAAAGGTTTAGCACCTATATTTTGTTGTGCTTCAGTTACTGTAGGATAACAGTACGTTTAAATATTTGTAATCTTTCTTGGCTAAACTGACTAAAGTGAAAGTTGTATCTAACTGCATGATAATGAAAATTATTATACTCCATAAGCTAATACTGCTACAACAGAATGAGGGATTTTCTTTATGCAGTCTATTGAAGCTTAAAGTCACTACAATACTCATGATCTAACATCATTGTAGACACAAAGACACTCTAAAATCTCTTGGTTACAAATGCATAGGTACAAAAGTTTTTGAATGTTCAGCTATAGGTTATTTAAAGTTAAAGGTGAGACATGTTGATAAATTTCCCAGCATTCCAATAATTTTTGTATTTATAGCAGGATTAAAGAAAAAAGCTTAAAATAGCAGTTTAACTTTAATGAATAGTTGAATCATTTGCTAATTTGCTTCAAAAAGCCTTTCGAAAAAGCTGAAAACACTTTCCTACTGGACAAACGCAAAGACACTATCGAGCACTTGAGAACAACTCCAAAAGCACCACAGATGCTGAAGAGTTGCATGCACAATACGAGTCTTTGAATTCAGCTCAAATAATATGGTCAAGAACCTTCTATGGTCAAAGCTATTGCATTTTTCATGGACATTTGGGGAAAATAATAATAATAATAAAGTGCACAACACATTCACGTGTAATGTGGCTAAATAGATAGACACGCAACAATTTCTCGCAACCTCAACCATTAAGGCCATGGTTCCACGAGCCATCAGTCTGTGCGCAGTTCTAGACTATAAACAATACACAGCTTACCATCTTGAACATTATTTGATAGATCAAACAATAATAGTTGAAAAAAAATAAAATAAAAATCAAACAAGAATAATAGCGATCTCTCCTTTACATCATGATTCATTCACCACTACAACAGCGTATGAGGCTCATCACAAGCTCCCGAAACTAACACTCCAGAGTTTGGTACAATCTCCATCTACTGCATCTCTTGTGCACAGTCAGCCAGCCATAGCGGCCGCAGCTGAGCTACACACCTGGCGCTCCATAGGATTTGCTGTTCTTGTACTTTCCATAGCATGCAACTTTACAATGCGAAGATCGAAGCGATGGGGTCGCAACTCCACACACATCTTATGCACAGACAGCACACAAAACAACTAGAGTTCTCAACGATGACTTATTTATAAGGAGAGGCCCGAGAGACATTGAAGTGTCTGAGAGGCAACCACTTTTTTGTTTGTTTGTTTTTTTTTTCCTTTTATCTGTAAATTCCTAAGTCAGGCATTGAACTTAAAATCGAAGGTGTACACAACAAACAAATGGCACAATATTTCATGGGATGCACACAGACAAAAATATAAGGATATATAATCTTAAGAAAAGTGTAATAATCAGAAATCATTTGTAAATCTACTACTCAAGCGTCGAAAAATTAAATAAACCTACACCAGAAAAACATCGTCTCATTAAGGTGGTATTACTAATCTTGGGTATGGTCAGGTAGTGTTCATGCTTAAAATCACCAGATGGCTTCAGGCTATCATTATAAGAAAGTTTCACAGAAACTGGCTTCCTAACCTTTTCTCGGGATAGTGCAAAAGTAATTGTTATTAACACCAGTCATATCATGCACTACAAAGGCAGATAGATATTAGCTGAAGAAACAATGGAGTGGTCCTTTAAGAAAGCAAAGCTTTCAAGCTGGACTCGTGGTAGAAAAGAAAAAGAAATAATCAGCAGTACATAGACTAAAATCTTACAAACAAGGTGACAAAAGGTCACAAACTCCTCTTGAGAGTCTAACAAATTCGGGAAAAAGAAAACAGAAATGAATATAAAATAATAAAAAAAGGATAGTTCACTAACAGGTTTGATTTAAAGGATGCTGGTCTCAGAACCTGGTCCTGTTGTGATGCTAATTTCCTCTTTAGGCCCAGAAAAGCTGATTGTCAAAATACTCCTCTCATGGTGAGAGAATGACAGATTCCTGGATGATTACCTTTCACCATCTCCAAAGAACTGCTCATGGTGTTCTTAATATCCGATAAAGATTTGGTTTCCAATATCAGCACAATCTCTTGGTTATAACTCAAGAAACCAACTTATACATCTATGGTAAGGTGACCTTGTTGATGACTAACAAATAGACAATACGGACATAGATTTGCAAGTACATGGGGGGGGGGGGAGACAAAGGAAGCAGAAAAGAAAAGAACAGTAGGTACTTTTGTTTTGAAATTGTGCCCTTTAAGTCAGTGCTGATGGAAGTTCCACTTTCTTGCAACCTTAATAATATAATTTCATCAAAAGTTCTATTCCATCAGCCTGGGTAGAATCTGAATGACCATCATAATCATGAAAAACTCAAAGCAAACTCATGTCAATGTAAAAGCACAGAATGAAGGGACAAAAATATTTTTTCTCAAACACAGACTTAATGAAACTTTGAATGTGTGAAATGTTTCCAGTTATCTATGTGCACATCTGGAGGCCCCTCCCAAGATGAACGGGGCATGTGAAACATACAGACACATGGTGTTTGAGGATAAGAGACTCAACTTGGCCAAACTCAGGCAAAATACATGGTGCGCAGTGTGTCCTGATGGATCTGCACAGCTTTGGCCAGGGCCTGCTGATCTCGACCATTACTTTGGCCTGATGTGTGGCTTCCTTCAGCACTGCCAAGAGAGAAATATACAAATCAGTGTGTGTTTATATTATATTATATAATATAATTATATATATATGCTTTTCGTGTGCCTTTGACCCATTGTTCATCACGGAGTTCTAGCACGCGTAAAGGACAGAGTTACTGTTTCGCGAGTTTAAGTGTGCTATTTATTGGCTCAGGCTTTTAACCTTGCATAAACATTTGTCAGATTATAACTTTGCTAAGAAGGCATGGTCAACACACACACACACACACACACACACACACACGTGCGTGTGATTCCCAGTGCGAGTGAAAAGAAGCGTGTCGTGGCATGCGGTTGAGTGATATCGCAAAGGAATATGGCCAAACCCGTCTACCATCGGTACGGTATTGAAGCAGGAGGCCTTAAAAGGTATACTTTTATAATTTTTAAAGGGTTTAGGGGATAGTATTGGGGACCTTGGAATGAATCAGGCCTTTTACATGTAAAATGTGACTCAACTTAGGAGGGAACCCCCCCCCAAAAAAAAAACAAACAAAAAAAAACCCCCAGGTTACGAAACCACTTCCGGAACAGATTAATTTCGTAAGGTGAGGTACCAGCGTAGTACACACACACACACACACACACACACACACACACACACACACACACACACACACACACACCAGACCATTGATTTAAAGGACAAAGTAGAGGAAGCACCAGTCTGGTCTTGCCAATTGCCCGCAGCTTCCAAGAACGGTTCAGAAGTGGTAATCTTATTGTAGAAAAATAGGCGGAAAATGTGCTGTATGTTTATACAGCCACGTCATCCAATGTGACACTACTGTATACGCACGTCATGCCAACTAACCATTGCAACCATGGCTCATGTCTGCCCTTACCGAATGCCGAGCCCTTCCAGACAGATTCTGCTATTCTAGATTTTTATCCGTTAAACCTGGGTCCATAGAATCAAGGGTTGAAATTACGGTGCTAAAATGTATGACATGTTTCACCATATTTGGTTTTGGTAACACACTATTAGAATAATAATAATACTTTAAAATAAATACTCAAGTTGTTGAAAGTTAAAAATGATTGGATTTCTTTGAAAAAAGAGTCACTATAATACTAGTCCTTCTCAAAAAAATAGCATACTGTGATAAAGTTCATTATTTTCTGTAATGTACTGATAAAAATTAAACTTTCATATATTTTAGATTCATTGCACACCAACTGAAATATTTCTGGTCTTTTATTGTATTAATACTGATGATTTTGGCATCATTAAGTTTCATGAGAACAAGCCTTCAAGGTTTCATACCTGTCATGTTCCTTGTCTACTAGGTGGTATCGTGCTCGAAATGCCACAAGGTGAGCATAGTAGGCAGGTGCAGGAATGGAGACCGAGCGGGTACAGCGCACATAGGTATGGCACAGCTGGTAGGTGAGTACCTGTAGCTCATCTGACGTGAAGTGGTTGTCGTCCCACAGCACATGATAGTGAGATGGTCTGCTGGTACCCTGTAGAATACATCAGTAAGGAAGGGTTAATTCGGTACCTTTCTTAAAGTGGAGCTCACACGTTACCGATCATGATAATCATTTTCCAAAGTTACATTGGTGGAATTCGGAGATCATCATAAGAGGACATTTTAGGGAAGAGTGAAATATTTTAAGAATGTCAAAAAGTGTGGTGGGTTATATTCAGAGTACATCAGGGAAGAAATAGATAAAACAGTGATGGCAGTAGTGCTCAGTGCAGGGCTGCCAGCCCAGGAAAGTACCATTTTGTAATCAAGAAACCAAAAATTTGTATTTTGAGCTGAAAATTAGTATTCGTAATAGACAAAATTAGTACTCAAATTAGGATTCCACAAAATTACCTTTCTCGACATACAGGTTTATCTTTGTTGAATTTAACTGCGTATTGAATTCATAATGAAACAGCAGCATATTTGAGAAAACCATGTTTATTTGACATAATTCTACTTGTGTGAAAATATAGAATATAATCAGTAGGTTAGGTAGTAGGCCTCTGTCAGTCTCAAAGGACTATGGAGCTGTGCTCTGGCTGGTGTCTCGTCTGGTGGTACAACTTCGGGTGTGGTTGGTCAGCCCAATCCAATCTGGGGGTGGCAGTCCTTTCCGCATTTGGTACAGAAGACGACTGTAGTCTGGTTTGATTTGCAGCCTTCCGTCTCTGCCTCTTGGTCTCGAACTCTTCTGCAAGTGTGATGTCGAACTTGGTGAGACCTGCTCTGACTGTCGCATTCTAAGCCAATCGGTCTGAGGCGGTGACTTCCCAGGTGTTGAGGTTTGCTTCCAGGACCTTCCCGTCTTTCTGGGATGGGGTCTGCCTATTGGGCGGTGCCCTTGGGCTAGTTCTCCATATAGGAGGACTTTTGGCATCTACCCATCTTCCATTCACACCATGTAACCAAGCCAGCGCAAGCGTCACTGCTTCAATAGGGTGAACATGCTGGGGATTCCCGCTCTCTCGTGAACAGCTGTGTTTGTCACCTTGTCCTGCCCAGGATGCATCGGAGGCAGCACATATGTGGAAGGCATTCAGTTTCTGCTACTGCCGCACATGCAGGGTCCAGGACTCGCTGCCATACGGGAGTGTGCTCATGGCATAGGTGCTGTAGACCTGGATTTTGGTGTGCTCCATCAGTTTGTTGGTCCACACTCTCTTGGTTAGTCTAGACCAGGGATCACCAACGTGGTGCCCGTGGGCGCTAGGTAGCCCAGAAGGACAATACAAGGTGCCCGCGGACCTGTTCACTGCTATTTTTAGGACAGGCCCACGGCTCTATAGCGCCACTCTCCATTAAGCTGCATCTAAGTTTTTTTGAATATATTTTTAAATCAAATCAATATCTTCACATAGACTAATATCATTAATTATGAATAATAAATTTTAATTAAAGGTAAATTGAGCAAATTTGTAATTTCAGAGGTGTGTATCGACTTGGTATCCCTTCGCATTAATTGGTACCCAAGAAGTAGCTCTCAGTTTCAAAAAGGTTGGTGACCCCTGGTCTAGACATTGTGGTGGACGCCTTGCTGATGCACTTGTTCAGCTCTGAATCGAGAGGGAGTCAGCGATGGTTGACCCGAGGTAGACAGTTGTGAACTACTTCCAGCTCGTGGTCTGAGATTGTGATCTGTGGCGGGTGGTTCACATTCTGTGCCAGGACTCGAGTCTTCTTCAGACTGATAGTGAGTCCAAAGTCCTGACATACCTTGCTGAAGCGCTCCATGAACTGCTGGAGTTCTCCAGCAGAGTGGGTTGTGGCGGCAGTGTCATCTGCAAAGAGGAAGTTGCTCAGGCATGTCAGCTGGACTTTGGTCTTGGCTCTTAGTCTGGACAGGTTGAACAGCTTTCGATCCGATCTGGTTCGGAGGTAGATGCCTTCTGTGGCATTTCCGAAAGCGTGCATCAGTAGGACGGTGATGATGCCAAACAGGGTCGGCGTCAGCAAGCAGCCCTGCTCCACTCCGTTTTGGATGTTGAAGGCCTCTGATGTGGAACCAGCAAAGACCACAGTGCCCTTCGTGCATTCGTGGAAGGACCGGATCACA
Source organism: Plotosus lineatus (assembly GCA_024760905.1). Classification (NCBI taxonomy): domain Eukaryota; kingdom Metazoa; phylum Chordata; class Actinopteri; order Siluriformes; family Plotosidae; genus Plotosus; species Plotosus lineatus. Next base: position 79,879,597 of record CM045728.1, on the reverse strand, counting down.
TCGAGTCCGGGTGGGCATTCGATCCTGAGGAAAATCTTGAAAAGGCCGTTCCTGCTAACCAGGTCGAAGGCCTTCGTGAGGTCAATGTAGGCGACGAACAGTGGCTGCCATTGGTCTCTGCATTTCTCCTGCAGTTGCCCGAGAAAGAAGACCATGACTAAAGTGGACCTGTTGGCTCTGAATCCACACTGTGACTCTGGGTAGACTCGCTCAGCAAGAACTTGCGGTCTCTTCAGGGTGACTTGAGCGAAGAGCTTGCTGACGATGCTGAGAAGTGAGATGCCGCGGTAGTTGTTGCAGTCACTCCTGTTGCCCCTGTTCTTGTACGGAGTGACGAGGTTGGCATCCCACATGTCCTGTGGTACCTTGCCCTCTCCAGCACAGGCAGAGGATGTGGTGCAGCTTGGCAGGAATGCCATCATTCCTTGAGGCTTTGCTATTGGCGATGGAATCCACGGGTTGGCTGAGCTCCTGGATGGTTGGCTCCCCAGTGAGTTCTTAATAGTACTGGCAGGCACTCAATCGCATTCAAGGCATCTTCGGTCACCATGTTTTCTCTGGCATAGAGCTCAGAGTAGTGCTCCACCCATTGCTTCATCTGCTGTGCCTGGCCTTGATTGACATCACTGGTGGTCGACTTCAAGCAAACAGTTTTCTTCTGCATTGGACCAAGAGCCTACTTAATCCCCTCATATATCCCTATGATGTTTCCTGTGTCGGCTGCGTCCGTATTGAGGAACACGACTGGAATCAGTAGTCGTTGGCGCACCACCGAGCAGTCCTCTGGACCTTGCTGCGGGCAGCTCGGAGCGACTGGAGGGTGTGTTTGCTGGGGGAGGCCTTGTAGGCTGCTAGTGTGTGCCTCTTCCCTTCGAGGACCGGTGTCAGCTCTGCAGAGTGAGCCTCGTACCAGTCTGCTGACTTGCTGGTCTTCTTGCCATATGTGGTCATGGCAGCTTTATAGACAGCCTCGTATTCCCATCTTTCTCGGGTGCAGGTTTTGGGTAGACCTGGGAGGGATTTTGATAGCTCTCACAAATTCTTCAACCTTGTCCTGATCCTGTATTCTGCTGGTGTCGGTTCTGGGTCTTCCCTCCTTCTTGCTACAATGCATTTTCTTCGCTCGCAGCTTCACCCTGCAGTGTACAAGGGAATGGTCGGTGTCACAGTCAGCACTCTGGTAGGTGCATGTGATTGTGACGTTGGAGAGGCTGGAGCACCAGGTAAGGATCAGGTCGAGCTGGTGCCAATGCCTGGATCTGGAATGCCTCCAGGATACTCTGTGCTGGGGCTTGGTGTTGAAGAATGTGTTGCTGATGCACAGGCCATGGTGACAGCACAGCTCAAGCAGGCGTTGCCGGTTCTCATTCATCTTCCTTGTGTCAAACTGAACGAGGCAGTTTGGCCATGAGTTGTGATCAGCACCCACTCTGGCACTGACGTCGCCAAGGATGAACAGCAATTCCTTTTCAGGGACTCTGCTGCTGGTGGTGCTGAGATCGACATAGAACTTGTCCTTGGCTTTCGCAGAGGAACCCACTGCACCAGACTGTAGAGGAGCCGAGTAGCTCCTTCAGTGGACGACTGAGACATCCTCAGTGCAGGAAGGAGCGCTACCGCAGGTCGTTCATTCCCACAGCTGTCAGACTGTACAACACCACTTTGTAACTGTCTGTGAAAATACCGGTTATGTGCAATAAAAACCCCGTGCACTTTAATCAACCACATCTACCCCACTGACTGTGAACCATATCAACCCATCTACTCTGCCCTCAGATACATATACACTTGAATATAGGCCAGTCTACAAAGCCGTTCCCTTCTTTTCTTTTATTGTTTATTAATTTATACTATTTATGTATCTATTTATTTATTTACTTATATAATATATATGTATGTGTGTATGTTTGTATATGTATCTATTTTTGCACCCCCTTACTGATGTAACCTGGAACAGTGAATTTCTCCATTGTGTGATTAATAAAGCTGGATCTTATCTTATCTCTTATCTTAGTGTATCAGGCTGACCAAGACCAGCTGTGGTGACGAGTTGGAGGGACAGGATCCGCTTGCTGCCCTCTGTGGGTGGAGTGCTGGACTATAGCAGACTGTTTCTGACAGCAAATCCCACGCTGTGTTCTCTGACATCCCCCGGTGATCTCCCCCACCAGAAGAAGCCTCTTTCTTTCACGGACCCAGATCCGGAGAGCCTGGTCACTTGGAGAGCAACAATGTCCATCTGCAGCCTGCTCAGTTCTCTGTCCATTACTGCCATCTTGCGAGCGTCATCCACCTCCTGCAGGTCGTTTCTAAATCCGGGTGAAATTGCGCTGACATTCCAAGTGTCCAATTTAAGCAGATTTTTTCTTTGATTTGTTGCATGTTGCGTAATTTGACGATCCACTTGTTGGTTTGACCCAAAACCTCACGCACCCAGTGAGGTTAGCGGACCGTGGCGAGGCAGCACCTAACTGTCTGGGGATTACCCAGCTTAAGGCGGGCAGTAGCTGCCCCATTGAGGCACAAAGGCCTCGCCCACCGACGGAAGCAGCCCTTGGCGTCCAGCTCTACGCCAATTGAGCGGAAGACTTATAACTGGTAGACTGCTGCTTCCCGTGTTTTGTCGACGCTGTGAAATGAAGCTGGAGTGATCTCCAGTGTGCAGATCCTGGGAAAGAAGTATGGCGGACAGGCTGTTCCCAGGCAGCAAGTCCCCCCTCTCGGCCTCACCAGATGGATCCAATGGATGGGCAGAAGCCGATACAACTGGGTTCCAGTACCACTGCAGGAGTTGCCAGAACGTTGCTGTGAACAGGATGAACGGCCTCAAGGACGACGATTCACGATTTTCCCTCAGGGTTGCCCCCTGTGGCCTTTCCCATGTGAGGGTATAGCCGTAAAGCAGCGGAGGTTTGGAATCAGTGTTTACTTTCACCTTGACAGCGACCAGTCAAGGTTGACGAACTCCGTCTGCCTGACAGAATGTCAATTATTATTATATATTGCATAGTTATTACTATATTAAGCATGACCCTAAATGATATTTGATACCAGCATTTATGAATAAGTCAGAGAGTTTAGGACGAGAAAAAAGTTAAAAAGTAAGAAAATCAGTCGCTAGCTGGCGATGTCTGCCTGCCTTTATATGCGTTTTAATATCAAAAACGTCTTAATGCATTGTGCTAAATTTCACATTGCACATTGTGCAAAAGGTCATGCATCTGTCATGCTTCTTAATAAATGGATAAGTTGTTGAATACTCTGATAAAAATTATTGCTTTCTTTTTAGTCGCCATTTTAGGTTTCCGGTAAACGTTCCTCCTCGAATCGCCACCTTATCGTGGTGGAGGGGTTTGCGTGACCTAATGATCCTAGGAGCTATGTTGTCGGGGGCAAATGCCCCTGGTAGGGTCACCCAAGGCAAACAGGTCCGGGGTGAAGGTCCAGACAAAGTGCGATTCAAAACAAACCCCTAAGACATGAGAAAACAACACAGGAATCAGTCTCCCTTGCCCGGACGCGGGTCACCGGGGTTCCCTCCTGGAGCCAGGCCCAGGGGAGGGGCTCGGCGGCGCCTGGTGGTGGGGCTTATGCCCATGGAGCCTGGCCGGGCCCAGCCCGAAAAGGAGACATGGGTCCGCCTCCCATGGACCCATCACCCGTGGGAGGAGTTTTAGGGGTCGGGTGCAGTGTGAGTTGGGTGGCAGCCAAAGGCATGGGTTCTGTCGGACTGATCCTCGGCTGCTTACTCTGACCTTCGGGACATGGAATGTCACCTCTCTGGCGGGAAAGGAGCCTGATTTGGTGCGTGAGGTGGAGAGATACCGACTAGATATAGTCGGGCTCACCTCAACGCATAGCTTGGGCTCTGGAACCATCCATCTCGAAAGAGGCTGGACCTTCTTCTATTCTGGAGTTGCTCATGGGGAGAGGCGGCGAGCCGGTGTGGGTATTCTCGTTGCCCCCCGTCTCGGTGCCCAAATGTTGGGGTTCTCCCCGGTTGACGAAAGGGTAGCTTCCCTCCGTCTTTGGGTGGGGGGACGGGTCCTGACTGTTATTTGTGCTTATGTACCAAATGACAGTTCAGAGTACGCTCGTTGTCTTGGGAGACTTCAACGCCCATGTGGGCAACGATAGTGTGACCTGGAAGGGTGTGATCGGTGGGTATGGCCTCTCCAGTCTGAATCCGAATGGTGTGTCGTTGTTGGACTTCTGTGCTCGTCATAGTTTGTCTATCACGAACACCATGTTCGAACATAAGGGTGTCCATAAGTGCACTTGGCACCAGGACACCCTAGGTCGCAGTTCGATGATTGACTTTGTAGTCGTGTCATGGGACTTGCGACCATATGTTCTGGACACTCGGGTGAAGAGAGGAGCTGAGCTGTCTACCGATCACTACCTGGTGGTGAGTTGGCTTCGGTGGTGTGGGAGGTTGCCTTCCAGACCTGGCAGGCCCAAGCGTGTAATCAGGGTCTGCTGGGAACGTTTGGCGGAGCCCCTGTCCGAGAGGCCTTTAACTCCCACCTCCGGCAGAGCTACAACCACGTTCGGAGGAGGCGGGGACATGGAATCTGAATGGGCCATGTTTCGTGCCTCCATTGCTGAGGCGGCAGCCCATAGCTGTGGCCGTAAGGTCGCCGGTGCTTGTCGTGGCGGTAATCCCGAACCGGTGGTGGACACCTGCGGTGAAGGGGGCCGTCCAGCTGAAGAAGGAGGCCTATCGGGTTTTATTAGCCTGTGGGACTCCTGAGGCAGCAAACGGGTACCGGCAGGCCAAACGTGCTGCAGCCGAGGCTGTCGCAGATGCAAAATCTCGGGCGTGGGAGGAGTTCGGTGAGGGCCTGAGAGTGATTATCGGTTGGCCTCAAAGGTTCTGGGCCACCATCCGACGCCTCAGGAGGGGGAAGCAGTTCTTCACAAACACTGTTTACGGTGGAGGTGGGGAGCTGCTTACCTTGACTGGGGATGTTGTTGAGAGGTGGAGGGAATACTTTGAGGACCTTCTCAATCCCACCAACACGCCCTCCGTGGAAGAGGAAGACCCTGGGGTTCGGGTGAGGGTCCGCCCATCACTGGAGTGGAGGTCACTGAGGTTGTCAAAAGCTCCTCGGTGGTCGAGCTCCGGGGTTGGACGAGATCCGCCCGAATATCTCAGGACTCTGGATGTTGTAGGACTGTCTTGGTTGACACGTCTCTGCAACATCGCGTGGTCATCGGGGGCTGTACCTCTGGATTGGCAAACTGGGGTGGTGGTCCCAATTTTTAAGAAGGGGGACCGGAGGGTGTGTCCCAATTATCTGGGAATTACCCCCCTCAGCCTACCTGGGAAAGACTATGCAGGGGTACTAGAGAGGAGGATCCGACCGATAGTCGAACCTCGGATTCAGGAGGAACAATGTGGTTTTCGCCCTGGCCGCAGCACTCTTGACCAACTCTATACGCTCCACAGGATTCTGGAGGGGCATGGGAGTTTGCCCAATCTGTCCACATGTGCTTTGTGGATTTGGAGAAGGCTTTCGACCGTGTCCCTCGAAAGATCTTGTGGGGCGTGCTCGAGAGTACGGCGTTCGGATCCGTTGTTACGAGCTATTCGGTCGCTGTATCACCGGAGCCAGAGTTTGGTCCGTATTGGTAACAGCAGCTCGGATTCGTTTCCGGTGGGAGTTGGAGTCCACCAAGGCTGTCCTTTGTCACCGATTCTGTTCATAATTTTTATGGACAGAATTTCTAGGCGCAGTCGAGGCGATGAGGGGTTCTGGTTTGGTGGCCATCGGATATCGTCTCTGCTTTTTGCGGATGATGTTGTCCTTTTGGCTTCATCAAGTCGGGCCCTCCAGCTCTCATTGGAGCGATTCGCAGCCGAGTGCGAAGCAGCCGGGATGAAGATCAGTACCTCCAAGTCCGAGGCCATGGTTCTCAGTCGGACAATGGTGGAATGCACCCTCTGGGTCGGGGATGAGGTCCTGCCCCAAGTGGAGGAGTTTAAGTATCTTGGGGTCTTGTTTACGAGTGAGGGAAGGATGGAGCGAGAGATCGACAGACGGATCGCTGCAGCCTCTGCTGTTAAGCGGTGCCTGTACCGGTCCGTCGTGGTGAAAAAGGAGCTGAGCCGCAAGGCGAAGCTCTCAATTTACCAGTCGATCTACGTTCCAACCCTCACCTATGGTCACGAGCTTTGGGTAATGACCGAAAGAACAAGATCACGGATACAAGCGGCTGAAATGAGCTTTCTTCGCCGGGTGGCGGGTTCTCCCTTAGAGATAGGGTGAGAAGCTCCGCCATCCGGGAGAGCTCGGAGTAGATCCGCTGCTCCTCCGCATTGACAGGGGCCAGTTGAGGTGGCTCGGGCATCTGGTTAGAATGCCCCCCGGACGCCTCCCTGGTGTGGTGTTTCGGGCATGTCCAACCGGGAAGAGACCCCGGGGTCGACCTAGAACACGCTGGAGGGACTATGTCTCTCGGCTTGTCTGGGACCGCCTCGGTGTCCCCCCGGGAGAGTTGGAGGAAGTGGCTCGGGAGAGGGATGTCTGGACCTCTTTGCTAAGGTTGCTGCCCCCGCGACCCGACCCCGGACTAAGCGGAAGAAGATGAGATGAGATGAGATGAGTAAACGTTCAATGATTGGCTCTGGTTACCAAAGATTGTATGTATGATATCCGGTGATTGTGGGAAATTGACCTACCTTGCTGCCAATTAATGAATCACGTGGTATAATACAACAGTAACATCCCGTTAGATTATCGTGAGACTTGGCTTTGCCAGGAAGGTTAAAAATGTAAACACGGATCAAATTGGATGCAATTCATCAGAATTATTGATAAAATATTGTCAACTAAAATTGAAAGGAGCATATTTTCTTAAAAGTATGAAATTCGTATTAATGTCTCAATGAATCGTCTTGACGCATTTTGTTATTTTTTTGTATGAATACGGATAAATTCGTGCAAGCCCTGTCAGTGTAACGTTAATTCTAAACAAAAAAAAAAAAAAAAAAAAAAAAAAAAAGTGGAGGGGATAAAAAAAAAAAAAAACGGGGCAGCAACACTGTCCCATTTAAGGTAAATTTTTACAATAGACACACATCAGAACAACACTGGCACAAATCAGAGTGATTGGCATAGATTGTAACAACATTGGATGAAGCATCAGATCAGTACACATTTGAATAAAATCAGCTAAAACATCAGAAATAAAACCAGAATATGATCGGCTCAAACTGGGATCATGATTGCACCTTGAGAAATTATGTCAATGGATTCCAGAACTGCACAGTAGTTAAGAAACCTGCAGCGAATATCACTTGCACATGAAGATTTTACGTACAGCTTTGTGAGCTTGCAGAACTCAAAGTAACTTATTAAAAACAGCATAATACAAATGGATCCATTTCTTGCTCTCCCTGCAAACTTGACAACTAAATCAGCATTTAAACAAACATACAGAATGTACTACAACTTCAAACATCCTGTGATGCTCATACCTGAATACCAGCATGGCTGCAAAGGTAAAAGTCAAATTCTGAGGGATGAGTGATTTTTGTGTCAACTGTGGTGCCGGCAGGGATGTTCCCACTTTTTCCAACCTAAAGCACACAGAACCAACCAGTCAGCCAAAAATACTCAAGCACACACTTTAAGAAATATATTACACAAGACTTAAGTGAAATAGCCAACCCTTTCATTCCGGTCCATACAGAAAAGTCTAGTGTGGTGTCTCTTTTGGACTACTACAAAGGTGATGCCTGGCTGATAGTCCTTCTCTAGCTTTATACAAGCCTCACGGATTGCTAGTAACTCATGTTGCAGAACCTTGAGAAAATCAAGAGTCAGTATACAACAACAGTACATGATGTACAAGGTTTTAAAGAAAATGTCCTGTATACAGTGAGTCAGTAGTATACCTGATTGAATTGACCTTCTGAAATGCCATCTCTGTAGTAGATAATACGGGTAGGTTTGAAGCGGGTTGACTTGTAGAACTGGATCAGTAGTTCTCTCACCATTGCAGCCAAGTCCTGAATTATATCTTGGCGGTGCTGTTGAACTCGCACTGTGGCACAATACCGGCTCGGGTGAGCGTCCATGCTGCCAACCACCTAAACCATTCAAGAGGCAAATTTTTAGCCAAATGTTGATTAATTCTGCACAAGAGAAAAGTTAAGTGAAAAGATAGCTGGTAAACCAGTGCTTTAGAGTTTTGCATTTGTTTCAACATAACAAGCACCTTCATTAACAACTAACAGGGAACTTGTACAGCAGACACTTCCAATGCATGAATTTCTAAAAAGTATATGTATGCATGCATACACAATGTGAGAGCCACTCCACCAAAAGTAGGCTATTGCATCCAAAAATGAAAAATTTGCTTTTTACAGTCAGATAGAGTAGACCCAAAGCTGCAAAATGCAGCAAAAAGTTTGTCAATACCTTGAAAACTGACCGAGCTATGCCATTTCTTGTGTCAGCATTTCAACTAAAAATTTCACAAGATGTTTTAGAGAAAAATGAGCACAAAACTTGCCCTTCTTCCAAGATCATTAGTCCTTAGCAACCAAACATTTTTATGCACCTCAGCCATATAAACCTTTAGAAAACATGTCTTGGAAAAGTTTTAAGAAGCAATGATAAGAGAAATCATCCTCATTTTAATCTGACATGTCCTTTTTAAACCCATCAGTCACCGTGGGAACCCCCCAAAAACGAAAAAAAAAAACAACCCAAAACAAAACAAAAAAAACCCACCCCCCCACTTCCGTTTATTCCAATAAGACCAGTATGTATCATTTCGACCATTATATAAAGGTTCAAATGCCTTCAAATGATACTGATTGGAAGAAAAAAAAACCTGTCGGGTTCAAACAATCACACTGAAATTAAGAAAACTACATATAAGAAAACTATGTAACAAAACTCTGATCTCTTTATACAAGTAAGCTTCATCAACCGAGCCCTCATCATCTTAATCTATATCCTGCTCAGCAGAAAGGCTCACACCAGAAACAACAAACTGGCTCATGCACACTTAACAGATGCCTCTTCTTCATCAACATAAAAATCTTCAACACAACTGACATCATCAGTTTGTTCATCTATAAAAGGAATGAAACATTTAAGTATTTTTCAGGTTCAATTTTCGTACAAAACTAAACAGCCCATGATCCAACATGTCCAATCCAGACAAGATTACACACAAATCACAATTTAAAAAAAATTCCATAATCAAATTTTGCATGCAGAAAAAAAATACTCACCGGCGAAATAATCTTCAAGAACGCCAAGCATTCCGGCATCATCAAAGCCCAATTCTCGCATCGAATTTAGCATCTATACTAATGCTGCTAGACATCACAGATGACATTTCGCTCTCCTTTTCCAGAAATTATGTGTATTCACAATCTTATAAATAAACTTAATGACTGTTGTTGAAGAGAAAGTCGGAGATAAATTCAGCGTGCAGTAAACCGGAAGTTAACGTGTAACACGCACTTGTGCATGTGCAAGCCCGAGCTGACCAATCAGTGTGCTCGTTTCAGATCTTCTTTAGCAACTTGCCTGCATTGTTTACGAGTATATCGTCTTCATAACCTTTATTTTATTCGCTGAAACGGCATGGAAGCTCATTTTAATATCAAAACAGTATCCAAAATGGAAAGACTACTTCACGGCCGTTCTTCCGGTGTATGGATTATACCGAACTCGATGAATAAATGCAACGAAAACCAGTAAGTTTTGCTACTGTTTTTATCCAGTTTTATGAGGGTACTCGCCAGAAAAATGAGGGGGGGGGGGGAACAAAAAACAAAACAACCAAAAAAACCCAACATTTTTAGTGAGTTTTAGTCGATTTCACGTGAGCAAATGATAGTTGAATACTTGTTTTAATAGTTTATGCAAAAATCCAAATCTTGATAAAAAGGGACCATTTTTAATTTTCTGGCCTTTATCTCAAAAATGGTCTGTGCGACAAGCGCCTACTTTTGGTGGAGCGCCTCACATATATGTATGTATGTATGTATACACACACACATTATTTATATTTATATATATATATATATATATATATATATATATATATATATATGGTTCACTGTGTCCATGTTAAGCAATACCCAGACAAAGCTGTTGACCTTTTAATTTTTCCACATTGAACAGCTTCAACGGAGTTTCTCTCGTACATAAGCTGTATTTTTAATTGATTATCTCGATAGGCTGTTGGGGCATTTCATAGGGACCGTTCAACATCTATATAAAATAAATCCATAAAGAACAGGCACTGCTAGAGTGTTAACAAGAAGTATCTGAGGCAGCAGCAGATGCAGCGGAGGCCAGCCAGTGAAAACATAGTATCTTGTATGCTTCATATGGGATACAGTTACAAACAACTCTATGCAATATTTGACAGTCTTTTTATGTGACATCCTGCATATTTCATGTGATCCAAGTAAAGTTGAAAATAGGTCACAATGACCCAGTTTTGATAGGCTTGAAGATCTTCCACCAAGTATAAAACTACAACTTAGAAATCAATCCAGTGAAGACTGCACCCTCTAGTGTGTTTCTGGGCATTTTTGATGAACTGACCCCCGTGAGCAGGAAAATTGGGTCACGATGAACCAGTATCAATAGGTTAATCGGGTGCATCCTAGAGACCATTCAACATAAAACTTCACGAGAAACTAGCAACGGCAGAGTATTAGCAAGTAAGTGTCTTTGGCGGCAAGGGAGGCAGACAGCCTCTAAAAACTATCCCTGCGAAGTGTGGGGAACACTATTATTAAACATGCAAACTGATGCACATTTTGGGACCTGACAAATGGTAAATAAATTAAATTTGAAATCATACCAACCCATCAAAAATCAATATCCTGTATAGCTATGCTCTACCCATGTATTTATTGTGAAACTATGAATAAACGTTATTGCTCAGAAGTATATGCATTGATAATCTTTCAAAACAACTCATTTATTTTGTAGCAAGGCAACATGGCTGATGCATGCTTGGAAAAATTTGTCCTCTGGCGGTGCCAAGAAGATGTACACAGTCTGATTTTTGAGTGTTAAAACTTACTGCAGCAATGGAGGGTTTCTTTCCATCGCCTGCAGGAGGATGAGTCACATCTGCACCAAGGAAAATTACAGGCTGCTGGAAAACCATGGGTCTGGAGAGAAAAATATCAGAGCTTATTCTCAGACAAAAATCTCCAACTTTCCAATATCAACTTATTAAACTAAAATCCTGTTCGTATAAATGTAATCAGTAAGATAATCAAGGTAGCTCACCTTCCCTGTGGAAGTAGAATGTTGTTTACTCCTCCTAGCTTAACGTTGATTTTCAAACAGAGGTTAGACAGTGTCTGTGGAGTGGTTTTCTGGACATTCTTCACCTGGACACACTGAGTGGCCATTCCTAAAACCGTGTCCCCGACACGCTTCACCTCCGCTTTGAGAACATGAGACAGAGAAACCAGGTTACATTGAGTGTAACCGTGTAGCCACACCAACCATTATAAACATAGCTTCAAGAGCCAACTTACCATAAACAGGTGTCTTCCCTGGGAGAATTACCACGACCAGCTGCAGGCCTTGGAAGGCATACTTCAGGTGTTTAAACATGGGTTCCACACTGTCCGCTCCTTGTGCATACTTGCAAAAGCAGGGTTGGCCTTGAATGGGCATTCCGGCATCTCGAGAAATCTTGCGCAGCTGGTCTGTAAATGCTCTATGAATGACAGAATTAAAAGAATGAGAACACTATAATAACTTAATTGCAGAAAAGAGCAACAGTAATTGTACAAGACTACTGGTTAAAAAATCCAATAGTCTTCAATAGAGAGCAGTACTGGAACATAAAAATCACACCTTTCTTGGTCACGAGCACAAAATATAAACCTGAGCACCAATATTTAGCTTCTACACTAAAGCAATCTCTTAATTTGAAACAAAGTAAAATTTTAAATGATAACGCTCTACAAAGATAAATGCTAAAACATAAGCAAACGAGGACTTACTTTAATAAGAGCTCTGTGCATTGCCTTTGTGGAGCAAAACAAGCGATGGCCCAAACCTTGATCTCAATCCCAGTATGAAACTGCTTGTTTCTCATATCCCATACACCTTGGATTGGGGTAGCTATTGCCTTGTTCTGGTTTAAAAATTAAATAAATAAATGCCTTTAATCAATAATCTACAGGTGTGTATTACTTACTGTAAATGTATTGTAAACAATCATATCCTTTAAAAAAAAAAGGAAAAGGTTTGTACCCGTCCTCCATAGAGAATCGATGGTGCCTGGAGGACTCGGCCATTTACTTCAGTCATTTCATCTCTTACCATAACCCCAAACTCACGCACGAAAGGGTCACTATTAAAGTTGGCACTTCTCATCTGTAACATATTCAAATCAAAATCGCTGTAAATACTTTTACAGGTCAAGACACTTCTCCAACTGTATATATGATTGTAAATACAAAGCACAGAGATGAGCGGACCAATTTGCTGATTTCGTCCTGACGATCCGGCGCCGACCGGGCTGTGGCACGAATCATAGTGGAGGTCTGATTGTCTGTCAGTTTCTTGATGCATCGCTGTCCAGCCACTATGTTACATACCTAGGACACACCAAGGTGAGGTCTGGTGAAACCCCCCCATAAAAGTAATTTTCTAAATGTCCTTCTTACAATAATAGAGTTTGACAAACCTCAAGAGGAAGGTATGTGTGCTTTTGCTCCTGTCCAACTTGTAAACATGGGAGATGAGGATATCGAAGTATCAGTTTGTACTTATCTTTGAAGTACTGCGCCACTGCGCATTCAGACGTTTGTCCACCTTCATGTTGTAAGGGAAACCTGCGACAGATCAGAAGAAAAAACAAAAACCCCCATCTAATTCAAAATGTCTGATTTGCACTTTTCTCTCTGTTCTTGTCAGCATATGAAAGAAAATGTGTCCTGAGGTTCACATAGGTGTCTACCTGCAAATGAAACGATCATGTTTGTAATTCTATAATTTTCATGTAATACTACACTGCATGTTATTCACTTTTCAGCTAACTGAACTACAGTACTCAAGTTCATTCTAAACCACACTAAGACAACCCTTCTCAGACAATATAGAAATCTCTCATCTGTCTGTCTGTCTTCCTTTCGACTTTTTCCCTTTTACTCAGGAGTCGCCACAGCGAATCATCTGATTCGCATGTTTGATTTGGCAGAGGATTTTATGTCGGATGCCCTTCCTGTCACAACCCTTTTTTAGCAAGGGACAGAAACACGCTGACGACTTTGCAGCCTACTCTTTACGAAAGTCAGCAATGGTTCTTTTACATGCCTCTCACCATAGACAGTGAGAGACATGGCTTGCCTTTGATAACTCAGTTAGCTGCACTGGGGGATAGAAATCTCTCATCTGTGATTGCTGAATTCTCACCGTTCCCAAGCAATTGGGTAAATAACAATGTTCGATTACATGTAGATACACACACAGGGTGCTTGGTGTTGAAGAATGTGTTGCAGATGCACAGGCCATGGAGGCAGCACAGCTCAAGCAGGTGTTGCCCGTTCGCATCATTCATAATACGGTACACACACACACACACACACACACACACAAAATGGCTCTCACGTCTGGTGACTAGCCGGTCTTCTTGTTACATTACAGACTCTGTATTTCCTCTTCATCTGCCCGCAGTGTGTGATCTCTACTTTCAGACCTGCAGGAGCGTGCCAAATCAGAGAAGATAAAAGAGTTAATGTGGATATTTAAATTTGGAAATCATCAGCAGACTTATAAAATGGACTAACCCTTTATCTCCTTCGTGAACTTGACTCTTTGAGAATCTGTTAAACACTTCTGTTGTTCATCGATGCTTTTAAAATCCAAAACCTCACACATAAACTCAATCACGGGTTGGGCTTTGTAGAATGCCGTCGCCGATACTAGGAAAAGAAAAACAAAAGCAAATAAATGTAGACATTTAATTAACTATGTTCATAAAATCTCTGCAAACACACTGACTCTTCATACCATCAATGTTAAGCATCATTTTCCAAAGAGATGGACGAACAGACTGGTGGAAGCCAAACCAGACTTCCCTTCCTCCACCAAGAGGATTGGCACAGCCTTCAGAAGGAGTGAAGAATGAGCGGCCAACAGGGGTGTATCTAGGGTGAAGACAAAGAGTGTGTTGACTTTAATCAAGTCAATAAAAAGAGGCACAACAGGTTTAAAATGAGGTTTCATAAATTAAATTACATGACGATACTGGGATGAAACAGGTCATTACAGAGGGCGCGAAATTAGCGCCGGTCCACCAGCATTTTTGTGGGAAGTCCAGAAAAATCCAACCCAATACCAGACCCCGTGTCAGGCAGAAGGCAAAAGCTCTCAGCTATTTGCTAAATTTGAATAACGCACCAGTAACTTCTGGGTTTGCCGCTGATGCATGAGGATAATAATTATGTAGTAAAATGTAGTAATGATTAAGTAAAAACTTTTTACATTTTCTACGGTGATATTTATGAATAAATAAGGTGCTTAGGCTCCTCGCTAGAAGCCAGAGAAGATGCAGGGCATTTGAGAGGCATCATACGGCTTAAATAATAATGGGAGAAAAAAAAAAAGTGAAAAAATTTTACTTCGCAATTCAGGCAATCACGTTGATAACTTGTGCGCGAAGGGGGGGGGGGTGTACACATCATTTGCAACCAATCAGCAAGAGGGAGAAACAAAAGCTCTCAGCCATTGGCCACAATCATTCCAGAAAAAGTGGGGTCCAGTAAAATTCTTCGCGGTCCTGCAGATTTTTTCTTCTGTCTGCCCTCTCTGTCCGGTGGAAAATTTTCTTAATTTCATGCTCCGATTACTGCTGGTAATATTTATAAAAATAAAACGAGCAATTTTCAATGGGAGACGAAATTATCCAAGACTCCCTCTATTGATCAAAATTAATCTTGTAAAGGGAGTACCCCTTTTGTCCTTCTTTCTCTAATCATGTAGTACTAATTTTATGTAATGTAATTTTAGAGATGTGACATAATTTCAAGTTTGCCACGTTGATAATTTGACAAAGAAATTGCCTCCAAATGAAGCATTCTCTGGTCTGAAACTGACTGGCAAATGATTGCAGGGATCCCCCGCGAACTGACATATACGTACATGTCTGTGTGTATATAATATCAATAAATACATATTCAATGCTATAAATGTGTATAACAACAATTAAACATTCAAAAATAATGCATAAGATGTAAATAAAGTATAAATACACACATACAGACATGCACGCACACATTCAGATGAGCACCTCACATAAAAATCTAAGTAGTTTTATTGGGGAGGTTTTTTTTTTGCACAATTGGCCTTGGTAATTGTTTTGCAGCATTTTTCTTACCTTTCCCCATTTCCCCTTATTTTAAAAACTTTTTCTATGAATACTTTTTTGAAAAACCCACGATGCACTGAAGCCACAGAAACTGAAGCACGAAGTAGTGAGGGATCACTGTATGTGGGGGTTCTTTTAAACATAGTTTTCTTCCTTCAACAGTCTTTATTTGATTCAAAAACGAAAATCAACTTGCCCACCTTCACCTGCTTGTTTATGAAACCATCAACAACACCAACTTGTCTTTAATGACAATTATAAACAAAAGTGGAATTTTTTTATTCAAGGATAAGGTAGTTAAAAAGAATTTGTTTGAATACCAAATAGTGCCATCTTGTGGTGATGGGTAAAAGGTCCACTGATAAAGAAACTGGAATACAGTAGGCCCTTGACATTCACGGGGGTACGGTTCCGAGCCTTCCCGCGAATCAAGATAATCCGCGAGTTCTGTACCCGTAATTAAAACCCCATATATGACGTCACATGCGCGAATGAGCAGCCGGCAGTAAAATACTATGTATTTTAATATGCTTCTTAAACACATTCTACAGTCTTACTCATTAATACAGTATTAATATAGTAAAATGTAGTCATGATTAAGAAAAACTTTTTAATTTTGTACTGTGATATTTAGTAATAAAAATATATAAACATTATACAGCACATACTGTTGTAAAGCACTCGTTTTAAAATCTTTTTTCAATTATTATTCCAGTACAGTACCCAAGTTAATTCTGAGAATGCTTCTGGATGAGATTTTATGTTCTGTAGCATGTTTAACAAATGATAACAAAAGGATAAACTTTATTACGCTTCATGTCCTTTTACATTGAACTTGAGTGACGTCTTGGAGTGATGTGTCAAAGATGGCGCTGCCTATGCTCGTCTATGTTCGGTCGACCCTACTACAGCTATGAGCAACTTCAGCTTCAGGCAACTAAGCACGCATCAACTTCCATCTTGAGCTGCTATGCTATCATTAAGCCCAGGTGTTCTCATATTCTCTGGCGCTTTGTTAGCACTTCCGGCCATACTGCTTTAAAATGTTCAGTCCCTGCGAAACAAGATGGAGCTTCATGCTCAGATTGCAGCGCAGAGGGATCAACAGGACTGTGTTTCTGTGAAACATAGCTCGGGGAGAGTACACCCGATAAGGCGATTATACCAGCCGGCTACACGGCCTTCATCCCCTGCAATCCCAAGCGCCAGAGTCGTCGTTCGGCCCCTTCCCGCCTGGGCTTCGGCTCGCTGCCTACCGTAGCATGTTAGCTCTGCTAATAGCATGTCAGCTCTGCTTAGTTATACACGCCCGAAGATACTCCGATCTCATAGCTGTAGTAGAGTTGACCGGTCGTAGACGAGCATAGTACAAAACATGAACAAACAAAACAACATATTAAAACAAACCATAGCATGTGAGCTCTGCTTAGTTATACACGCACGAAGATACTCCGATCTCATAGCTGCAGTAGAGTCGACCGGTCGTAGACGAGCATAGTGCAAAACATGAACAAACAAAACAACAAATAAAACAAATTAAAACGAACCATAGCATGTGAGCTCTGCTAATAGCATGTTAACTCTGCTTAGTTATACACGCACGAAGATACTCTGATCTTATAGCTGTAGTGGAGTTGACAGGTCGTAGAAGAGCATAGGGCAAAGCATGAACAAACAAATAAAACATTTAGAACAAACAAAAACAATTTGACTCTGAGAACTCCACGACGTCGCCCTCTGGGCAGCGCCATCTTGGAGACCTCACTCCGACTTCAATGTAAAAGGACATGAAGAGTACTGTAATAAAGTTTATCCTTTTGGTCTGTCTGTCTGTCCGTCTGTCTTCCTTTCGGCTTTTTCCCTTTTACTCGGGAGTCGCCACAGCGAATCATCTGATTTGCGCGTTTGATTTGGCAGAGGTTTTTTTTTTTTTTACGTCGGATGCCCTTCCTGTCACAACCCTTTTAGCAAGGGACAGAAACACGCTGACGACTTTGCAGTCTACTCTTTACGAAAGTCAGCAATGGTTCTTTTACATGCCTCACACCATAGACAGTGAGAGACATGGCCCGCCTTTGATAACCCAGTTAGCCACACTTGGGGGGGGCAGTGACAACCTTGTGGAGAGTGGGACTTGAACCCCCAACCTTTGGATGAGCGATCCAGCGCCCTATACCACTACAACACCAGTGCCCCTCAAAGTTTATCCTTTTGGTATCGTTTGTTAAACATGCTACAGAACACAAAATCTTACGCATAAACATGAACTTAGGTACTGTACTGGAATAAGAATTGAAAAAGATTTTAATACAACAGTTCAGAGAAAACCGTCGTTTCGCAGGAGAAAGTCTTATTTCTTCAGAAGAGGCATCCAGTGCTTTCTATCGCTTAGCCAGAGAAGATGCACAGCGTTTGAGTGGTATCATAGAGCTTAATTGGTAATTAAAACGCACACACACACACACACACACACACAAAAAGGCTCATTGAAAACTTGTGCGCGAATGAGAAAAAAGGAGTGGGACATCAGCTTAACCAATCAGTAGAAAGGAGGACAGCCATTGGCTGAATTTGAAATCACGTGCTGGTTGCTCGGCAGTCAGTGAATACTCAAACCTTGGGTGCAAAACCACAAATAGTCAAGGGCCTACTGTAGAAAATTACAAATGCAGGGCTGCCAACTCAGGAAAGGACCATTTTGTCGTCGATAAACCCCCAAAAAAAAAAAGTATATTTTGAGCGGAAAATTAGTATTTGTAATAAGCAAAATTAGTACTCAAATTAGCATTCCAAAAAATTACATATTAGACATACAACTTGTCTGTCAAATTTTACTGCATTTTAGATTAATGATGAAACAGCATACAGGGAGTCCTCGGTTTACGCCGGTCCCAACTTACGCAGTTTTGTGGTTACGAACGCACCCCCATAAAAATATTAAAAATATTACACGTCATTACGTCTTGCACGGTAACGTAAACAAGCGAACTAGTTTCGGGCACGCAAGGCGGAAGAATACGCTGTGTTGTGGGCCGAGGAAGACTGCGTCGCTTCCCTTCGCTCAGTCTCGGCACTGTAATATTACACGTCATTACGTGTTACGCGGTTACGTAAACAAATGTGAACTAGTTTCGGGCATGCGAGATGCAGCAAGTGTTGGCAACTTTTGAGGCTCAGGATCCCAACTTGGAAAGGTTCACTAGGGTTTCCAGAGGCATCATGGATTTGATGCAATGCTACAAGATCTTGGATGAGAAGAGGTTGCTCTCTGTCCAGCTTAAGCTCTCTGGCTCTGTTTAAGCTTATTTGACAATTCTACTGGTGTTATAATATAGAATATAATATGTCGATTGTTATTATTATATATTGCATATTTATTATTATGTATGACCCTGAATGATATGTGATAAACATTTACAAATAAGTCAGAGTTTAAGACAAGAAAAAAAAGTTATAAAGTAAGCAAACCGGTCACTAGCTGGCCACGTCTGCCTCTCTTTATATGCATTAATATCAAAAACGCCCAAATGCGCAATTCTAAATTTCGCATTGCACATTGTGCAAAGGGTCGTGTATCTGTTATGCTTCTTAATAAATGAAAAGCCGATAAAAATTCTTGCTTTCTTTTTGTTGCCATTTTTGGTTTCCCGCAACTGTTCAATGATTCGCTCTGATTACCACGGCATGTATGTAAAATAGCCACTGATTCGTGGAAATCAACCTACCATGCTGCCGATTAACGAATCACATGATATAATACAACGGTAACATCCCGTGAGATTACTGCGAGACTTGGCTTTGCCAGGAAGGTAAAGATGTAAACACGGATCAAATTTGATGCAATTCATCATAATTATTGATAAAATATTGTCAAATAAAAATGAAAGGAGATATTTTCCTGAAAGTTTGAAATTCGTATTACTGTCTGAATGAATCGTACTGCTGTATTTTGTGTTATTTTTCGTATGGATATGGATAAATTCATACAAGTTGGCATCCCTTCAAATGTGACCCTCTGCATCATAATACGAATTAAGGAGGAAGTTCGACACACTGGGAGAGTCATATATTTGCAAAGAGGAATTATGCTTCAAAATGAGATTATACATTACAGCATGAAAATCGATCGAGTTAGTTGCTAATCAGGAAATGTTACTTTTGAGAAAATAGCACCAAGTTACAGAACCAGTTTCTTAATGTCCTCATCTGAGACTCCCTAGAATCCATACCCCAAATGAATCAAGCTTTCAACCAATATGTGAAATCATCCTAGACTTTTACTAAAAACAGATTCTATTTCCACAGAGTTATGTCTTTTTTGAGGCTTCTCATTTGTTTACCATTGTATGATTCACCGAATCATTGATTTTATGATTGGTTTAGTTCGGATTGAAATACAGTAGTACCTCACCTTATGAAAGTCCCAACAAATGAAAAATCCAGGTTACGAAACACATTTTCCTAAAATTTTTGTCTCTGGATATGAAACAAGTTCATGTTACGAAAGCGCCATCTCAAAAATTCAAACAATGCACGAGTTGCTCTCCCATTGACAATCTCCCAACATCCCACCCCGCTGGCCTCCCATTGGCTCGGAGGGATGACGCAGATCCCTTCCATTGGCTATTATGGAGCTGCATCTCCATAATACCCATGATGCTTTTTGTGTAAAGGACAGAGTTGCTGTTGTTTTGTAAGTTTTTCAAGTGCGCTCATTGCAACTTTATTTTTTGGCTCAGGCTTTTAACCTTGCAAAAACATTTGTAAGTCAACACACGCGCACGCACACGATTCCCGGTGCGAGTGAAAAGAAGTGGTCTCGTGGAATACAGTTGATTGATATCGCAAAGGAATATAGCCAAACCCATCCACCATCGGTATGATACTGAAGCAGAAGGTGGCCTTAAAAGGTATACTTTTATCATTTTTAGAGGGTTTAGGGGGTTAGTATTGGAAGTCTTGGAACGAATCACATGTTTTACAACCACAAACAAAAAATCGAATTTGCGAAAAAATCCAGGTTACGAAACCACTTCTGGAACAAATTCATTTTGTAAGGTGAGGTACCACTGTACAGCGATCTCTCACTTTCCACGGTTAATGTGGACCGAGACACCTCCTGTGACTGCCGATTTCCAGGAACTAGGATCGACCTCCCCCCGGCTGATGAATACGTACATGTATACTTGTATACAAGATCAATGAATACATATTCAACGCTTTAAATGTTTATAATAACAATTAAACATTAAAAAATAATGCACAAGATGTAAATAAAATATAAACACACACACATACAATCACGCGCGCACACACTCAGATGCGCATCTCACATAAAAATGTAAGTAATTTTGTTTTGGGGGGGGTGTTTGTTTTGCTTGCATAATTGGTCTTGAAAAACAAGACTTGTTTTTGTTACAACTTGTTTATTTTACATTTAATTTGTGTTTGAGAAACAATAAGTGCCACATTTATGTTTTCAAAAGATTCTTATAACAACAAAGTATTTTTTTTTAATCAGACCTAATAGGGAAACACCCTGAGACATTCCAAAGTGGTTTGAAAATCTGCAAAATAAGTGAATATTTCCATTGTTTTAGATCAACTTGGACATGGAATCTTTTCTTAAACAAGTGTTTTATCATGCATCACATTTTATCACATTTTCATCCATGTAGGCCATTTTCAACTCACTATGGCTCCTACTCAAAACACTACCTTGCGACTTAATTGGTACAGTCGGCCCCCAACTTCCGAAGACCCCTGTGTACGAAATCCCCGGGTTACGAAAAACATTTTCTTGAGTTTCCGTCCCCGAGATACGAAACAACCCGCTCTTCCAAAAAGAAATTCCAAATTCAAACGCGCCAATCAAAATTTCACACAACACGCGAGTTGCTCTCTCATTGGCTGTCTCTCAACATCCCGCCCCACTGGCCTCCCAGATAGAGACAGAAGGAAGCTTCACTCTTTAGTTTAGTTTTTTCAAGTTGTTTTAATTCAGTTCATCATCAGTTCATTTTCTGTACCCGCTTAATCCTAATTTGGGTCGCGGGGAGGCTGGTGCCCATCCCAGCCAACTTCGGGCGAGGGCAGAGTACACCCTGGACAGCTCACCAGGCCATCGCAGGGCGGAAAGACGCTGACGGCTTTGCAGCCCACTCTTGTCGAAAATCAGCAATGGTTCTTTTACATGCCTCTCACCATAGACAGTGAGAGACATGGCCGGCCTTTGATAACCCAGTTAGCTCCACTGGGGGGGCAGTGACAACCTTGTGCAGAGTGGGACTTGAACCCCCAACCTTTGGATCAGCGATCCGGCGCCCTATACCACTAGACCACCACTGCCCCTTTAATTCAGTGAACGTTTAATAAATGTGGGTGCATTTGAGCTCATCTGGAACGGTGAACCCTCAAGGAATCAAATTAAAGTTGAGTTTGCCAAGCAGGGAATGTGCTTTAAATTCATGTCTTGTGGGCGCGGCCCGCAGCACGCGTGAGCGAGAGGAGGAATAACGCTTTAGTTTTTTAAGTTGTTTTACTTCAGTAAAATGGTCAAGCAGGGAATGCGCTTTGAATTCCACATCTTGTGGGCGTGGCCCGCAGCACGCATGCGATAGAGTGAGAGAGGTGTGCGTGTGTTCATAAAAAGTTTAATAATGGTTTAATTAATAAATATGTTAATAAAATGGTTTAATATGTTAATAAAATGTTTAAATGGTTTAATAAATAATTTTCTTTTAGCTTTAACACATATTTCATACAAATTTGGTGTACTTTTATCATTTTTAAAGGGTTTATGGGGTTTATCCAGTCCAAAGACTGGAGACTTGGAATGAATTAGGCGTTTAACATGTAAGATGCGACCCATACTTACGAAATCCCCACTATATGAAAAGGGCTCTGGAACGGATTGATTTCGGAAGTTGGGGGCCGACTGTATTATGATTGAGAGGACAATGACAGAGAAAAAAAAAAAAAAAAAGACTGCACCCAGGCCCCTTTCATGTGGTAATTCGGCTTACCATCGGTAAACCGGTAACTTCCGGTTCGGGCAAAACATTGCTTTGGGTAGAGATGTCATTGACAATCGGAATATCGATATATCGTCGATATAATTATGTCGATCGATAATTGATACCTATAAAAGGGATATTGGTACTTCTAACGTTATAGCTTTCCTGTGTTCATGACATCATCTGTAGTAAATGCCATTTTCAATGACACCCCGAGTAAATGGTATGTCCCGCCTCTCTGTATGGTAAATGGTACATCCTTGCTTCTAGTGTGCCGTCAGAGCGCATGTTCTCAACAGTACGGAACATTTTGAACAAGGAGACACTTATCACCGGATAATGCAGATATGTGCATCTTCTGAATCCATACATCAATTTTCGATTCCACGTCACTGTGACACGCAGCGGAGAGCCAATCCTTTCTGTACTCCACTGTGTGGGCAGGTCCGATAGCTTCAAACTCCAATTTTATTCGATTATAACAGCCACAGACTGCGCGTGTTGTTTGAATAAAGCGATAAATTTCCCTTGTTTTGATCGGCTCATTTCCACGAAGCCAAGCACAGCTGGCAAGCAAACACAAAAGGCCGGACATGGAAAAACTTCAACCCGCAGACCAGCTGATTGCCAAAACTTGGGACGCACCTCCTGTCACATAAACTTGCAGCGTGCGAGTCCAATAAAAAGAGCTTCAAGGTATCGGACCCGCCCACACAGAAAGGATTGGCTCTGAACTTCGCGCCACAGTGACATGTCATTGAAAGTAGATGAATAAATTTGCTCTGAGCAGTTAGAAAGTGAAGCTGCATCATCTCCTGCTTGGCCTTTTAAGATGCTGGTGCTGCCGACAGCACAAACAACCGTCGTACGCAACACTCGTACCGCACTACCATAAATCATGCCTCACCACTTTTGCGGTCGTAAAGCCGATCAGACGTAACTCGCATAGGTCGTAAGTCGACGACTCACTGTATTCAATGCATTATACAAACTACTGTAATACATCTTAGTCTGTTCTATTTAATGCATTTATGGAACAGTACAGCAATATTCCAATGTATCGATGCATCGGAAATTTTTTTAATCAATATTTCGATACCAATAATAGGTTTTCAATGACACCCTAGCTTTGGGAACTATTTCACTTGAAAGTTGACATCCTTTGGCATCCATACAATTGTATTTCATGACACATAACATCGAATTAAATTGGGATACATTACGTTTAGCTTTTTGGTGTCAATATAGTTAATTCTTGTGCGCTGTTGGCTGTCAAAACCATGCAGGCGGTCGCAAAGAAGCAACTTTTCACCGGTAAGTGTGTTTCAGTTTAACCATTATTAGGCTGTAGGCTTGAAGCTTAAGTAACATTACTTACCCTGAAATTTGTGAATGACTACTTTTTATTATTAGCCCCAGTGTAACAAGCATGTATGTAACTGGTCTGTTATTGTGTATATCTGTGATCAATACAAAATGTATCATGTTGCTACTGCTCATTTATATGATGTAATATTACATATGTAGCTTAACTGCAAGTGTTTGTGGTTGTAAATGTGTGGTGCCGTTTTGTATATTTTCATCTCTCAAGTTCGGGGGACAGGCTGCAGGTTCTGATTCCCCTTGGGACCTCTTTGTTCTAACATTAAGCAAATAAAACTAACATATGTGCCTCAGATGCTTCATATCTAAGCCTGAGAGCGATACTTGTGTGGAATATATTGATAACATTTCCAAGATTCTTCATCCTCTTGTACAAAAAGTGACCGAAAAATTCCTTGTAATTTGTGGAATATATCAATTGAAATCCCTGCTACACTATACTAAGACAAGAGAGGTGGGCGTGGCAGTTGACATGGGAAATATTATTTAGGTCTGTATCTCCTATTACAGTGGTACCTCACCTTGCAAAATTAATCCGTTCTAGAGCTTTTTCTTAACCTGTATTTTTCGTAAATTGAAAATTACGTGATTCGTTCCAAGGCTCCCAATACTACCCCCTTTACGTGATTCGTTCCAAGGCTCCCAATACTACCCCCTAAACCTTTTAAAAATTATAAAAGCATACCTTTTAAGACCTCCTTCTGCTTCAATATCGTACCGATGGTAGACGGGTTTGGCCATATTCCTTTGTGATATCACTCAACCGCATGCCACGAGCCTGCTTCTTTTCACTCGCACCGGAAATCACACGAGCATGTGTGTGTTGACCATGTCTTCTTAGCAGAGTTATAATCTTACCAATGTTTAAGAAAGGTTAAAAGCCTGAGTCAAAAAACACTCATGAAACAACAGTACCTCTCCTCTGTCCTTTACACGAAAAGCATTATGGGAGATGCAGCTCCATAATAGCTAATGGGAGGGAGCTGTGTCATCCCTCTTAGCCAATGGGAGGCCAGCAAGACAGGATGTTGGGAGATAGCCAATGGGAGGGAGTGTGTCATCCGTCCTAGCCAATGGGAGGGCCAGCGGGGTGAGAGAGATGTTTGAAGATAGTCAATGGGAAAGCAGCTTGTGCATTTTTTGAATGGCGCGTTTCGTAAGGAGAACTTGTTTCGTATATAGAGGCGAAAAATGTTTTTTGTAACTGGATTTTTCGTTTGTAGGTACTATCATAAGGTGAGGTACCACTGTACGTTGTCAATGTATCTTACAAACCTTCCTGGGCATGCTGCAAATGTTTAGATTATATTCATGTCTCTAGGGATCCAAACATCCTAAGTATTTAGATTTATCACATCGTTTTACATATTGATGTGTGTATGTTTACCATGCTTTTTGCCCTTTCTGGAAGTCAGAGCCCATTGACCATAACGGCATACATAATGTATGCAGAGTGTGCAGTCTAGTTTTTCTTCTACGTCATTGAGAGAGGGTCACAAATGTGCTCAAAAACCATCCAATTTAAAAAAAATTAAACACTGCAAAATATCAAGTGTTAGCAATTTAAAAACAACATGTCCTAAGCCGGCACCATACAATATTTTGAATTAATCAGCGGGGATAGGCTGTACTGTTAAACTAAAACATTTGTTTTAAAGGCCTGATCCATGGGGATAAAAATATAGCAACTGACCTCATGGAGGGCAAATGTCTCATGACCACATCTAGAGCCTGTATGGACTCAAAAGGGATGCCTGGCAGTCGTCCAGACAGTGCTTCATGAAGAGCTTGCAGACTGACACAGGAAACCCACTTTATGGACACTTTAAAGATCCTGTCTTTGCCCTCTGTAGGGATCGTCACCTCCAGATCAACCTGGGACAAAATTACACATCTGACAACTGTACCAATTTTTACTTATGCACGCTTATATCCAGTCACAATGGACAATCACATTTCAGTCCAATTTCCTCTTCACAACGATGAAAGAAAAATAAATAAATAAAAATAAATACACACAGACAGTTCCTTGTAAAAGTATTCACCCCCTTGCTTTTTACCCATTTTCTTACATTGCAACGTTCTTTAAATGAAATTTGATGTGACAGATCTGCATAAAGTCGTCTAATTTTTATAGGTGTTTCTCATTGCACTACAACAATTATTTTTTAAAAATAAATCTGAAAATTGTCAAGAGTCTGATCACAAAACTGGTACTAAAATGAGTGACAATGAGCGTTTACATTTTCTGCACAGCTAGAAAAAAGTTTCCCCCCAATATGCATTCAAGTCTGGTAGATACAAATAAAATTCCTTGGAGAAGCAGAATCATCAAATTAACTGTAAAAATCAGTATGTAACCCGAGCAGAATAAATAATCTATTCATTAATAATAGCTTTAGCTAGTAATTGTGTAATTAATTACACTATGCTGATTGATAGTGCTTTACATATTCAACTTTTATTATCCAAAGTCAATAAATGTCAAAACATCAGTGATCGGTGGGAACACAATATACACTCTAACACGGACAGGAAAAGTTACATATATCATCGATCCTGTTTTAGGTCTGGTGCTTATTTACTAATTTTGCCATGCACATCCAGATTCCGTTGTTCATTGTGTACGTACCTGTGCTCTGATTCATGTGGCTATTGGACATGAGACTTTAGCAGAGGCTCAGCAGGACATGAAAATAATGAGTTTTCTCTCCTCACAAAACTGAGCATGAGAAAGCTGTAAACTAGGATATATTGAATGACTGTATTTCAAAAACTGTGTTCATCATGTGTATATATTTTGATATTGCCCAGGCATGTACTAAAGATTTTGATGCATTGATTCACAAATAAACTTGGACATGAAAATATTTCAAGTTTGAAGTTGGATAGTTAGAAAATGAAACAGTCTCATGATCAGACCTATATACATATGTATTCACCGCCTTTGCGCTGAAGACCTCAAAAGTTGTGGTGCAATCAAAGTGTCACATGATCTGTATGAACACACCTTTCTCAAAGGCTCCAGAGGTTCTAACACCACTAAGCAACAACCATCACACCATGGAGGTCAAGGAGCTGTCAACAAGTCCAGGACAAAGTTGTTGAGAAGCACAAGTCAGGGCAAGTTTACCAAAAAAACAAAACAAAAAAAAAACCCTCCAGTACACCATTAAGTCCCCCATCTTCAACAGGAAAGAACACAATACAACAACAATCCTGCCAAGAGAGGGATGCCCACCAAAATTCAGAGACCGGCCAAAGAGGGCATTAATCAAAGACTAAAGGTAACTATGAAGGAGGTGTAGAGTTCCACAGCAGAGACCGGTGTATCTGTGCATAGGACAACAGGCCATGCATTCTGTATAGAACTAGGCTTTATACAAGACTCATCAGGAAAAAAGCCATTACTTAGTGTTAAAAACAAGGTTTGCCAAAAGACATGTGAGGGTGACTCCCCAAATGTATGTAGGACAGTGCTCTGGCCAGGTGAGACTAAATTGAACTTTTTGGCAACCGACGAAAATGCTCTCTGTCTGGTGCAAACCCAACACATCCCATCGCTCCAAGAACACCATCCCGTCAGTGAACCACGATGGTGTCAGCATTATGCTGTTGGGATGCTTTTTCGCAGCAGGGACTGGGGAAACTGATCTGAGTCAAGAGAAGATGGCTGGTGCAAAATACAGGGATATTCTTCAGCAAAACCACTTTCAGTCTGCCTGTGATTTGAGACTTTGATGGAGGTTCACCTTTCAGCAGGACAATGACTGCTAAAGTAGCACTCGTGTGGTTTCAGGGGAAACATTTACATGTGTTGGAGGCCTCATCAAAACCTAGACCTCAATCCAATTGAGAATTCGTGGTCAGACTAGAAGATTGCAGCTCACAAGCTGGAGCAGTTTTGCCTTTACAAATGGGCAAAAATCCCAGTGGCAAGATGTGGCAAGCTCAAAGACTTATCCAAAGGTACTCGGAGCTGTAACAGCCACAAAAGTTGGCTGTACAAAGTACTGACTGTAGGGTGGGGAAGACAGTTATGCACACCGAAGTTTTGTTATTTTGTCCTACAGTGCTGTGCATAAGCTTTTGACCCTGACCAATTTCTGTCATTTTTTTTTTGCACGTTTGTCATGGTCATCCATTTCAGAGCAAACAAACCTAAATTTTATACAAAGATAAAACACAAGTAAACATAAAATGCGGGACTGCTGGCATAGTGGTTAGGGTGTTTCGCTCATGATCGGGAGGTTGTGTGTTCAAATCCCAGTGAGACCCCCACTGTGACAAGACCCCTGGGCAAGGTCTCAACCACAAGTGTGCCTCTGTTCAGCCAGCAGTATAAGTGGGTACCAGTAAAATATACTGGGAAGTTAACCTGTGATGGACTAGTGTCCCATCCAGGAGGAGTTGTACTCCTAGTCGCTTCACGCCCAGGGACAAGCACCAGCCTGATGAACCAGTAGGCTTGGGTAAAAAAAAGACCAAAAACACAAAATGCAGTTTTTTTTCAGTGCCAAATGCAATTATTAATGGGCAAAAAAACCCACATCTGAACTTCAGTCAAGTGAGTCTTTCACATCACTGTGATGGGATGGATTTTGGCCCACTCTTCTCTGCAGAATTGTTTAAGATCAACCAGTCTGGATTTATAGGTCGTGAGCAGAATTCATAGTTCCATCAATCATGACTAGTCGCTAGGGGTGTCATTGAAAACCTATTACTGGTATCGATATATTGATTAAAAAAAAAAATTCCGATGTATCCATACATTACATTATTGCTGTACTGTTCCATAAATGCATTAAATAGAACGGACTAAGATATATTACAGTAGTTTGTATAATGCATTGAATATTTTATAATAAAGTGACCAATTACTAAAGCCAAATCTGAAATAAAAAGCCAGGAAATAGTTTTCTACCGACAAGATTTTAATTAACACCTTTTTTACTTGGGGTGTCATTGAAAATGGCATTTACTACAGACGCGGTCATGAACACAGGAAGCTTGGACTAACGCTCGGCATTACGCTGGTTTTTGATTGAAACTATATAACGTGATTTCGTACATTATTTTATTTATTAAAAGATACTGCTTGCTCTAGGGTTATTTAAATTAAAACAGCTTTGTATGAAATTTAATATAAGATGAATTGTATATAACATATCGATATCCCTTTTGTAGGTATCGATCATCGATCGACAATTATTTCGGCGATATTCTAATAGTCAATGACATCCATACTAGTCGCCCAGGTCCTGAAGCAGCAAAGCAGGCCCAGATCACCACACTTCCACCACCATGTTTCACTTTTGCCGCAATGTTCTTTTTATCAAATGTAGTGTTCCTTTTGCGACAGATGTAACGAGATGCATTTCTCCCAAAAAGATTAAATTTATTTTCATCAGTCCAGAGGACATTTTCACTAAAGCTTTGGGGATGATCAAGATGATTCTTGGCAAACGCGAGTCGTGGATATTATTATTTTTTTTGTCAACAGTGGCTTTTGCCTCAGAACTCTTCAATGGATGCCATTTTTGCCTAGTGTCTCTGATGGTGGAGTCATGAATATTGACATGAACTGAGGCAAGTGAGGCTTGTTGTTTCGAAGTGGTTTTTGGTTCCTTTGTAACTTCACCGGTTAGTCTGTGCGGTGCTCTTGAAGAAATTTTGGTAGGTTGGCCACTCCTGAGGAGGGTCACCACTGTGCCATGCCTTCTCCATTTATGCATTATGGCTCAAACAGTGGTCTGCTGGATTCCCAAATATTTACCAATGACTGTGTCCTTTCCCAGACTGAGACATCTCTATAATCTTTCTTGTTTTCTTGCTCTTGAAGCTCACTGGATCGCTGCATGACGTGTGTTCAGTATGGCCTACCTCACCTTGTCAGGACAGGCTTTATGTTATAGATCTCCTGATTGGAAATGTCTGGCAGCAATCAGGCCTTGGGTATGGCTTTGGCATTGAACTCAGTTTTCCCCAATTACCAATATAGTCACTATCCCTCCTCTGTACATGTCCAAACCATCGCAATCTAGCCTCTCTGACTTTGTCTCCAAAACGTCTTACATGTGCTGTCCCTCTGATGTGCTCATTCCTAATCCTATCCATCCTTGTTACTCCCAAAGAGAACCTCAACATTTTCATCTCTGCTACCTCCAGCTCTGCCTCCTGTCTTTTCCCTAGGGCCACTGTTTCTAACCCATACAACATCATTGGCCTCAACACCATCTTGTACACTTTTCCTTTCATTCTTGCCGATACCCTCCTATCACACATCACACCGGACACTTTTCTCCCACCATTCCAACCTGCCTGCACAGGCTTCTTCACCTCTTTTCCACACTCTCCATTGCTCTGGATTGTTGAGCCCAAGTACTTAAAATCCTCCACCTTTCTTATCTCTGCTCCCTGTAATCTCACCGTTCCTCTTGGGTCCTTGTCATTCATGCACATGTATTCTGTCTTACTGAGGCTAATCTTCATTCCCCTCCTTTCCGGGGCATACCTCCACCTCTCTAGATTTTCCTGCACTTGTTCTCTGCTCTCACTACAGATCACAATGTCATCTGCAAACATCATAGTCCATGGGGAATCTTGTCTAATCTCGTCTGTCAACCTGTCCATCACCATAGCAAACAAGAAGGGGCTGAGAGCTGACCCTTGATGCAGTCCCACCTCCACCTTGAACTCTTCTGTCACACCGACAGCACACCTCACCACTGTCTTACATCTCTCATACATGTCCTGCACCACTCTAACATACTTCTCTGCCACTCCAGACTTCCTCATGCAATACCACAGTTCTTCTCTCGGCACCCTGTCATATGCTTTCTCCAGATCCACAAAGGCACAATGCAGCTCCCTCTGACCTTCTCTGTACTTCTCCGTTAACATCCTCAAGGCAAACACTGCATCTGTGGTGCTCTTTCTTGGCATGAAACCAAACTGTTGTTCACAAATGCTGACCTCTGCCCTTAGTCTAGCTTCCACTATTCTTTCCCATAACTCCATCGTATGGCTCATCAACTTTATCCCTCTGTAGTTGCCACAACTCTGCACGTCTCCCTTGTTTTTAAAAATGGGCACCCGCACACTTCTCCATTCCTCTGGCATCCTCTCACTCTCTAAGACCTTGTTGAATGTTCTTGTCAGAAAATCTACTGCTACCTCTCCTAGACACTTCCATACCTCCACCGGTATGTCATCAGGACCAACTGCCTTTCCATTCTTCATCCTCTTCAATGCCCTCCTCACTTCACCCTTACTAATCTTTGCTACTTCCTGGTCCCCAACAGTCACCTCTTCTACTCTTTTTTTCGCTCTCATTTTCCTCATTCATCAGCTCTTCAAAGTACTCTTTCCATCTTCCCAGCACACTTCTGTCATCAGTCAATACATTTCCCTCTCTGTCCTTTATCAATCTAACTTGCTGCACGTCCTTCCCATCTCTATTTCTCTGCTGTGCCAACCTGTATAAATCATTTTCTCCCTCCTTACTTTCCAACCGAGCATACAAGTCATCAAACGCGCTGTTTGGCCTTTGACACTGCTACCTTTGCCTTACGCTGTGTCTCCCTGTACTCCTGTTTACTCTCTTCGGTTTTCTCAATGTCCCACTTCATAGCTAACCTCTTCCTTTGTACACACTCCTGCACTTCCTCATTCCACCACCAAGTCTCCTTATCTACTTTCCTTCCAGATGACACACCAAGTATTCGCCTACCTGTCTCCCTGATCACATTAGCTGTAGTTGTCCAGTCATCTGGAAGCACTTCCTGACCACCCAAAGCCTGTTTCAACTCCTCCTTGAAGACAACCCGACACTCTTCCTTTTTCAACTTCCACCACTTTGTCTTATGCTCTGCCTTTGCCTTCTTCACCTTCCTCACCATCAGCACCATCCTGCACACCACCATCCTATGCTGTTTGGCAACACTCTCACCCGCTACTACTTTGCAGTCACTGACTTGCTTCAAATTACATCGCCTACACAAGATATAGTCTACCTGTGTGCTCCTACCTCCGCTTTTATAAGTCACCCTATGCTCCTGTTTCTGCTTGAAGAAAGTATTCACCACAGCCATTTCCATCCTTTTTGCAAAATCTACCAACATCTGTCCTGCGTTCCTGTCCTGGATACCAAACCTACCCATCACTTCCTCGTCCCCTCTGTTTCCTGCACCAACATGTCCCCCCCCCCATGACCACTCTTTCACCTCTGGGGGTACTCTGCATCACTTCATCTAACTCACTCCAGAATCTCTCCTTCTCTTCTCGCTCACATCCTGTCTGTGGGGCATAAGCACTAACAACATTGACCATCACACCTTCAATTTCTAACTTGAGACTCATCACTCTGTCTGACACTCTTTTCACTTCTAGAACATTCCTGACAAACTCCTCCTTCAAGATGACCCCGACTCCATTTCTCTTCCCATCCACACCATGATAAAACAGCTTAAACCCTGCTCCTATGCTTCTAGCCTTGTTACCTTTCCACCTGGTCTCCTGAACACACAGTATGTCCACCTTCCTCCTCTGCATCAAGTCACCACCTCACCTTATAATAATGTGGGGAAATTATTTTATCACAGACTTTCATGTAGGTTTGGATAGGATTTTTCTCTTAAATAATATCACAACAGAAGAACTGCATTTTTTTTTTGAATACTTCCGTTATCTTTGTGTAATGTTTAAATTTGTTTGATGATCTGAAAGTGTGACAAAAGGTGCAAAAAAGTCAATCAGCAAGGGGGCAAAAACTTTTACACAGCACTGTATTTGTTGTTTGCTTCACAATAACAATAAAAAAAATTCAAATCTTCAAAGTTGTAGGCATGTTCTAGAAATGAAAATATGCAAACATTCAAACAACCATGTTAATTTGAGGTTGTGAAACAAAACATGAAAAATGCCAAGTGGGTGACTACTTTAGCAGGGCAATATATGATGGCATTTAAAACATTATCTGTAAAAAAGGACACGCACCTTGTCTCCCCCTATGGGTAAGGGCAATGCTGCATATAAATTCTTCCGTCCGTCATACACAGGCTTTCGGTCACCAAATACCTGAGCTTTAAAGTGCTGGACCATGTATTCAACAATTTCACTGGAAAATAAAAACCGTTTTTTGAGACAAAACTCACTGGGTTGGTTTAACACAGATTTGATTGAAGAGTGAGTTACCGGTTGACCCTGCGTGGGCACTTCTCAGGTCTGATGTCAATGTCGTAATGGTATATGTCCAGTTTGGGGATCTCCATCTCAAAGAAGTTGGCCTGCAATTTGATTGTCCGACCCATGGTGCCAAAGTCTGGCCTCTGTGGTGGGTTGAATACATACTCTGGTGGTGGTGGTGGGGTCAGAGGAGCTTCTGAAATGAATAGATATGATTCATTAGCTGTATTCTTAAGTTGTATTAACATATTTAAGGAGCAGCTTGATTCGGTTCTGGCCTATGATGAGTGAGAAATCTGGAAGACAACTGAAATTAGCTAGCAAGTGATCCTGTGAGCAACCTGATAAATTCAATTGGCAAACAAGATAGTGTTGCTGACCAGTAAATATCAAAGCAGACTAGTAGATTCATAATGTCACTTGTCCTGCTGGCCAATCTTTGCCATCTCCAATTATTTTTGCCACATGCCACCCCAATGTTATCACATATCTTATCAATTTCCTAATGGCGACAGTTTACTCCAAATGCATTAAAAAAAAGCAT
The DNA here is from genome assembly GCA_024760905.1 of Plotosus lineatus. Lineage (NCBI taxonomy): Eukaryota > Metazoa > Chordata > Actinopteri > Siluriformes > Plotosidae > Plotosus > Plotosus lineatus. The sequence continues at coordinate 79,846,087 of CM045728.1, read as the reverse complement.
GGCATCCTTCCAAGAATAATAAGCTGTCCTTTAACATCTGCCTTATATTAACAACAGCATTAGACATAGATTATGGAAAATATACACAAAAGACTATTTCGCAATGAACAGGAACATAAAACAATGCCATAACAGCATGTTTTGCACAAAAAAAGTCCCTAAAGACATTTTCAATTCTCGACATCACTTTCAGGTCAAATGTACTGGTTTTGATTGAATACACCTAGGGTATTTTAATAAAACACAAAGTTTTATAACAGGCACTCAGTGATTAAACAGACACGACGGGAGGTCAGGGTCGTGGTGGGGCCTCCCACCCAGTTTATCACACCAAGAAATGTGACGTTTGGACGATAGTCACATGTCGCAAACTGGATCTCACCCTGATCAGGGTTGCAGACTCACTCAAGCCTTTATCTTAAGGCCACAGAAACAGCACAAATGTCTAGAAGTCTACCTGCCTACACCATAGCCATTAACATGCTCTCTAAAACTTAACTCAAGTCTGTGAAAAGATATTGTTATGGATGCAGTTATAGTTTGAACCATTTTTACACACACATTCATATGAAATCCAAAGTTATCAGTTTTATACAAAATGTACAAATTTGCAACAACACACCGTCCAACATTTAAGGGCAAAACCAATAATCTGTATCAAATAAAATCTGGCTTTATCAACAATGAGAGTAAATTTATCACACAATGATTTTACCAACACAGATTACTTTTATGAAGTTACATTTCAATGGGATTTCATGCAATCTAAACGAAATAAATATTTAGTAATTACCTCTGAGTGCGCTTGTCTGTTGGCCATAAGTGCAATACATCCACGAGATCCATAATTGATCAGGTCGTTGCAATAAACACACAAGGCCTTGCCGGCGATGTCAAATTTCTTTATGAAACTCGCCAAAGGTTTCGATATGTTCCGAGTCTGTTTGCCGACTTTCACCTCAAATGTCTCAACCTTCTCTAGCCATTCCCACTTAAATGTATACTTAACACCCTTATCTATTTCTGACATGTGGGATTTCTCTTCTTTTGTTAAAGTTCGCACCATTTTTGGGATTTTCTAACCAGGCATTCTCTTCATAACAACACAACACGCTATCATTTGCATTGAGCCGAGTCACTTTACATTGTAAAGCTTAAAACAGCCGATCAACGAGTGGCTTACAATATGTGAGGCGCAAAACCGAAAGTAGGCACTTGTTGCAAGTTCACTTGCTTGTGCGACAAAGCACGGCTTATCCGGACTTCCGACCTTTCAAGTGAGAAAGTGCGCCGTTGAATACTTTAGTATGCAACCTTCACTTGCTAACTTGAAAGATTGGAAGCCGCACTTTGTCTCACATGCAACATACGTCACTTGCGACAAGCACCTACTTTCAATGGCCCTATACCCCCCCCCCCAAAAAAAAATTTTCTCCCCGGATTTAGACAATTCACAGAAATGACCAATTTGAGAAAAATCGCGGACAAAATTACTTATAAAATTAATCCATTCAGAGAGCAAGCTCGTGAGTGGAAACCTTCGTTAGATGAAACAAAAGTTCCCATTGGAAACAATAGAAAACCAATTAATTCGTTCCAACCCCCTCCTAAACTCATAACCTGACAAATATGTATTTTGACGTAATATATTTAAGTTAAACATTATTACAATAATAACGTACAGTAATATTAATACAGTAGGCCCTCGATATTCGCGGGGGTTCGGTTCCGGGCCCTCCTGCGAATCGAGATAATCCGCGAGTTCTGTACCCAGAAGTAAAATGCCATGCACCACGTCACATGCGTGAATGAGCAGCAGGAAGTAAAATACTGTGTATCTATTACATGCGCTAAAATATGCTTCTGAAACACATTCTATAGACAGTCTTACTCATTAATACAGTATTAATGAAATAAAATGTAATAATTAAGAAAAACTTTTCAATGTTTACTCTTATTTTTATTAATGATAAAATATAAACATTATACAGCATATACTGTTGTAAAGCACTCGTATTAGTCTTTTTCAATTATTATTCCAGTACAATACAGTCATCCCTTGCCACTTCACGATTTGAGCACCGTGGTCTTGGTACATCGCAGTATTTTAATTAAAATAAATAAATAAATAAATAAAATAAAAAATTCAAAATTCGCGCTGAAACTCGCATGTAAGCAAGCGGAAGGCAGTGACCCAAAGCAGGCTGCGTCCATCGTTTCGAAAGGACAGACTTAAGTGCCCCTCCTCCCCAGTTCAGGCAGGGACCGCCCACTCAACTCAATCTCGCAAGCTGATTGGCTAAGACGGGTGACGCTCTCGCCTCGCACATTCCTGAGGGATTTTTTTTATTTTAGCATTTATGAATATCCTGCACCGCGTAGAAGAACTATTGTCAGAGGTAAGTACAGTACTTAAAGTATTGATATATAAATTCTATTTAAATATTAATATATTACAGTACTTACATATAAAAATAACTGTGTAACGTTTAATACACACTTCTTGTATTGACGCGAAAACATATAGAAATGAGACAACATGGTAGAAATGAGAGGGGCGTTCCTACTTCCCGGTTTTTCGAATATCGCGGCCAGGTCTGGTCTACATTATCCAAGATATTCAAGGGACGACTGTACCTGTTAGTCTTTATCATGTTTGTGCGTTAGATTTTATGTTCTGTAGCATGTTTAACAAACGATACCAAAAGGATAAACTTTATTACGCTTCATGTCCTTTTACATTGAACTTGGAGTGACCACTCCAAGACGGCGCTGCCTAGAGGACAACGTCGCGAAGTTCTCAACGTCAAATTGTTTCTTTGTTCCTTTCAATCAGTTTTATTTGTTGTTTTGTTTGTTCATGGTTTGCACTATGCTCGTATGACTGGTTGACCCTACTACACCTATGAGCAGCTTCAAGCAACTAAGCACGCAACAACTCCTACTGTGGGCTAATATGCTATGGTAGCTCAATGCTAGCCGCACCCGGCTAACAATTAGCCCAGGCGGGAAGGGGCCGAACGACGACTCCGGTGCTTGGGATCGCATGGGATGAAGGCCGTGTAGCTGGCTGGTGCAATCGCCTCGTCGGGTGTACTCTCCTCGAGCCATGTTTCACAGAAACACAGCATGAATCAGTCCTGTACATCCCTCTGCGCTGCAATCTAAGCATGAAGCTTGTCCACCTTCGCTTGGCCCCCTTCCTGCCTGGGCTTAGCGTTAGCTGGGATGTGGCTAGCATTGAGCAACCATAGCATATTAGCTCAGGAGTTGAGCGTGCTTAATTATATACGCCCGAAGACACTCCAATCTCATAGCTGTAGTAGGGTCGACCAGTCATAGACGAGCATAGTGCAAAACATGAGCAAACAAAAAATAAATAAAACAAATAAAAAGAAACATGACTGAAAAGTCCACCTGGGCTTATTGTTAGCCAGGGTGTGGCTAGCATTGAGCTACCATAGCATATTAGCTCAGGAGTTAAGCGTGCTTAGTTATACACGTCCGAAGACACTCCGATGTCATAGCTGTCGACCGGTCATAGATGAGCATAGTGCAAACTATGAACAAAAAACAATGAATAAAACAAATTAAAAGGAACAAAGAAACAATTTGACTCTGAGAACTCCACAACGTCGCCCTCTAAGCAGCGCCATTTCCGAGCCGCCACTCCAAGTTCAATGTAAAAGGACATGAAGCGTAATAAAGTTTATCCTTTGGGTATTGTTTGTTAAACATGCTACAGAACATAAAATCTCAAAAACATTAAATTAGATACTGTACTGGAACGAGATTTCCTTTCGGCTTTTTCCCTTTGTCAGGGGTCGCCACAGCAAATGATTCACACGTTTGATTTGGCATAGATTTTTATGTCGGATGCCATTCCTGACACAACCCTTTAGCAGGGGACAGAAACAAGCTGACGGCTTTGCAGCCCACTGACACTGTACTGGAATAATAATTGAAAAGACTTTAAATACAACAGTTCAGAGGAAACTGTCATTTCTTCAGGAGAAAGTCTTATTTCTTCAGAAGCGACCTCCAACGTTTTCTATCGCTCAGAAAGAGGATGCATAGCGTTTGAGTGGTATCATAGAGCTTAACTGGTAATTAAAACACACAAAAATGAGGCTCATTGACAACTTGTGCACGAATGAGTAAAAAGGGGCATTACATCATCTCAACCAATCAGCAGGAAGGAGGACAGCCATTGGCCGAATTTGAGTGACGTGCGAATTGCTCGGTAGTCCGCGAATACTCAAACCGTGAGTGCAAAACCGTGAGTAGTCAAGGGCGTACTGTATTGTAATTAACAATAAATATTAATAAAACAGGAATAAACGATAAGTCAATAAATTAGTGGACCAGCTTTGTGTGATGATGTGCAATCACACAAAACTGGCAGTGAAGCTTTCACTATGTTTTCTATGTTGTAGGGAAAAAGCACTGAGCAAACAATATGAAGTGTAGTAAACACAGTTGCGTGTGGGCCGCTGGTCTTTTTTTTTTCTTCTTCTTCTTCCCACAGGGGGCATCTCAGAAAATAATTGAGACGCATTGCCCAAGACGCTCTCGGAACACAGAGGAACAAGGCTAATCAACCCAGAAAAGCCATTTCTCCACCAGAGCTCATAAGTAGAAAATTTGCTCGTTTGTTGGGGCAGATGTTTGGTGGGATTGAAGCTTGTATTATGGAAAATTCATTAGGGATACTCGTAAGTTGAGGGACCACTGTGTCTCTGTGTGTGTGTGTATACATACACATACACACCTTGCTACTTCGCGCTTCAATTCATTGCAGGTTTTTTTTTCTTAAATATTCATTGAAAAAATAAGGAAATTAAGATTAAGAAAGAATAGGGGAAAAAGTTAAGGAAAATGCCACAAGAACAAGGCCAATTAAGCCAAAAAAAATAAAAAATAAATCCCTGATACAAACAAAAAACCCGACCCAAAACCTCCCATCAGAACTACTTACATTTTTGTGAGGTACGCATCTGATTGCGTGCACGCACATCTGTATGTGTGTGTATTTATATTTTACTTACATCTTACACATTATTTTTGAATGTTTGTTATCAGCATTTATAGTATTGAATAAGTATTTTTTGATATTATATACACATACATTTATGTGTACATTCGTGGGGGGGATAGTAACCTATACGAGTTTGTACTGTATACAATCTCTCCTCCTCCTCCCCCCCCCCCTCTCTCTCTCCATAACCATCACATTATCAATATCATTATATCCCATGTTTAAATACCTGATTCCTCTCAAGCACAGCACAGCGGATCTGATCAGATTTACAGAGAGTCTCATTCTTATCCAGTTTTTTCAGGAGTTCAGAAATGTTTCGTTCTGCTTCTCGTCTCCGGACTGTGTCAGCGATGCCCCCCTCTGCTGGAGCCTAGTGTACTTCAGGATAATGTTTAATCATATTTAATACTTATATTTATGATAGATCTTGCTATACATTTTCTACCATTTCTATTTCTTCTTAAATTTCATTTCACTTTCGACCTCGCCCTGTTCGAATCGCAGGATGGTTTTGATGGGAGATTTTAGGTTGTTTTTTTTTGCATAATTGGCATTGCTTTTGTGGCATTTTCTTAACTTTTTCCTCTACTCTTCCTTATTTTTTCTTCGATGAATATTAATTACATTTTTTTAAACGTGTTGCACTGAAGCCGCATTCATTGAAGTGTGAAGTAACGAGAGATCCCTGTATATGTATACACACACACTTTTCATTAAGTGCAGGCGGAAGCACCGGCTACTAGTAGCCTAGCGCCGGTTATATTTTATAATAGTAAATAATATTTTTATATTATTCAATATTCTTTAATAAAAACATTTTCACAGCTTTGTTAAGCTATGTACTTGACAACACGATCACTTGTTTTGATAATTTCTCAATCGGTTCACTTCTGATATCCCATGATGCATTATGCCACCTCATTCATTGAGCACTATGCTACCTTATTCAAAAGCGCAGTGCTTTTTATATACATGCCGCCATTTGCCTGTGCTCCCATGTAGATTGAGATTGTGACGAGCCGTACAAACCCGGGTAAGATGTAATCCAAACTGATGCAAGTCGTACCGACAAGCATGACACCGAAGCGACGTAGATCTAAACAACCAACATTAAATACGTTGTGCGATTCAAGACTGATGGCTCCACTATTTTGGAAACATCCATACCTCATGAAATAAGTAAAAAAAGTTTTATGTCATGTTTGAACACAAATTATTTCTTGATTGCACTGAGCGATAGTGAAAACTAGTCCCCAACTAAACTAGCCTAATCTTATTCTTAATGGATTCATTACACACTATACAGAGATGAAAATTCATGTATTTGACTTGGGCTACATTAACAAATAGATCTACATAACGCTCGTTAGGTCCTACATTGAAAACGAGCATTATGTAGATCTATACGTAGCCCATGCCTTTTTCATTGGCAAAACGTTCTTAATACAATATGGGGTTTCACTCGCAGCTCAGTGTGATTATTTCACATTGGTGGTGGTGGTTGCACAAGTGAAAATAAGACTGTTAGACATTTAATTTAAATCAAAGAAAATCTGCCTCAATGGCAGGATATTAGGGGGCCAAAGGGACCCCCCCAAGAAAAAAAAAAAAAAAGTAAAATAATGAGTTCATAAATTAGGTACAGATCTATAAATGTACCTGAAAAATATTGTTTCACTTTCCTAAATTCTATAATTTTGTGCATAAAAGTTAACCATCTATTTTGTTATTTATTACATAAACGTTTTGTAGATACATTATAATTCTTGAATTTCTCTTTCCACATTTTTCCCCACATTTCACAAATGTTATATATTAGTAAGGTACTGTTAGATTTTTCAAATAAGAAGTTTAAAATACTTTCCTTTAAGAAGTAAATCTACTATTCCTGTAACAAATACTATTTTTAAATAATATAAACTCTTAGTTTTATTTACTTCTAGCTTGTCTGATTTTCTCATAAATATGGGCCCAGAATGCACCACAGAGCACATGAATTTTAATTTTTTTTTCTGGGGGTGCCCCCCCAGGCCCACCTGTGGGAGGGGACACCCCTCCCCCACCCGCCCCATGCTTGCCTCAAACAATTTCCACCCCATACTTATGGATATCTTCGAGGGCAGTGGTGGCCTAGTGGTATAGGGCGCTGGATCACTGATCCAAAGGTTGAGGGTTCGATTCCCACTCTCCACAGGGTTGTCACTGTCCCCCCCCCCCCCCCAGTGCAGCTAACTGGGTTATCAAAGACGGGCCATGTCTCTCACTGTCTATGGTGAGAGGCATGTAAAAGAACCATTGCTGACTTTCGTAAAGAGTAGCTGCAAAGCCGTCAGCGTGTTTCTGACCCTTGCTAAAAAGGGTTGTGTCAGGAAGGGCATCCGTGCGAATCAGATGATTCACTGTGGCGACTTCTGAGTAAAAGCCGAAAGGAAGACAGACACTTATCAATATCCTCCTCCTACTCTAAAACTTAATGACTACCGTGTGTGTGTGTGTCTGTCTTCCTTTTGACTTTTCCCCCTTTTTTACTCGGGAGTCGCCACAATCATCGAATCATCGGATTTGCACATTTGATTTGGCAGAGGTTTTTACTTTGGATGCCCTTCCTGTCACAACCCTTTTAGCAAGGGACAGAAACACGCTGACTCCCAGAACTACAAATAGTATTATTTGCTTTAGAAACTTATTAGTACACCTCTACACAACGCTGTAATCATTGACACGAGTCTTTCCTCATCTCCAGCCATTGTCACAATAAAGCTGAGTGCTACATCGGCTTCGTCATATTCCCTCGTCTTGGCTTTCGGATGACTTCACTTCTTATCGTTTGCTCGATGCGAAAAAAACCCTACCATAGCGAGACAATGAAAGCGCCACTGCCAACTACTGTAGTGGATGTACAATTACACTTAATTCTTGCACGGTACGACAAAAGCATGTCCACAGGCATCACCCCTTCCCCCGGCGATCCCCCCAGGGCAAGTTGTTTTTTTTGTCAGCAGGATTACACAAAAAAGTTTGTGTTTTTCATGAAATTTGTACCAGAAGTGAGGCTTTGGGAAAGGAAGACGGCATCTGATTTTGGAGATGATCCAAATTAAATTCCGGATACAACAATTTTCAAAGGATCCCATAACATAATAGGATGCTTTTAAACATTCCGGCTCACACGAGGGATTACTGGGCCTAACAAGACTGCACTCTCTTCGTGTTGTTATTGGATTGTGCGAGTCGTACATCCTTAAAAGCGCTCTGATATCAACAGGAGTAAAAGATTAAAGGCGCGCGCTCACGTTTAAAATGTTTCACCAGCAAATGAACAATTTATCATATATCTGACTATCTATCATATGATTATATATACACGATGTGTGCGCGTATCATACATACGTATCATACAATATATACACATCAAAATGTTTTAGTAGAAAACTAACACGCCAAATAAATAAAGTACAAAGAGTGTGGCGTGGAAAGCACAGCTCGTTTAAGTGCAGCTCAAACAAAAGGATTACCCGGACTAACAAGGTTAGTTACAGCTAGTTAACTAGTGTTGATATTGTTTAACGTGGTAACCATTAGTTTATACATAAATACGTTTAAAATAATATAACTTATCTCGCAAGCAACTCATGACAAGTTTACAAGCTAGCTACTTAGCAACTATCTGGAAGACTCCTTTAGCTTGCTAACAATAACATAGCAGGCTGCACAAGCATGTAGGTTAAAAAAAAGCCACAAAAGAACTTAAAATCATCTCCAAATCTTCTCTTATTACTACGTTCATCAAAACAGTCTTCTCCTGGCCAGTGGTGTGATACTTAGTGGATAAAAACACTCCAGTTAGTATAAAGATTGTTCAGTAGCTAGTTGTTAGCCGTGAGCTCGTGTTGTGTAGCAGTTACTCACCACTCGCTGCTTCGCTCGAATACATTTCAGCTGTTTTGTAGCAGATCTCTTCCGAGCACGAGCGGGTTATTTTCGCTTATCAAACGCCGTGAAATGCATCCACGAGCAGGAAAGTGAACTTCTCGGCTACGAAGCGCGTTTTCGCAAACAAAACTATGTTTCGGAGAAAAATTCAACTACGAGACTGCGAGAGAAATACCGACTCCCATACTCCAGTACACGACAGTGTGTATTCGACTAGTCTGGAGGGAGCCGTTTTGCACCCGTATTCAGATAAACCACGCCCCTACCATTCACAGAGGGTAAACGTTCAAAGATGTCGGCCGTACATACTCGTCAACAACGGCGCCATCTTGTAAAGGGCAACTTTCATTAACTTAAAAACACATGTAGATCAAGACACTTAATTTTTGCTTGAGTTTTTGGGAGGCTACGGCCTATCTTGAGACCATCAAGACTAACGCTAACACACATAACACCCCTTTAAAACAGCAAATTAACCTTTAAAAAACACGTTTTGGACTTAAGAAGGAAACCAAATTACCTGGAAAATCCCTCTTCACACATGGGGAGACCATGCAAACTGCACAGAGACGTGGAAGCTTGTTGCCTTCTTACATTTAGGTTATGTGTTTGTTGCGCATTTTAAGTTGAGTATCTCACTATGGATGAGTTGTTACATCCTTGAATACTTTTCTAATTTAAAACCTCATTAAATAATAAGTTTAACATGGAGTAAAAGCCTACGTTTTTCTATTGGGTGTATGAATGTCTGTCTGTCTTCATGTCGTCAGTTCATACTTGGAAAGTTCATTTTGGAAAAATAAGTCATGCGGGTGACGGTTTAATTTAGCCAAATACTGTACAGTATATGTACGTCTTACTTTCCTGTGTTTTATTCTAAACAAGTCCCAATAGAAGAGGCTGGTTATAGGAGCCAATCCCAAGACAGGAGGGAGGGAACGTCATGCCGGAGGTGGGCATTAGTCGTTATACGGGTGGGAAAATCACCTTTTGTGACGTAATACACAACTTGCTCTTCAAAATTTAAAGCCATACTGTAGTCAGAACGGGTCGAAGCGCGACTACTAATTCATAATCTGAACCGATTTGATAAACAACAGTGATACTAAAAAAACCGAACTACACAAGTGGAACCTCTGCGTTCTGGAGGGATAAAGTTTGAAGTGTTATTTTACTTCGGACCCTATAATGAAACGTTAATTAAACACCGCGGTACATTTTTCCATAAAGCTGCAAAATAATAATAAAAGTGGCCAGTACTAATTCTACAATATTAATTTTAATAAATGTGAACGGATGTCAGAACTAAGCACATCCAATAAGTTTGTAAATTTAGCATTGCAAATTTTTTTTAGACATAGTGAAATGCATGACTTTTGTTTTGGGCGGGATACAGTAATCGCCCATTCAGTTCATTATATCCGCTTGCTTTGGGTTTACTGTATATCAACTTTTATCGCCGCCACATGGTGGCACTATTTTACTGTTCGGTAGCATCCCTTGCACTCTCAGCATGTGCATGATTTTTATGGTAGTGAACAGCCGAAAGAAAAACAAACATTTATATTTACAAAATTAGCATTTCGGCTAATTTTCATGTTTACTGAGCATTTTAAGTATCAGCCACACATTTAAAATTGTATGTTAAAAAATGCTCCTAAAATAAAGGCTGATAGACAACACTTGACAGATTTGTCCTGATATCCTATGGCTGTACAGTATCTCAAAGACAACGTGGCGCCTTTAAACAGAGCACCTACCACTTATATATATATATATATATATATATATATATATATATATATATATATAGGCGTACAAAAAATGTTTTTAATGCAAAAAAAACCAAATTAAAACTCAAATTAAAACTCGAATTCAAGTATAGTCATCAAGCAATTAGGTTATTGGATTTATGGTAGACTGTCCATACAATATTTATTGCTCCATATAAATAATTAAGTAAAATATGTAAGTAATGGCTCCAAAAAAAATTTTTTTTTTTTAAAGCAGAATTTATTTTTAAATGCTTCACATATCTTTTTAGGCGTTTGAAAATGGCTAATTTTCAGGAGTATAGAGTTGTGGCTGCTGTGTGTGCGTCTTGGCCACTGGATCCTCCCTGCAGTGCGTAACAGTGCAGCTCAGGATTTAACCAAGTCTTTGCTCTGGGGCTTGGAGCAGTCTTCAACAGAGCACCGACGCCTGCACCTACACACACACACACACACACACACACACACACACTCTCTCTCTCTCTCTCTCGC
>CM045728.1:79824849-79829849 GCA_024760905.1 Plotosus lineatus | reverse complement strand
GTAATCAGCGGGCTACATCAAAAATTACCCTAATTATGTCTGCATTTATGAGAATAGGAAAAAAAACCTTCACTTGGATAAAACCCATAAATTGTCCCAAATATCTCCTTCATATTGAACGAGACTGCAGCTGGGTGCTTTGTTCGGCATCGATCCTGCGGCGAGTGGTATTCAGTGTTTCGCACATCAAGACAGGGAGAGAGGGGGAAAAACATTCAGTCAATACTCTAATGATTGAGACCGAGTAGATGGACAAGATGCGATTCTGTATTATAGGAAAAACTCGATGAGAGACGACCAACTATGGTAAGCCATTTTGTTTCTTTTTAGATTATCCCATTGGTATATGCCTTATTTAGACTATCCCATCGGTATATGCCTTATTTATATTATCCCATCGGTATATGCCTTATTTATATTATCCCATCGGTAGATGCCTTATTTAGATTATCCCATCGGTATATGCCTTATTTAGATTATCCCATCGGTATATGCCTTATTTAGGCCTAGGATATGAAGCCTGTGTTTTTTTTGAATGAATCTGAACAAAACGACAGAATTTGTTTACATCCAAATGACATCATTTCACTTCAAGATATAATGAACAATTTAGCTTTGCCTTTTTAATATAAACACAAGGTAACCTGAATGGAAAAAAGCTTAAACCCTTCAGGTCAGCAATGCTGCAGAATAATTAAGGGCAGGACGCATTCTTTGAAGCCATTTTTTTTACTCGATTTATGACAAAACATAAAAAGTATTTTACAACTAAAATTTGACAACATATTTACAAACAAATTGCTTTCATTTGCTTGATGAAAAACATATAATCATAACGCAAACACTGCAATTATTTATTGAGTTCATTTTTCAAATGTGACGCATGGGTTATTCGAGAAGGCCGTCAGGGTTTCCGCTTGCACTTTTGTCCCACGCCGATGTCACGTGTCTGTTTTACAAGTCAACAGATAGAACAGGGGATGCTGAAACAATCCCATTTGGGTTGCAGCAGTTTAGATCCACTGTCCGCCACGCAATATATGGTTGTTTATCCTTGACATGAAACTTCCCACAAGATAAAAGTCCTCAGTTTGTATTTTACAGATGACAATGTGGGTCACTGTCATCACTGCGCGGTGAGAAACTGAACGAGGGTCAGTGATGTGAGGCCTTGGGGCCTTATACCGCCGCCATTAGTTCGCAGCCTATCTCTGCATAGAGTCCTGGTGAGGTGACGAGTACCAGTGTGAGTAGCCGGCCATGTAGCTGTTGGCAGACATGCTCACTCCCTTGGTAGACGCGGACATGTCCCATATGGGAGGAATGGCTGGAGACCGTGGGGACAGAGCGATGGAGCCCGGGAGCGGGTCGCTCTCATGGGGATTACCACCTTGCTTCAGCAACTTTTTAAACTTCGATCTTTTGTTCTGGAACCAGATCTTTACCTGAAATGCGGCACAAAAATAAATCAGAGATGTCAATGATTTGCATCGGATTGAAATACATTGGATTAAATCATCCGACAGCAGAACGCGTAACCTTAATGCCATGCAATCTACTACTATAAATATGCAGAGAAATCACAGATCTCAGGAGCTACATGAGGCCATAAAGCCACAGCAAGGCATTAGTGCTTGTAGGTGGATGAGAAGCTCACCTGCGTCTGTGTGAGCCCGAGAGACGCCGCCAGCTCGGCGCGCTCCGGCAGGGCGAGGTACTGAGTTTGCTGGAATCGGTGGTTCAAAGCCTGGAGCTGCAAACTGGAATAAATCGTCCTCGGCTTTCGAATCTTCTTCCCTTTCCCGTTGAAACGTATCTCTCCGTTTTCAATCACTGTTGTTTTCTGCTGTTCTGGAAAGAGGAACAGAACGTTGGTGCGAGAACACCGGAGGATTTTATTCTTAGTCATTTAGCCGAAGCAACACCCCTCCCCCACCACATGATCATTACATTGGAAAATGTAAACATGAATTAATCCAATAAAAATTTACATAAATAAATAAATAAACACATATATACATATGTATATATAAAATTACAGGCATGGACTGAATTTGATTGGATGCTAATTATAGGGTCGGTATGGATTGGGGTAAAAGTCTCCCAGTGCGCAGCATAATAACTCATCTGTTTCAGGACCTCACGGTTGTTTTTATTAAAATCAGAAAGGGAAATAAGGACTAAAAACGCATGGATGTGCATGGATGTCCCGACAAAAGACGAAAGGCGCGTCGCACGGTGCAAGGCGCATTAAACATGCGTTTATTTGCGCATTTCGCGTTACAATGCGCATTTGCGCGCAGATTTGTCACAAACAACTCGATCAAACAAAACAAGCTCGATTAAAAAAAATAAATAAATAATAAAAAAAAAGTAATAGCAGCATGACTTTGACACGATTAAACATTAAAATAAATAAATAAATTATCGACTGTATGAATGGATGAGAGCTCTTACCTGTGTCTAACCGCGTCTGCGCGCCGCCGCCGTTATTATGGTAGGACGGCAGGTACGGACTGTGGTGCGCATGGCTCATGTACGAGTACGGTAGCGACCTGTTGTACGAGTTGGAGCCCGAGTACGGAGAGTTGTCGTGCTGGTGCGCGTGGGATCCGGAATGGAGGCAGTGCAGAGGGTAGTGGCTGGCGGCCATCGACGGAGAGCTCTGCTGTGAGTGCGTCTGATGCCCAAACTCCATGAAAGCCGATTTTGACGAGTCCTGAGCCTCCAGACCGTCAGCCATCGTAGTCATGGTCATCATCAAATTTTCTGCCTTGAGAGTACTTACTCTCCCCCCCCCCTCCCGTCTCTCAAGTCCAAATGGGTCCTGTTGTGGTGTTCTTTCCCCCCTTGTTTATGGAACGCTGCCTTATTACTCCGAAATGCCTATTTTTTCCCCTCCCTTCCGTTTTTCTCACGCGGTGTGCCGAAAGGTGGGCTTGAGTAAAGGCAGGAGATTATAAGGTGGATTCTGTTAAATTTGAGTCCTTGCTTCTAGACTTGATGCAGACACTACAAGTAAAATGGTTTGTCTCCAAAGGGCAGCGCCTTCCTATTGGTCACTCAACCTCACGTCATCAGTTCTCTGCTTAGCTGAGACTTTAGGGAGAGTTAACCTATCTTAACTGCTCCATGAGCACGAGAATAACGCACGGGGCATCCCTCGGATGTTCACAAAACAATTATTTGTCAATATGATGATTTGAAAGAAATTACAAGAAGGATCTTGAAAAGATGCCCCAACCACAATAACAGGTTCTTCTTCCAGCGCGCCTGATGAAGTTGCATGAATGCCCCAGCAGTGGGCTTGGTGATCAGGGTTGGACATGGCAACCTGTGTTGAAGCTGACACTGTCATTTTTTTTTTTTTTTTTTTTTTTTTTTTCTTTTACCAATCGCGCGATCGTTTTGAGTCTTGCGAATTATGATCAATTATTACGAGAGTAATCTGAACACTTCCGTAACGAATTCGTATAAACTTGTTAACTGCGTAATTACGCGATGCGTGCTCGGCGCGCTCATAATTACGCACAAGTCACAGTGCAAGGCGCGCCGTCACTGGATGTCCCGGCTTACTGACAGCAGTTCCCTGCTGCAATCACCAGCTCGTTACACTTGAAAATGTATGTAAATTACACATGCAGTTAGTGGTTTGGCAAATCGTGTTCACATTATAAACCACGCTGTAAATACACACTACAACGCTCACTTCATTCACGTTTCACTTCGGTTCATTTTTATGGTCAGCACGTGACTTCATGATATGGCGTTCATTGCCTTGAAATGGTGATAAAAAGTAATTATAGTCGCAGTCAGTGATATCCAAATCCCATTTGATTACCAGCTACACTGTATTTAAATGGCTTCCATAAAATTGTGCACAATTCATCTGTAATGATTAAGGACGAAGTTTATATTTGGAGGTGGAATAAAAGTAGATATAGCATAAATTATCTGCTAATTATACGCCAGTGTCGCCTCAATTATCCTCTTATATATATAAAAAAAATAATAATGGTTGTCTAACTGCAGTGTTTAGTTCCAATTTTCTGCCTTTCTCTAGCAAGATCTAGGTACCTTGCTATTATTGCCAGGGTTGTTATTTACTTTTCGGGATTTAAAAGTGCACAAGCGGCTGGATGACCACTGTCTCCATGCACCGACCAACAGAGACGCAGGGACAGCTGATCTCGTTCAAAAGCCCGCGGTGTTGGATTTATTTATTTTTCTTTTTATTTTTTATTTTATTTATTTATTTATTTTACACTTTCCCCCCTGTTTTCTGCTTGCAACAGACCAATAGCTGGAGTTTGTATTTAAGACCTGAAGACAGGTAAGGGCCAGGAGCCTGTATGATCCTTTGCACCTTTTAATTATGGAGCTCGGAATTACTGATAGGGATTTTGAAATGAAATTATTTTGCCTTCAGCAGCTGCTCATTTTTCATGTAATGTGCATTATAGTCTCGGTTCGAACCGATTTTTCTATTTATTTATTTATTTATTTTTAGAGACGTGAGAGAGGGAAACCAGACCCAATCAGGCCTTTTCTCTAAAATCACCTCTGAATGCCACAAACTAAACTTTCCACATTCTGCTCCGCTGTCTGCACTTTACGCGCATAATAGGCTGAGACGTGGCGCTTCATGACCTTCTCTCCTGTCAAATAACAATGAACAAACTCTTACGTTTTAATCCATAGACTCATATAAACTTTTACCACAACGAATGGGGCATTATTTCACATTTTATTTAACCCTAATTCATGCATACATGTCCATTACTAAAACGCACATCTTTACATCGACATACGAAATGATAGTAGGATCTGTAACGAGATCTTGGGCTTCAGCTTTTGGAAAATATCATAAAGACTATAGATGATCCAAAAGCAGCAGACTAAAATAGATCACAAGCCAAAAATAAGACTTTAGGTTTTAAAAATAGTTTTCTGTAAAATAACAGCAAGGAACAACAATTATTTTATTATCATTATAATAA
>CM045728.1:79814849-79819849 GCA_024760905.1 Plotosus lineatus | reverse complement strand
CTAAGAATGGAATGAGAACAAACTGTCCCCCCAGTGACAACCTTGTGGAGAGTGGGACTCGAACCCCTAACCTTAGGATCAGCAATCCAGCGCCCTATACCACTAGTCCACCACCACTGCACCCATGTAGGAAACGAGTCCCACTCTCCACAAGGTTGTCACTGTCCCCCCAGTGAAGCTAACTGGGTGATCAAAGACCGGCCATGTCTCTCACTGTCTGTGGTGTGACGTTCATGTAAAAGAACCATTGCTGACGTTCGACAAGAGTAGACTGTCAGTGTGTTTTTGCCCTGCGATGGCCTGGCGAGCTGTCCAGGGTGTACTCTGCCCTTGCCCGGAGTCGGCTGGGATGGGCGCAAGCGTCTACGCGACCCTAATTAGGATTAAGCTGTTATAGAAAAGGAACTGAACGTTTTCTACATGTTTTTGCACTGTAGGAGGAAACCCACGCATGCACGGGGAGGGGGAGGGGAGATGGGGAGGGGGTAGAAGGGGAGGGGAGGGGTAGAGGGGAGGGGAGGGAGGGGAGGAGGGGAAGATAGGGGAGATGGGGGAGAGGGGAGGGAGGGGAGGAGGGGAAGATAGGGGAGATGGGGGAGAGGGGGAGGAGAGGGAGAGGTGGGAAGTGGGATATGGGGGGACACGGGATGGGGGACAACAAAAACACCTGAGCTGGGAATCGAACCCATAACATTCTTGCTGTGAGGCGGACCGTGCTGAACACTACGTCATCGTTCCAGCCCATTTGTAATTAGTAATCTGTAATCTGTAAACATCAATGTTATTCAAACAACACGAGCTGTCAGCGTTCTGATTGATTTCACTGTTATTATGATGACGTTCAGAAAAAGGCTGCAGAAATCTACTCATATAAAGCTCAGCTCTGTATTCTGCGTGTTTTTCCCTGTTCAGACGCAAAGGTGTTGGATGAGCTGAAATCGCGTGTGACCAAACAGGACATTTCCTTCGTCTGCGTTTGCAGAGACTCGGTGACGGAGAGGGAAAACAATAAGGAGCATAAAACACAATTGTGCGCCTTGAAACTCAAGACCGGCGTGTGAACCGAGGCGGAAAAATGCGGAGAAAACAAGTCACACCTGGTGGACCGCCTCGAACCTGCGCAATTCAATCTCCTACCAGGGTTCTCAGGAGTCCATTACATTTCTCAAGCTTCTGCTCATGACTTACTCATCACAAATCCAGAAAAAAAAAAAAAAAAATCCTACATGAACTCATGAACCTCGTAAAAAGCAGGCGATTATGTGCGAAGTTAAAAACAGAGCCAGGCTGTTCTCACTGAAAAGATGCTGCAGGAGTGATGACAGTTCCTTCCAAAAAAGATTATGAACAAAAGATTACATTTCTTAACCCACACATTGCTGTGCATCACTCCACTCGGCCTACATCAGACCTGTGTGTTGTTTATGAAAAGTTTTATTCCCTGACGTAAGCATATTGTCTTATAGCCTTCTCACCTCGGGATGGTAAAAATCAATCTTCATTCTATTATACAGTACTGTGAGAATAATAACAATTCAACAACATTCACTCAAAAAGTGCTATACCATAGTTTACACCCCGGAAGTAGACATTAATTTATGAAATAACAAAATACATAAGCATAAATCTTTGAGGCAGATGTAGGCTACTACAAATAGTAGGCCCCATTATGCGATAGGGTTCAATGATTAAAAAAAAATATATAATTTTTTATTCATCAAAGAATTCACTAGAAGACAGTATCTGATAAAAATGCGAGGGAGGTACTGTATCATATTAAAATGTGAGATATTGATCAATGGTTTAAATGTTGCTGCAAATTAGGTGATGCAGCATAAATGGCCCATTTGAGAAGATGACTGTTATAAACCATATAATTTCATATTTATTAGAGCTTTTCAGACAAAAAGACTTGAAGCTCTTATTTTCATTAGTTGTAAATGCCATTCAATTCAAGGGTTTTAGACCGTGTCTGTTTTAAACAAAACACAAGCAGGCAATCACACTGATAACTGCCCTTGGAAACGCATCCACCAGAACGCTTATTCAATCAATACAAGGAGAGAGGGTGTTCGTATAAATAATGAAAACAAGGCAAAGTCATTTTCCACAAACTAAACCATGTTACACAGCCTATCTGCAACAGTCTGAGGAAACCAGCACAGTGCTTGTTCTTGTATCTCTCTCTCTCTCTCTCTCTCGCTCCCACTCTCTCTCTCTCTCTCTCTCTCTCTCTCTCTCGCTCTGGTGTTTGTGTGTTTATAGCTATACGACGCTATACAGTGCTGATATTCAGCTGGATTAAGAAGCTGTGATAGACAAGCATTGTATGAGTCTTGGATAAAATATTGGATATTTACTAACGTACTCTATATAGGGGGCAGTGGTGGTCTAGTGGTATAGGGCGCAAAGTCGTCAGCGTGTTTCTGTCCCTTGCTAAAAGGGTCGTGACAGGAAGGGCATCCGACGTAAAAACCTCTGCCAAATCAAATGTGCGAATCAGATGATTCGCTGTGGCGACTCCCGAGTAAAAAAAAAAGGGAAAAAGCCGAAAGGAAGACAGACTAAGGTACTCTACATGGTGAACCTACACTATGGATGAAGTGACATGAAGTAGGAGAGCAGATGTCAATCACAAGGCCGCACAAATTTCTTGACTAGTTGCCTGGATGTTTTATGGCGCTACATGGAACCACGTGAATAGAGTGGATCAGGAAAGATTTGTGTTTGACAGTGAACTAGGTAAGAGCTTCACAAGGTATGTGTTGATCACAGAGATATGTACAAACCGTCATCTTACATCACTGAGTCAGTGGTCGCTGGTGTTCAACAAAGGATATTTGAAGTACTGATGATGGATCAAGGCACAGAAGCTATCCAGTATTCAAAGATGAGCTATTATTCTTTTTCAACACGGTGCCTATGTATATGTGCGAGATTCTTTAAGTAGTCTGTCATCTTGGATTGTTGTGGGCCACTGGTGTCGGTTCATCTTTTAACAGAGCCGAGCGACATTTTCTGTCCATTAGCGAATTTAGGCCTTGTAGCGTTTAATACCAAACTACTGTATTTACACCTCATAACTGTGCATAAAAGCCTAGATAAAACAAGGTCGTCAGGTCTGCCTCAGAAAAACATTTTAGAATCCTGACTATTGATTGAATATGATGGCTTCATCACCCACACTCACCTCGCTGAGAATGACATGCATCCATACACCCCCCCCCCAACACACACACACACACACACACAGCTCCTTCCTCCTTGATACTGGTTGGTTTCTACAGCTGCAGTGTGTGAGATATGACCAGAGAATTGGCCTCTGGGACAGCAGCAAGCCATCCTGGTGCTATTAGGCTTGTGGCTAATAATAGGTGTTTCAGTCTGGGGGAAGATCAATCAGGGGGAATCATAGGGAATGTACTGAGGAGCACTTTTACACATCTGTCCAGATGGATGAAATTACACTTGTCTGTTTTTAGCTGTATTACTCCTAAATTGGTTGTCTGCTTTTTTTTTTTTTTTTTTTTTTGCTCTTTCTTGCTTTCTTGCCACTCATTCATGAGTCAGTGGTCTGCTAAAAGGATCGGGCGCAAAAGCCCCTGTCATTTTCGTCTTTTCCATGTACACCCCCCTTTATACACCTTCAATTTATTTACTTACTTGCATACGAGCAAGAGGCAAATAATGCCTTCAGAGATTTTGCTTTTTCTGAAGAGGTTAATTGCCAAGCTGCTCAGGGAACACATCTTGGATGTGTTTTAAACATTTCAAGCTGTCATAAATAAATATTGTATTCATACGAATACCACTGAAGACATAATAATCTAAATTAATACATTGGTGTTTTTAATTTTTATATTTTTAAATATGCAGATCATTTATTTATAATTAGAAAGTAATCATTGCTTTATAAATCTATTGTGGAGGTTTAATTGATTTGTACAAGACTTACTGTTCTGTACTATTCATATGCAAATGTTATAATGAGTTGTAAATGTATTCACATATTCATACAAACCCTCACTCACATCTACCATAGCGTGAATATTAAGAAATATTCTTGAGATATGCCAGTCGCTATTATAAGCCACGGGCTGTGGAGGTAACCACATGTTGGTAAGACCCCCTGAGATTCAGCACTGCCAGTTAGCTGGTATGATGTGTCTATCATGGAGGTGTGTGTAGAGACTGAGAGGGGTCATTTACAGACTACAAAATAGCTGCATGCATCTGTGATTTCAGCTTGGTGGCTGACAGCTTGAAATGGTATATGTTTGTGAGCGACAGTGTGGCAACTTGTATTGGGTCCCAGCCTTTTCAGCAATGTCCTTTGCGTTTTATGCCGAGTTCAGGAATGATATAACTCTTAGAAATGTGCCAGGTTTGATTTTCTTGTAGTATGCATTCATATAAGTATCCCTGACACTGTTACAATGGGCTGACACTCACAATATGGCACTCAGTGAAATTACTACTCAAAGACTCTCAGTGGGCCTTTTTTTTTTTAAACATTGAAAATGAATACTGTACATCATTGTTGTTTTTTTTTTTCCTTTTGCTTGCAGGGAGCCTGATTTGAGATGTTCTTCTGTTGTTGATTGCTCAACATTGAGAGATATTTCAAGAGCCCAGAGAGCTGACTGAGGAGAAGTCTTTTGAAAGAGCAAAGCCCGATGACCAGGCGAAGGAAATCAAGGCTCCCTAGTGTGTCGCCTTAGCAACGGGGGAAAATTAGCATTGACTTCCGAGCAAGCCTACAAAACTGGGCTTCGGGGTAACACAGGCTGCATTTTTTTTTAAACATCTTGAAAAGTGACAATCAAAGAAGATCTAAAGACATGCTTCCACTTCCATTTATATTGAAATCAGCTTCTTTCTTTTTGCTGCTGCCAGAACACAAAAAGTCTTAATGTATGTATTTTTCCTCATTTTACTGTTGTGCAATTTCCCCCACGATGCCCCTTGCTCATGTTTACCTCCTGCTGCGACAAACAGAA
>CM045728.1:79787349-79809849 GCA_024760905.1 Plotosus lineatus | reverse complement strand
CATGTTCAAAACTGCTTTGTTCCATAGATATAGATCCATGTTTGTATTTAGAAGGCGGCGTACTGGCATAGTGGTTTGAATTTCACAGGAAAAAGGTCTTGGGTTCGAGTCCTAGGCTCGATGAGGGCCATTTCTGTGTGGAGTTTATTTTTCCTGTGCTTGTGTAGGTTTCCACTGGGTACTCCAGTTTTCTCACACAGTCCAAAGACATGCACATTAGACTAATTAGCTGTTCTAAATTGCCCCAGGTATGAGCCGTGTGTGTGTGTGTGTGTGTGTGTGTGTGTGTGTGTGTGTGTGTGTGTGTGTGTGTGTGTGTGTGTGTGTGTTGGTTCTGCAATAAACTGGTTCTGTTCTGGATGTACTTTGCACAGAGCCAGATGAGATAGGCTCTAGCATTCACAGAATGAATGAATTTGCAGTTAGAGCAATTGTCTAGGGCAGGGGTGGCCAACCAGTCGGAGACCAAAAGCCACATTTTTTGTGGTATTACCGTAAAGAGCCACATCATACACATGGGCACACATCAACATCACCCAATCCTTTCTCTCTCTCTCTCTGTCACACACACACACACACACACACACACACACACACACACACACACACACACACACACACACACACACACACACACACACACACACACACACATACCTCTGCTCAGCCAGATTTATTGTAAATTCACACGTCAACATGATAAAATACTGTACTCACATCTTCGAAGGTCAGAGTGCAACTGTGATTCAATAGCCATGGTCATGTCTGATATTCTGTGTTTAGCAGTGTGGCGGGACAGTTGGATGCCTGATACCACGTGTTTTAGTTTGTTGTTTTCAGGAGACAAGATTTCAACAACGTCACTGGGACATTTTTAAACAAACTCTTCTTCATTGTATGGCTTTCTGGCCTGTGTAATGTTTCAAGCCAGTTGATACGATGCAAGCATTACAGTCTCTGAGCACTTCGTAGATTTTTGGAAAAACCGTGTCGACTGACTTTTCAAAGTGAACAACTTGTGCTTGTGAAGTTCAGTCCTTTTTGGAAATTCCTGGTTGAAGTTAGCATGGAGGGAGCTGTAGTGGCGCTGAAGATTTGAAGCTTTGAAATACGCTAATGACGCCTGACATATAAAGCAGAATGGCTTTCCATTACACTCAGCAAAAATATATAAACTCACCCACACTGTTAAAAACATCCTGTGTTCATCTTCATATTTTCATTATGCTGTGCATCCCCCCCGCCATTTAAAGAGAAAACCTGACACAAATTGTTGACGTAAATAATTTTTCCCATAGTGAGAAGCTTTGCCGTATTTTCATCTCACGCACATGTGCAGTTGACAAAAATATCGTATTGAACTCAAGCGAAACAAACATGCACATTAAAAAACCCCACACAAATACAAACTTTGATAGGAACATAAGAGCCGCATTAAATCAGGCAAAGAGCCGCATGCAAAGAGCCGCAGATTGGCCACTCCTGATCTCAGATCACACACATAATCTCCATCAGAGCAGATCCTTTTGCTGGTAAAACAACATTTAAAAATACTGATAAACTACATGTATTGGACATGAGTTATTTATTCATTCATTCATTATCTGAACCGCTTAATCCTAATTAGGTTTGGGGAGGCTGGTGCCCGTCTCAGTCAACTCCGTTTGAGGGCGGAGTGCACCCTGGACAGCTCGCCTGGCCATTATAGTGGCACCATTCACACAATCATATTCACTCACACACCTAGGGGAGACTTGCAGCAGTAAATTAGACTACTGTGCATGTTTTTAGTTTTTAGACTGTGGGAGGAAACCAGAGTACCCAGAGGAAACCCACACAAGCACGGGGGAACATGCCAACTCCATATATATATATATATATATATATATATATATATATATATATATATATATATATATATATATATATATATAGAGAGAGAGAGAGAGAGAGAGAGAGAGAGAGAGAGAAAGAGAAAGAGATATGTATACATACATATATATATATATATATATATATATATATATATATATATATACAGTGGTACCTCACTTTACAAAATTAATCCGTTCCAGAGCCTTTTTTCGTATCCTGCATTTTTCATAAATTAAACCGCATTTTACATCTAAAACGTGTGATTCGTTCCAAGGCCCCCAATACTACCCCATAAACCCTTTAAAAATTATAAAAGCATACCTTTTAAGAGCTCCTTCTGCTTCAATATCGTACCGATGGTAGACGGGTTTGGCCATATTCCTTTGCGATATCACTGGAGCCCGTTTCTTCTTCTCACTCGCACCGGAAATCACACGCGCGCGTGTGTGTGTATGTGTGTGTGTGTGTGTGTGTGTGTGTGTGCGCACGCGAGTGTGTGCTTGCGTGCATGTGTTGACCATGTCTTACATGTTTATGTTCATACATGTCTTACCTGTCTTACATGTTTACATGTTCATAATCTGACAAATGTTTATGGAAGGTTAAAAGCCTGAGTCAAAAAATAAAACATGAAACAACAGTAACTCTGTCCTTTACACGTAAAGCATTATGGTAGCTTGGAAGGAGCGGTGTCATCCCTCCTAGCCAATGGGAGGCCAGTGGGGCGGGATGTTTGAACATCATTGATAGGAGAGCAGCTCGTGCATTGTTTGAATGGCACATTTTAATGTTTGAATGGCGCGTCTGAATTTTTAAGATAGTGCTTTCGTAACGTGAACTTGTTTCGTATCCAGAGATAAAAATACGATTCGTAACCTGCATTTTTCATTCGGTGAGACTTTCATAAAGTGAGGTACCACTGTGTGTGTGTGTGTGTGTGTGTGTGTGTGTGTGTGTATATATATATATATATATATATATATATATATATATATATATATATATATATACACACACACACACACACACTGTATATATGAAACAGCCTTGCCCTCACCCAGAGTCGGCTGAATTGGGTGCTAGCCTTAATGCGACCCAGGTTATAATTAAGCGTTTCAGAAAATAAATGAATGACTACAGTATATCCATATATAAGTTTATTACAGTAAAGCATTTCAAATTTTCATCATATTGGACATGCAGTGAAGTTCATTTACTTCATTCATCACCTCAGTGCCAGGACAGAGATCAGTCTAAATGCTACATTTTTCATTTTTCTTGACTTCTCGTGCTTTAACATGAAGCATACTAGAGGCTTGAACAGACTGTAAGGAGGCAGATTAATTAGGCCAACTTGATGACGTGTATATGATGTCATGAGAGACCAATCAGAGTGGACTGGGCGTTATATAAGCCAATGCAGAGCGAGTAGATGTATCTGAGATTTTTCTCTCAGAACAATTTCTTTTGTGTGGTTGATTGTATGTTTTTCTTTTCCTAAAGGCAAAATAAACATCTGCAAAATGAATTTGGATCTCTTGCGTCAACAATGGATGGCACGTTATATTTATGACTTGATCAAACCCCGGGTTTCACAAATAAAAAAACATACAGTATTGATAATTAGCTCATTTCTTCAGCTCAATTCAAGCTTTCCTAATAAGGCCATATGTTTTTATAAATAAAACTTTACACTCTGAAGGTAATTAAATTTTATGGGTCTCCTTAAGAGTCGAGAGTCTGTCCTCCTTAAGAGGATTCCCTAACAGACAGCAAAGCCCTTAAGAAAAATTAATTTTTCCACCACTCGAATGTCTCAAGTGAATTATCCAAACAGCACCTGTCAAACAGCACACAACAAGTCCTTACACCAAATATTAATACAGCTTTAGGTGGGGAGTTTAAAAAAGGCCCCTGAAATGAGCATAAGCCATATTATAGTTGTGACTCATAACGCTGAGAAAAGCCATGGATTTATTACACCACACACAAACCTCAAGCTTATTGTAAGAAATCATGGAATATTTATCATGAACATATCACTGTGTTGTGACTAGAAAGCAGCTGCAGACAACATTTTTTAACTTTCTAGTTAATAAAACTCCATGCGATAATTTTTTTAGTGCAATATGCATAGTATGTGGGTGAAATGGTTTATATATATATATATATATATATATATATATATATATATATATGGAGCTATAGTCTGAACAGCAAACTAGCAGGTCAACATAAGACTGCACTGCTCTATCACCTCTCACAGCACACCATGCACCTTAATTTGCACACAAATGTCTACCCCGAATTTTTGCTAATCTTTACACTAGACTGCAAATCTGCACAATTACAGTATGACATTTACAGTATTCTCGTATTTTCTTATACTTTCAACAATGTCTGTCTCAAGTTCTTTATACAGTACTTTTAATTTTCACTATAGATCGTCATAGATGCTCATTCATTCATACATTTTCTGTAACCACTTTATTTCTAATTAGGGTCACGGGGAGGCTGGCGCCCATCCCGGCCGACTCCGCGCGAGGGCAGAGTACACCCTGGACGGCTTGCTAGGCCGTCATAGGGCAGAAACACACTGACGGCTTTGCAGCTGCTCTTGTCAAAAGTCGGCAATGGTTCTTTTACATGCCTCACATCATAGACAGTGAGAGATATGGCTGGCCTTTGATAGCCCAGTTAGCTGCACTGGGGGGACGATGACGACACAATGACAACCTGTGGTGAGTGGGGCTTGAACACTCACCCTTAGGATCAGTTATCCAGCACCTTTACCACCAGGCCACCACTGCCCAATCTGAACTCCCAGATTCAAGAAAAAAACAACAACAGTGTTGTGGTTTGAGCAAAAATAATGAATGATCCTGTAACATTTTCAAGAACATAAAATATTTACACACCCTACAGAAAATTCACCCCTACACTAATGATTGCTTATATATTTAATATTTGTAGGTTTAAACAGTCTAATAGGAATAACAGTAGTCCAGAACCTGGTCCACGTTATGGAAGTTAGACTATGTGAATATGTCTGTGTAATATCTTTGCATTGGGAAAGTCTATCAATGTGTTTTGCTCTTGTATTAGAGCTTGAGATAAAAAAAAAAAAAAAAAAAAAAAAAAAAACAAGTTAACCCTTTAAACTCGCAGCATTTATCAGATGGTCGAGGCTTTGCTTATATCCTTCATTCTTGTCATTACGAGCCATGTCTAATGTAATCCACCACATTTTGGGAATAATAAGAAAAGATGAATAAGTGAGACTTTCAGGGGTTAAAAAGCAGTGACGTTTATTGAACACATTATACTGAAATTATTTTACCTTCAAGATGACTTCACATAGCCATAAGGGAACAATCACTGCTCCATGCGCCTGTAGTTTAGTTCAGTGGGGGCTGCAGAGCTGTCAGGGTTAGAGAGTGACTGCAGAGCAGAGAGTGAGGAGGCTGGAAGTGAGCTGGGCCAGAGGCTGCAGGAGCCAGGAGCTCCTGCCAGCTCTGTATGGTGGAAAGCTGTTAATAAGCATTGCAAAGCTCTTAAACATAATGATCTGGACTTCTCTCCCTGGGCTAATGCCTATCACATGAATCTGACCAGCCTGCCCACAGCTCACACATCGAGGCAGAGGAGGATGACCTATAGGATGAGGGGTGTAAGAAAAGTACAAAAGCACTAATATGGCATTAAAGTCAGCAGGACGCCTTGATAAAAAAAAATAAAAAAAATAAAAAAATACTGTCGGTGATGCTGATTTCAATGATAGCTTTTGTGATTGTAACTAAAATTGTGATTGAGCAAACTCAGTGGAAATATTCCTGCAAATGGTGAAGCAAGCCGCATCAACAAGGCACCGCTCTGAGACTGGGATTAATTGGCTTTCAGCCTAAAATCAAACAAACTGCCACTTGCATAACCCTCTGGAATGAGCCTAATAAATGAGCACACATCACCAGATATAGTAAACACAGATGCAATTCATTTCTCCTTGCAACCTGGAAAGCGAGCACCATGAGACTAATGTTACTATGTTGACTTGATTACAACAAATAAATACGCACAAGACAAGATGGAGGACGAGACTTGCTTCGTGTGAATATTTCGTAGTTATGAATCAAACCGTTGACTTTGCTCTGAGTGCTCACTATCCCGCTGACACTTTATTGTGGTGCCATGTGACATTTATTCGTAGGCAAGCTGCTATAGAACAGCCGTACTCTCTCTCTCTCTCTCTCTCTCTCTCTCTCTCTCTCTCTCTCTCTCTCACCGTCTTTCTGTGTGTACTTACTTTGAGGTAGCTTAATTAACCATGTGCTGCACACTCTCCCCAATGACATATATCCCAAAGAAAGCCAAAAATAACAGCGTTACGGGTGGAGGGGAGCATGTGTGTTTGAGACAAGAGGGAATCACATGTGTGCAATGAGCAGGTTCAGAGCTTACTGACGCACACGGACGGCATCTGCATTAAGAACTGTGTTGCTTCTCCCATAGGAGTGCTTTTAGAGGCCCTGGCCTTAGACACGAGAGAGAGCGCGTGAGAGAGCGAGCGGGTGGGGGGTGGGGGTGGGGCATGACACACGACTGGCAGAGACACCTGTGGTTGGACTCTACTCAAACATGTGCAAGTCTGACAAAGCATCTGTCAACAGGACCAGATCTGTGCTGAGCAGAGCCATTAGTACTAACAAGCAGGGTGCAATGTGGCAGTGTGATGAGGAAACCGGTAATATGCTAACATGCAAGATCTGGAGGCGATCCTTTCACAGTGGAATGCAATCAAGACTCTGTTCCTCTCACACATGCTCATGTGTCTACATTTGCTTTTGCTCTTCAAGATCAGTCTGATTGTTATCCTCATTCTACATCTCATAAACATGAAGAGGGTATATACTCATCTATATATCTATCTATCTATCTATCTATCTATCTATCTATCTATCTATCTATCTATTCATCCATCCATCCATCCACCCACCCACCCACCCATCTATCTATCTATCTATCTATCTATCTATCTATCTATCTATCTATCTATCTATCTATCCATCCATCCATCCAGCCATCTATCTATCTCTCCATCCATCTATCTATCCATCCATCCATCCATCCACCCATCCATCCATCCATCCATCCACCCACCCATCTATCTATCTATCTATCTATCTATCTATCTATCTATCTATCTATCCACCCACCCACCCACCTATCTATCTATCTATCCAATCTATCCATCCATCCATCCATCCATCTATCTATCTATCTATCTATCTATCTATCTATCTATCTATCTATCCATCTATCAAGCAAATTTATATTGTATTGAGAGATGTTTTTCAAGAAACCCTGACCTTGTTTTTGTCAATTCATTCTTTAAGTTGTTGTTTTCATTATTCACTGATGTTTTGTAATCCATTTTACTTAAAAATGTTGTTTTTTTTAAGGAGGTATTGTTCATAAACAGTGGAAATACTTTGATTTTAGGATTGTGGCTACTTATTCAATGGAAATTCATATTTAGAATTTAAATATATAGAATTTAAGTATTCAAAAGAAAAAAATATAAGTATATAAAGTTTTTATACTTTCATTTGTCCCCCAGTGCACCTAACTGGGTTATCAAAAGCCGGCCATGTCTCGCACTGTCTATGGTGAGAGGTTCATGTAAAAGAACCATTGCTGACTTTCGACAAGAGTAGCTGCAAAGCCTTCAGCGTGTTTCCGTCCTGCAATGGCCTGATGAGCTGTCCAGGGTGTACACTGTCCTGACGCAGAGTCGGCTGAGGTGGGCGCCAGCCTCCCCGTGACCCTAATTACAATTGAGCGGTTACAGAAGCTGAACTGAGAACTTTCATTTGTATTTAGAAAGAAGGTAGAATATATGGTAGAAATCTAGATACGGCAATTAAAATCTAGATAGATAAAACTCTATTTTATTAATTTTATTAATGTTTACAATGTTTCTGTAAAGTTTACTCAATTAGATTCTGCTGAGACCCCACTGTCTTCATATAAGGAAATCTTATTTTCTTCCAATTACATTGTATGTATGTCCATGTAAGATCCTCATATGAGGACCATTGGCTATCAATCTTTTGTCAAACTTCTTCCTGTTTAAAAAAATGTCGATAAAGTTCAATAGCTATAGGCGGACTTCAATACGGTCACATTGTCCCTGGTTACGACATCACGTTCCCATACTGGAAGCCACACAAACAGTTTCACACACCAAAGGATGCAGGATGATGCAGTCGCTCCTTCTAATGACTTTAGTCTTCCCTGACCAGCAGTGCAGTGAATCCTTCAGAAATTAGCTTTGTGTGATTGAATTGATTCTTACAAACATGTAGCTCAATTGAGTGCGGACTGAACACTGGGTAGTCTAAAATAGTTCTTGAAAAGATTAATACTTAAAACGGCTGCTCATTACGTACCGGTAGAAACAAGCATATGCTAACAGTCAGGGATTCACTTAGCATGGTGTCAACCTGTTACTCACAACACACACCTTCCCTCAGTCTGTGCTTTGGTTGCAACACAAATATTTATAGTGAGCGGCATATTTAAAAAGTAAAGGCTTATTTACTAGTACATAAAACTGCTGCTCATTACAGTATGCGCCGGCACAAAAGAAGCACATGCTAAAACTCGGGGTTTCGCTCAGCTGTTTCTGCCTAGCTGGCTAGATAACAACACACACTTTCCCTCAGTGTGTGCTTTGCTTGCGGCATAATGGTTCATATGGAACGGCATATTTAAAAATTAATGGTTGTTTATTAGTACATGAAAGGGCTGCACATGGTAAGCAGAAAAGAAACAGTCGAGGTTTCACTTGACATCGTCTTGACTCGTTGTTTCTACGCAGCTGAACTAGATAACAACACACACCTTCCCTCAGTGTGTGCTTTTCTTTCAATGTAATTATTTCTAATGCGTAGCTTTCTCATTATTATATACAAAACAAAAACCAAAATGTTAGCTTTACATGTGCACTCACCAGTTATAATAAAATGGTCACTTTAAACATTAGTCTTTACATCCAGATTTGCTCTGGAGATGTTGCTGAACCATTTTGCGCCCTTTTTTCTGGCGCGTTCTTTAGCATGCTCACCCTGACTTATAATAATTAGCAGGACATGGAAAAAATACAGTACTTGTCTCTTTTTCTCTCCATGCAGTCAGAGCAAACGATTACAGCATCTTTACATTAGGTTCTACATTCACAGCCTCCATGGGACCATCAGTATGGTGCTGCAGAAGTGCTTTCTCAATGGCTTCCAGGTCGTGACAAATATTGCGGAAGATCTATTAGGTGGTATGTAGCAGTAGTGTTGCAGAGAAGTGACAAGACAGTCAACATTAATCTTTGAGTATTAGGAGGATATATAAAGCTACATTTACTTCAACAATAAACTCTGTGCAAAATTGCTGCCACATCTTGTCTGGATAAAAACTACAGGTAATTTTCTTCATGTGTAGGCAGATTATGTAGTCACCACATCATTAATGATGTAATCACCATGAATTAATGTTAAACCAAAGCCTGAGAGATGGAGGTAAGTAACACCAGATTAGCATTTACTGTCTTCATGTAAAAAAGCCCGTTGGGTTTTCACACTTGTGCCTCGTGGCTCATCAGGCCGGTGCTTATCCGCGGTTTCCATAGCGTGAAGCGACCAGGAGTTCAACTCCCCCTGGATGGGACGCTAGTCCATCGCAGGTTACCTTCCCAGTATATTTTTACTGGTACCCATTTATACTGCTGGGTGAACAGAGGCACACTTGTGGTTGAGACCTTGCCCAGGGCTCTTAGCACAGTGAGGGTCTCAGTGGGATTTGAACTCACAACCTCCTGATCATGAGTGCAGCACCCTAACCACTATGACACCGGCCCCACTGTCTTCATGTAACAGCATTCCTTATTAGATTTGATTTCATACATTTGTAAAGTAACTAAAGGAAAGGTATATGCAAAAAGAATACTAACTCACTCCCTTGTTTGCTCAGTTGCTTACTTGTCCATCTCAGCTGACACGGTGCAAAGGCAGGGTACACCCTGAACAGTTTGCTAGTCCATTGCAAGGCAACATACACAAGTCCATTCACATTCACACCTCGGGTGAATTTGAAACAGCCAGATAGCCTAATGTGGATGTCTTTGAACTGTCCGAGGTACCCAGAGGAAAACCATGCTTGCATGGCGAGAACATCCAAATTCCACACTGAAATGCTGAGCCAAGCAATCGAACACAAGGCCTTCCTGATAACCACTACGCCACCATGGTGCCCTTGATAAGAATAAACATGTTTTAAGTCTCAAAAGTGTTCTTTTTCAATGAGTATAGTATCTTACTGCCGGGTTCACCCATTTGACAGTATAGAAAATATAATTTGTTAAATCCGAGACTGTGTATGCAGTATTTACAGGTGTACAATGTGCAGCATGAATATATTGATATTTATAAGATCACTGAAAGTATTTATTTATTTTTCAACACTTTATTTAAAAAACTTGCAGAATACTGTTGAACCAATGCCATCATAGTAATTCACTTGGAAATAAGTTCTTTGTGGTTCCACCACACTGTTTTTTTTCTTCTGTTGTATGGTAAGCGAAACTGATGCATCCCTAAGATCAATCCTTTCATTATCTTGATACAGGACCTTAAACGGTTACCAATGACAGCAGCTTATGGGGTAGGAGGTATGGATCTGAAAGCATATTGGAGGACAATGGATGAAAGGAGCTGTCAGAACGGGCAGCTAAAAAAAAGGAAATGAGAGGAAGCCCAAGTGCTGTGGGAGTGCCACACAGGGATGGGATGACAAAGCTGGGAGGTGACAGTGGGAGAGGGAGGGGGACACACAAGGTGAATATGAGAATCCTTGGAGAGCAAAGCACAGGGTCCCCTTTGACCTCTCGCTCTTAGACAAGGAATTTAAAAATGACACTAGAGATGGGAAATTAGACTCCTGTTTTTCATGTGCTTGAAATAATGCCTGCACCACTTTTGCTTGAAGTGCGCAGACAAAGCGTCCTGTGAGACACCGGACGATGCCAGTTTGAGTCATATACTTGAATTGTTTATGAAGAAACTCATGTTATATGACGGTCTCACAGCTTACACTGCCAGGATTAAGCAATAAATCTGCAAAATCAAGTTAACTGGACCACTGTATGATATAAACAATCTTTTCTGAGTGAAAAAAGCTGAACATCTGAATGGTTAGTTGTCACAAAGAAATGTCAACAAATTCTGCAGTTGCTTATTTGGGGTTTCTCCACCATGGCTGGAATTTTGGCTGGCTTTGTGTCACCCACATTGTTATTTCTCTAATCCTAAACAGATTTGCTCCTGATACCAAAAACTCCCAGACCTGGGTGTCTCTGTGGTGTTCTCCACAGACTACATTAATGGCCTACACATGTTGATAGGTTATGGAATAGATTAGTTGCAATGTATGTGGTCTGCCCGGTGGAAGAGCTGGTGGCATTTAGCAACACACTTTAACAAGGAAATCATCTGATCCATCATGCCCTCACTTCCACATTTACATGAGCAGCAGTTTATCATGAGATTTCACACAGCCGTGAAGGACTCCATAGCCTCTCTATAAAAAGAACCAGAATAAAATAACCATTAATCTTTTGTCTGGATGAAAAAATACAAAAAGTGTTTTTTTTTATTTTGTATGACCCAGAGGATAAACGCAGTTAAAGCCATGCAACATGCAGATAGAAAAAAAACCCCAAAACAATGAAGACTGAAGAGTTTTCAGGAAACAGAGAGGAAAATAGAGACAGAGACGATTATTTCTTCGCTTATAAATATGACCTTTAACAAATACATGTATATGTAGGTTGCACAGTGGTGTAGTAGTTAATACATCTGCCTCACAGCAGAAGGCCTGGGTTCGATTCTCAGCTAGAGTGTTTCTGTGGGGAGTTTGTATGTTCTCTTCATGCTTGTGTAGGTTACCTATGGTTTCCTCCCACAGTCCAAAAACATGCACAGTAAGCTGATTGGCTGTTCCAAAATGCCCCTAGGTGTGAATGGTTGTATGATTGTTGGCCCTGTGATGGCCTAGTGAGCTGTTGAGAGTGTACCCTGCCATTGCCCAGAGTTGTGTGAGATGGGTGCCAGCCTCCCCATGATCCTAATTAGGATTAAGTGGCTTTATATATATATATATATATATATATCTCATCAGGAAACATATATTTTCCAACTACTCAATGTCAAATTTCAATAAATATGTCCATGGCCAGGTTTATTTGTGAATCAATGCATCAAAAGATTTGGTGCATTTTTGGAGAAAATATCATATTCAAATATGTACATATGGTGAATACAGTTTTTGAAATAAAGTATGTTCTTACCTAGTTTGCAGTGGGGCCAGTCGCGTAGTGGTTAGGGTGCTGCACTCATGATCGGGAGGTTGTGTGTTCAAATCCCAGTTAGACTCCCACTGTGCTAAGACCCCTGGGCAAGGTCTTAACCACACGTGTGCCTCTGTTCACCCAGCAGTATAAGTTAAAAATATACTGCGAAGGTAACCTGTGATGGACGAGTGTCCCATCCAGGAAGAGTTGAACTCCTGGTGGTAGCTTCACGCTATAGAAACCGCGGATAAGCACCGGCCTGATGAGCCTCTAGGCTAGGGTGTAAAAAGCCCTTTACCATACCTAGTTTGCACCTTTTTCACACCCAATTTTTTGACAAGAGAAAGACCTCATTATTTTTACGTCCTGCTGAGTCTCTGCTAAGGCCTCCACATGTCCAATAAATACATGAATAGGAGCCCAGGTACCGCACAATGAATCATGGAATCTGCAAAACTGGTAAATACACCAAACATAAAATGGGATCGATGATATACGCTGTCCATGTTAAATAGTGTATCTTGTGTTCCCACCGATCACTGATGTTTTGGCATTTATTAACTATAGATAATAAAGAAAAGTTGTATGAGAGATGTAAGACAGTGGTGAAGTGTGCTGTCGGTATGACAGAAGAGTTCAAGGTGGAGGTGGGACTGCATCAAGGGTCAGCTCTCAGCCCCTTCTTGTTTGCTATGGTGATGGACAGGCTGACAGACGAGATTAGACAAGATTCCCCATGGACTATGATGTTTGCAGATGACATTGTGATCTGTAGTGAGAGCAGAGAACAAGTGCAGGAAAATCTAGAGAGGTGGAGGTCTGCCCTGGAAAGGAGGGGAATGAAGATTAGCCTCAGTAAGACAGAATACATGTGCATGAATGACAAGGACCCAAGAGGAACGGTGAGATTACAGGGAGCAAAGATAAGAAAGGTGGAGGATTTTAAGTACTGAGGCTCAACAATCCAGAGCAATGGAGAGTATGGAAAAGAGGTGAAGAAGCGTGTGCAGGCAGGTTGGAATGGTTGGAGAAAAGTGTCCGGTGTGATGTGTGATAGGAGGGTATCGGCAAGAATGAAAGGAAAAGTGTACAAGACGGTGTTGAGGCCAGCGATGTTGTATGGTTTAGAAACAGTGGCCCTGGGGAAAAGACAGGAGGCAGAGCTGGAGGTAGCAGAGATGAAAATGTTGAGGTTCTCTTTGGGAGTAACGAGGATGGATAGGATTAGGAATGAGCACATCAGAGGGACAGCACATGTAAGACGTTTTGGAGACAAAGTCAGAGAGGCTAGATTGAAATGGTTTGGACATGTACAGAGGAGGGATAGTGAGTATATTGGTAATAGGATACTGAGGCTGGAACTACCAGGCAAAAGGCCTAGAGGAAGTCCAAAGAGACGATTCATGGACGTGGTGAAGGAGCACATGAAGGTCGTTGGTGTAAGAGAAGAAGATGCAAAGGATAGGGTGAGATGGAGGCAGATGATTCGCTGTGGCGACCCCTGAAGGGAAAAACCGAAAGGAAAAGAAGAAAGAAGAAGATAATAAAGAAAAGTTGATCACGTCAAGCACTATCGATCGCAGAATTCAGAATTAAAGAAATAGTAGTAGTCGTTGGAGTAATGGGAGTAGAATTTGGTTATGATTTATTAGAAAGCCTTGATTAATTTTCTATGTCAGCACCTGTATTATTGATAATATTGCAATTACTTTGTTAATGCAATTAATAAAAATTATTTTGTTTCTATATAAACAGCTTATTTACATACTGAAAAAAACTTGAAAAAGAAATACAAAAACGAATCATTGATAATTTTTTGGGAGTCTTCAGTGCTAACATTTTCACAGTCAGAGGGAAACCAGTTATCAGTTTTGCAACAGTGGAGGAACATTAAGAACAAACATCTTTGAAATTAAAATTACCCACTAATGATATCCTTTCTTTGGGTTTTTACACCCGAGCCTAGTGGCTCATCAGGCCGGTGCTTATCCCCAGTTTCCATAGCATGAAGCGACTAGGAGTACAACTCCTCCTGGATGGGACGCGAGTCCATCACAGGCTACCCTCCCGGTATATTTTTACTGGTACCCATTTATACTGCTGTATGAATAGGACACACTTGACACCTTGCCCAGGGGTCTTAGCACAGTGGTGGTCTAACTGGGATTTGAACACACAATCTCGTGATCATGAGCACAGCACCCTACCCACTATGCCCCACTGCACGAATGACATGTAAAGCAATAAATGATTTCATGCAACATATCTATGCAACCTATTGGTCTTTTCTGATGTATCACATGCTTTTAGATCACAAACCCAAAATTCCTATCTCAAAAAATTAGCATATTTCATCCGACCAATAAAAAAAAAAAAAAAAAAAGTGTTTTTAATACAAAAAAAGTCAACCTTCAAATAATTATGTTCAGTGATGCACTCAATACTTGGTCAGGAATCCTTTTGCAGAAATGACTGCTTCAATGCGGCGTGGCATGGAGGCAATCAGCCTGTGGCACTGCTGAGGTGTTATGGAGGCCCAGGATGCTTCGATAGCGGCCTTAAGCTCATCCACAGTGTTGGGTCTGGTGTCTCTCAACTTTCTCCTCACAATATCCCACAGATTCTCTATGGGGTTCAGGTCAGGAGAGTTGGCAGGCCAATTGAGCTCAGTAATACCATGGTCAGTAAACCATTTAGCAGTGGTTTTGTCACTGTGAGCAGGTGCCAGGTCGTGCTGAAAAATGAAATCTTCATCTCCATAAAGCTTTTCAGCAGATGGAAGCATGAAGTGCTCCAAAATCTCCTGATAGCTAGCTGCATTGACCCTGCCCTTGATAAAACACAGTGGACCAACACCAGCAGCTGACATGGCACCCCAGACCATCACTGACTGTGGGTACTTGACACTGGACTTCAGGCATTTTGTCATTTCCTTCTCCCCAGTCTTCCTCCAGACTCTGGCAGCTTGATTTCCGAATAACATGCAAAATTTGCCTTCATCCGAAAAAAGTACTTTCTTCTGCCGCTGTTTCTGGTTCAAAAGTGGCTTGACCTGGGGAATGTGGCACCTGTAGCCCATTTCCTGCACACGCTTGTGCACGTTGGCTCTGGATGTTTCTACTCCAGACTCAGTGCACTGCTTCCACAGGTCCCCCAAGGTCTAGAATCGGCCCTTCGCCACAATCTTCCTCAGGGTCCGGTCACCTCTTCTGGTTGTGCAGCGTTTTCTGCCACACTTTTTCCTTCCCACAGACGTCCCACTGAGGTGGCTTGATACAGCACTCTGGGAACAGCCTATTCGCTCAGAGATTTCTTTCTGTGTCTTACCCTCTTGCTTGAGGGTGTCAATGATGGCCTTCTGGACAGCAGTCAGGTCGGCAGTCTTACCCATGATTGCGGTTTTGAGTAATGAACCAGGCTGGGAGTTTTTAAAAGCCTCAGGAATCTTTTGCAGGTGTTTAGAGTTAATTGGTTGATTCAGATGATTAGGTTAATAGCTCGTTTAGACTACCTTTTCATGATATGCTAATTTTTTGAGATACCAATTTTGGGTTTTCATGAGCTGTATGCCAAAATCATCAGTATTAAAACAATAAAATACCTGAAATATTTCAGTTTGTGTAAAATATATGAAAGTTTAATTTTTATCAGTACATTACAGAAAATAATGAACTTTATCACAATATGCTAATATTTTGAGAAGGACTAGAATATATGGGTGGGGCCGGTGGCGTAGTGGTTAGGGTGCTGCGCTCATGATCGGGAGATTGTGAGTTTGAATCCCACTGAGACCCTAACTGTGCTAAGACCCCTCCAGGGGGGAGTTGAACTCCTGGTCGCTTCATGCTATGGAAAACGGGGATAATCACCAGCCTGATGAGCCGGTATATATATATATATATATATATATATATATATATATATATATATATCTAAGTAGGGCAGCATAGTGGTGTGGTGGTCAGCCCAAAAGTCTCACAGCAAGAAGTGCTTGATTTCTGTGCTTGGGGTGTTTCTGTATGGCGCTTCATGTTCTCCTCATGCTTTCATGGGTTTCCTCAATGTCATGTCGGTTTCCTTCCACAGTCCAAAAAAAACCATGCACATTAGGCTAATTGGCTATTCCAAATTGCTCCTCGCTGGGAAGATGAGTGTGAATGACTGTGTCTGCTGCATCTTCCAATGACCGAGCTGTTTAAACTGTACCCCATCTTAACCTAGTGTCGGCTGAGATAGGCTCCAGCCTCCTCACATCCCTACTAGGATTTACTGGTTCAGCAAATCAGTAAGTGTAAATAAATATGTAGTAAATGAATTAATTAAGAAAAGAGTGTACTTGATGGAAACAGCTGT
The DNA here is from genome assembly GCA_024760905.1 of Plotosus lineatus. Taxonomy (NCBI): domain Eukaryota; kingdom Metazoa; phylum Chordata; class Actinopteri; order Siluriformes; family Plotosidae; genus Plotosus; species Plotosus lineatus. The sequence continues at coordinate 79,793,222 of CM045728.1, read as the reverse complement.
GGAATAAAACAGTTCAGGATATACTGTAATAGGAAACAATAGCACTACGTTTTGTAGCGCCATCACACCACCTCACTGTTTATATAATACTGAATGATTTCCTTTAGTCTTTAAACAGCTAGCTTTATGTTTCTTAATTATGGTTCTGTCTGTCTTCCTTTCGGCTTTTTCCCTTTTACTCGGGAGTCGCCACAGCGAATTATCTGATTCGCACGTTTGATTTGGCAGAGGTTTTTACGTCGGATGCCCTTCCTGTCACAACCCTTTTAGCAAGGGACAGAAACACGCTGACGACTTTGCAGCCTACTCTTTACGAAAGTCAGCAATGGTTCTTTTACATGCCTCTCGCCATAGACAGTGAGATACATGGCTGGCCTTTGATAACCCAGTTAGCAGCACTGGGGGGGACAGGACAACCTGGTGAGAGTGGGGCTTGAACCCCCAACCTTAGGATCAGTGATCCAGCACCTTACCACCAGGCCACCACTGCCCAGTTTCTTAATTATGGTTATGGTAAGGTATTATATCGTTATCTATACATATACTGTTAAGTTAATAGGTAAATCCTTTAATAGGTAAATAGGTTATGCAAGTTTTGTTTACACATCAAAATACTCATTTTTAATTTAAAAATTCAATGAGGGCTCCTGATTATTTAAAAATTAAACTTAATGTAATTCTATGTCCAGGGCAAATATGAAAGCTAGAATTATATACTCCTCTCAACAAGAGAAAAAAGTACCCAAATTATCCAAGGATCTTCAGCCTTGAGACAGCTGGGTGAAAATTATATGCATATACACAAGCCTGGCTGAAATAGAGCCAGGTTATGGCATCTGTATTTCAGCAGTGCATATGGAGGGATCACACAGTCAGAGAGCTGCACTGTATCTTGCTCTGAAGGAGGGGCAAAGGGGAGAGGTGGGTGGGAGGTGGTGGTGGTGGGGGGACTGGGGGGTGTCTGCTGTAAACAATGAGGGTGCTTCATGAACGTCAATCCAACTGGCCTGAGGCTAGAAAGACATCAGCACGTCAACACTCCAGACAGAGAAGGCAGCACAGACATTATCTTTAAACAACCACTGCCTTCTCAGAGCACATAGTCCTTTTACAAGTGCTAATAAAGATAATTAGTACAAAAACTTGTAAATGAGTAAAAGCTATTAAGAGCCTTCATTTTCGTGAAGGATCATTTGTTACTCATGCGCAACAAATGCCAAATGACAACTTATGAAAGAAAAATCAGTATTTTCTTTGGCATACAGTTATGTTTCCCTACTTTTTATGATTTATTAAAATATTACAACATATAACATGTAAGTCAGCATGGCTAAGTGATGATTGTTTAGGTTGGGTCCCTGTATAATGTGCAGCATTTTAAACAGTATGTCATTCACTGCTGTCACACATAAAGCACATAAAGCCTGACAGTCCCATTTAATATGTAGAAGCCCTCTGTTGCATTCTAGTGTACACACTCGGTTGAGTTTTATTTAATTATACAGATTGCTAGCCTCTTAACACTGCTTTTCATGCGGTGTACAGTTTAACTTCTGACTCTTATGAAAAATGCCCATTATCCTGGATATGAGATTGCCACATAATGGACATGCACAAGCATTTAACTGCAGGGCCAATACAAAGTTTAATCATTGCAAACTCTTTAAAGTCTCTTGAACTGAGTTGAAAGCCTGTAAAATGCCTGCACACTACAATATGAGTGGTCATTTTTGGCTTCCAAAATGATCATCCAGGCAATAGGTGGGCATACTGTATTCCTTTTCTAACTAATTGCTCTCTCTCTCTCTCTCTCTCTCTCTCTCTATCGCACTCTCTCCTAAGCTATTACTCTTTTATCATCCTGATAATAGGATAATTTTTAATTCGCTTATATTCAGGATATAGGATGGAATGACGGTATTGTGGTTATTATGCTTGCCTCTCAGCAAGAAGGCTCTGTATTCACATCCTGGACTTCTCTAGTTTTCATGCTCTTTCCATGCTTACATTAGTTTCTTCAGGGTACACTGGTTTCCTCCCCTGTCCAAAGACATGCATGTTAAGCTAATTAGCTGTTCTGTATGGCCCGAGGTGACAATGTGAATGGTTGTTTGTGTGTGTTGGCTCTATGATGGTCTGGTGAGCTATTTAGGGTGTACTCTGCCTTTGCCCAATGTCGGCCGAGATTCTCAGGGATTGCACCACTGACCATAATAGAATTAATTTAAATTTAAATATTAAAGAAATATAAAAAAAATATCAAATAAAACGTAGTTTTTGGAATTGTGCTTGGGCTCTGGGAACATTAAGTGCTCAGCCTTAATCGTTGCTCGTATTATTTCTTTCTAAAGCCCCATAGGACAAGGCCGTTCCATCCTTTGAAGACTCCCAGCTCAGCCTGCAAACTCAAAATTGTAAGTAACTTTAAAAGTTACCGGCTGGTCGGAGGCGGGAAGGGGGGGGGGGGGGGAGTGGTGGGGTGTTATGACGACAACTCATGTTAACTTCATTGAATAAAATCCAAATTTATTTAGTCAGATAAAATTTGAAACCCTTTGATTTCTTGATCTTTTGATCTAATATGAGATATAATATGGATATATCTTCAGAGATTAATTACAATAACTGCTCTAGAATGTCATTGTGAACTTCAGTTTTATCAGTAATATATTTTAAATCTCTGCAGCAAAGAATCTTCTAGGATGAGAGTCATGAAAGAGACAGCTTACACGACAAGTTCATGAAATTAGTTATATTGTCAATGAAGTATTATTGTTTTGAGCAGATGGAATATACAGCCATGCTTAGTGTACAGGCCCGACCTATCATTAACAATAAAACAATCATCTTGGCCCTGGTATGCTTCAGCACATAGATCTGATAATTGGATTACTCAGACACCGGAAAGATGTTATGTATATAGCAATGCAGCCTGCTTCTAACAGCTGGCACGTCATCCCATACACTGCTGCATTCTGGGAACCCGCCGCCTGTCTCCTTCTTTACCCCACTATCTCGAGCCTTAATCTAAAGGCCAGCTATTATAATTCCTGTACTTGGCGTATTTGAGGCCGATTTAGAACAGCAACACCATCAATCACAAATCTGAGAGGCCAAGCAGCTGGCTGAACCTTGCTGTCCTGCTGGCCTATTTGTCATCTGGGGGCATGTCCTCCCTGGATGTAACATTTGTTCACTCTATCGACACCACCATACAGTTCTTATGCTGAAGTAATGTCCCAGTATATTTTTGACTACCCTTCAACAACCACATGATGGAGGTCTTATCCAAATATCAATAGAGTTTGGACGAAGAAGGCATGGTTGTTTGGGTAAACAAAGGGATCAGGAGGAAGATGAAAAAAGCATAAAAAAGAATAAGAACAGTAATTAAGGAAATCTGTGCTGGTGCTGGAACAAAAAGCAACAGTCTACATATATTACTTATTTCCCAAACTGCTTAATCCTATTATTATTGCTCACTTCCCCACTGCCATTGAGTTTAATTAGGCTATGGCTTCCCCATATATGTATGTATGTTCAGTTCAGTTCATTTTCTGTACCTGCTTAATACTAACTTGGGTCGCGGGGAGGCTGGCGCCCATCCCAGCCAACTTCGGGCAAGGGCAGAGTACACCCTGGACAGCTTGCCAGGCCATCGCAGGGCAGAAACACACTGACGGCTTTGCAGCCTACTCTTGTCGAAAGTCAGCAATGGTTCTTTTACATGAAAAAAAAAAAGGGGGGGGGGGGGGACGACAGTGACAACCTTGTGCAGAGTGGGACTCGAACCCCCAACCTTTGGATCAGCGATCCGGCGTCTTATACCACTAGACCACCACTGCCCCATGTATGTATGTATGTATGTATATATGTATGTATATATATATATATATGTATCTATAGATATATATATCTCTTCTTTTCCTTTGGGCTTTTTCCCTTTTTTTCCAGGGGTCACCACAGTGAATCATCTGATTCACATATTTGATTTGGCATAGGTTTTTACATCAGATGCCCTTCCTGACACAACCCTTTTTAGCAAGAGACAGAAACAGCTACTCTTTACGAAAGTCAGCAATGGTTCTTTTACATGCCTCTCACCATAGACTGTGAGAGACATTGCTGGCCTTTGATAACCCAGTTAGATGCACTGGGGGGACAGTGACAACCTTGCGGAGAGTGGGACTTGAGCCCCCAACCTTAGGATCAGTGATCCAGCACCCTTTACCACCAGGCCATCATTGCTCATTATATATGTGTGTATGTGTGTGCGTGCGTGTGTGTGTGTGTGTGTGTGTGTGTGTGTGCATGGGTGGGTGGGTGGGTGTGCATGGGTGGGTGGGTGGGTGTGCATGTGTGGATGTGGGTGTATTTGTGTCTGTGTTTGTGTACACTATATATTGCTCCTAAGATACACTGCTGTGGCTCATTTTAGTGACTCCAAGTAAACAAATAAACAAGCTTTCTTCAAAAAGGTTCCTGGCTGTTGGCACATATTTAATAAAAGCACATGATGGCATCTGTATATGCCCCTGAAAAAAAAGAAGACAAGCCTTGTTTTCATTCTGAAATGATGCAGAGATTATAAAACAATAAAACCCTATACAGTCATACTCGACAAACAACGACGCTTGTCATAAGTACTGTCGTCTATATCTTCTTCTTTTCCTTTCGGCTGTTCCCTTCAGGGGTCACCACAGCGAGTCATCTGCCGCCATCTTCATGGAAGTCATATTATTGATTCGCATGTTTGCATTCGCATAGGTTTTTGCAACGGCTGCCCTTCTCGACAACCCTTAGCAAGGGGTAGAAACACACTGACGGCTATGCAGGTACTCTTGACGAAAGTCAGCAATGGTTCTTTTACATGCTTCTCACCATAGACAGTGAGAGACATGGCCTGCCTTTGATAACCCAGTTAGCTGCACTGGGGGATAAGTAGGCTATAACAGTCCATTTTGTATTATTATCACAAAAGCGCTGGGAATTTTTATGTATTCATTTATTTATTTATAAACAGTAGGAATATCACTGCAATTCCTGAAACGAACAAACACTTAAAGAATAAAGAACTAATACATGGCTTGTACAGTTTCATGTTCACTGAGGAACAAATACTATGTTGAATATTCATGTTTTAATGGCACTTAATTGAACAAAAGATTCTGCTGATTTGCATATCCATCAGTGCTCTTGATAGGAAATAGTGAAGGTACTGGCACAGAGCCACAGCTGTACGTATCAGTAAATGATGCCACATGTAATTATCTGTGCACGGCTCCCATTAATGTACTGTACTGTTTGATCTAACACTGTGGGATATGAAGAATATTTGCTATTTTGAACACCAGTTTACTGTATTAAGGCTGGGCATGGAGATGTCTACAGGCCTTGAAACATCTTGTATGATATTTTGTTACAGCTGTTCAATCAGGGAGATTGCAAAATCCATTTTGTTCTTTATAATCTTTTATGTTTTTTCTTCTGTCTTCATCATCAGAAGTTTTTCTTAACATGACTCAATGAACTATACCCTTGGAAACTCTGAAAAATGTCAGTATTATTATAGTAAAAAAAAAAAAAAAACAGTATTATTATAGTAAAATATTTTTTCTTATAAGGAATGAGGACGGAATGGTGGCATTGTAGTTACACATCCGCCACACAGCAAGAAGATCCTGGGTTCGAGTCTGGGTCTGGTTTCCTCTTGGTACTTTCCTCCCACAATCCAAAGACATGCAGATTAGGCTACTGTAACTGGCTGTTCCAAATTGCCAGTAGCTGTGAGTGTGAATGGTTTTGTGTTTTGCCCTGTGATGGCCTGGTGTTCAAGATGTACTCCACCTTTGCCCAGTGTCTGCTAAGATAAG
>CM045728.1:79779849-79784849 GCA_024760905.1 Plotosus lineatus | reverse complement strand
CGACTGCATTGAGGTTTCAAAGTGCTTCTGTTTTTCAAGGAGCAATGTGTAGATGTTTTTTTAAACTATATTCCCATCCTGTTCCCTGGATAAACTCGAAGTCCATCACTACCCTGACCAGGTCAAATTAGTAACAGAAAATGAATAACTGAATAAGTGTATACTAGTGGTGGGGGTGCAGTGGGTACTCTTCACAGCTCAGAGCAACATCCTAAGCTTGACTTAAAGGCTGTGTGGAGTTTCTCATGTTCTCCCTATGTCCGTGTAAATTTTGTTTTGGGCTCTTTCAATTTTCCTGCAAACCCCCCCCCCCCCCCCCCCCCAAAAAAAAATAAATAAAAATAAATAAATAAAAAATAGCTACTGAGGAAAAGGCAGGAGGCAGAGCTGGAGGTAGCAGAGATGAAAATGTTGAGATTCTCCTAGAGGAAGACAAAAGAAGAGATTTATGGATGTGCTGAAGGAAGACATGAAGGTCGTTGGAGTAAGAGAAGAAGATGCAGAGGACAGGGTGAGATGGAGGTGGATGATTTGCTGTGGCGACCCCTGAAGGGAACAGCCGAAAGGTAAAGAAGAAGAAGAAGAAGAAGAACTACACTTACATGTGAAAGTGTTTGTGAATGAGTGGGTGATAGACTGACACCCTATCCAGAAGGTATTTCTGCCTCATATCTGGTGTTCCCAGGTCAGGGTAATCCACTAATTGAGGATCCACTGCAGCCTCGACCAAGATAAAATGTTCCTCAAGAGTCCAACATGCCAGTCAAACCCAAGTATGGCGAAAAGTTTTAAAACAATGGGAAGTCATTATTGTCCACAGTAATATATTTGTGTTTAACTATGAATATTTTGTGTTCAGCTATAGCTACATATCTCTGGTGAAGTATTCTAGTTGACGTTTCCTCAGTAAGATCTGAGTATGGCAAGGTAGCTTTCAGTTCCAGTGTTCCGGCTGCATGAAACAAGCTTCAGAAAAAAACTAAATTTAAGAGATTTCAATGATATCACTATGATTGCTTCTGTTATTAATTTTATCCCACGTGAAGCGTAGGGGATGCTATGTTTTCAGGAGCTGTCTGCATCAGCCATCACTGCTGCAGACATTTCATGTTAACCCTTCAGTTGTTTCTAACCTTTATGAAATTATTTTGAAGGGCAGTGGTGGTCTAGTGGTATAAGGCGCCGGATCGCTGGTCCAAAGGTTGGGGGTTCGAGTCCCACTCTCCAACAGGTTGTCACTGTCCTCCCAGTGCAGCTAACTGGGTTATCAAAGGCCGGCCATGTCTCTCACTGTCTATGGTGTGAGGCATGTAAAAGAACCATTGCTGACTTTCGACAAGACTAGCTGCAAAGCCGTCAGTGTGTTTCTGCCCTGCGATGGCCTGGCGAGCTGTCCAGGGTGTACTCTGCCCTCGCCCTGAGTTGGCTGGGATGGGCACCAGCCTCCCCGTGACCCTAATTAGGATGAAGCGGTTACAGAAAATGAAATGAAATTATTTTAGATTTATGCTGAATGGCAGCTGCAGTACATCCTACTAGGTAAGTCTGGTTTTTACACCCGAGCCTCGTGGCTCATCAGACCGGTGCTTATCCCCAGTTTCCGTAGCGTGAAGCGACCAGTAGTTAAACTCCCCCTGGATGGGACGCTAGTCCATCGCAGGTTACCTTCCCAGTATATTTTTACTGGTATCCATTTATACTGCTGGGTGAACAGAGGCACACTTGTGGTTGAGACCTTGCCCAGGGGTCTTAGCACAGTGAGGGTCTCAGTGGGATTCGAACTTACAACCTTCCAATCATGAGCGCAGCACCCTAACCACTACGCCACCGGCCCCAGTACATCCTACTAGCATATTAAAAATGGGTTAAGTTGAACTATACTTTTCAAGGTCACAGAAGCCAGTTAATCAAAAATGCACATTAATACTCAAGAGGCTGGAGTTGATCACGCGGAGGATACTCCTAGTGTCCTGTAACAAGAATGCATTTCTAGTTTGATTTGATTCAGAATTGCTTTGGGGTGACATTGATTTCTTCACCGTCTTCTGTCTTTGATCATGTCGTTTGTAGACTTTTTGTGTGCTTCCTTCTTGGCCAGGGTTCACTTGTTAAAGAGTTAATAACTGCAGTGTGGTTTCTCTCCTGGTTAAATAAAGGTAAGCAAATGATTAACAATATCATTTTCTATGGTTATTGTTTTCATGAGAATGTAACGGGGGCACAAAAAGTAATTTATTCAATCAACAAATATGGATTATGGGAGGAAACCAGTGTACCCAGAGGAAACCAATGTAAACACAAAAAAAGGATGTAAACTCGACACAGAAACACCCTTGCAAATCCCAGAACTCTACTCCAGGACCTTCTTGATGTGAGGCAGACGTGCAAACCACGACGTCACCTTGCTGCTCCACAAAAGACATTGATCAGTTAATTAATTCCCTCAGCAACCCATATGACACAACCATGAAACCTTTATTTATTTATTTTGTTTTCTCAACCCCTTTATCTTTTATGAGGTTTACAGGTATCCTGGAGCCCACCTGAAGACTGACGAAGGCGGAGTACAACCAGAAGAGCTCAAGAGACTATTACAGGGCAACACAGACACACAACCATTCGCACTCACATTCATACCAAGGTGCAATTGATACTATCCAATCTGCTTAATGTGCATGGCTTTGGACTGGAGAATGAAACCAAAGCGACCTGGAGAAAACCATGCAAACATGGGGATAGCATATGAAGTCCAAGCAGAAATGCCCTTGCTGACCATGGGGCTCAAACCCATAACCGTCTTGCTGTTAGGGCAGTGGTTCTTAACCATGTTGGCGGTACCGAACCTCACCAGTTTCATATGCTTATTCACCGAACCCTTCTTTATTGAAAAATAAAATATGATTTTTTTTTTTTTCAAGACATAGGTTTTTACTGGGGCACCAAACTGAACTGTGCATTACCATCACTGTGTTCAAAGAACAAAACCAATACAATGCATGAACTCCGCCCATCAAAACTACTTATATTTTTATGTGAGGTGTGCATCCGAGTGCTTAACGTGCATCTGTATTTGTGTATATTTATATTTTATTAACATCCTGTGCAGTATTTTTGAATGTTTAGTTGTTACTATAAGCATTTATAGCATTGGATTTGTATTTATTGATATTGTATACACATAGACATGTATGTGTATGCCAGTCCGCGGGGGTTGGGGGGTGATCCTACTTCGCAAATTATGCAGATAGGAAGCTGACTAGCATCACATTCCGTTATATACGTGAATCCATGTTGTACATATTTGTCCGACTACTTTTTTTTTTGCTCAACATAGTAAGGATTAAAACATTCAGAAAGAAATCACACGACATATCATCACGACAGTCACAAGTCGACTACTGAGCGCACCAAATTTCCTGCAGCACAGATTGGCCAAGCAATGGAGCGTGATCACCTGCAGCCAGTGATGGCCAAGCGAGGCGTGTCATCATGAACATGAATCGGGTGTGTCTTGACCTCCGCCGAACCCCTGAGACTGACTCACCGAACCCCTAGGGTTCGAGCGAACCCAGGTTAAGAACCACTGCTTAAGTCCAAGAAGAAATGCCCTTGCTGACCATGGGGCTCAAATCCATAACCATCTTGCTGTTAGGGGCAGAAAACCTAAACACTATGCCACTACGCTGCCATTAAGAGATTTAGAATTCTTTTTCTTCTCTTCCTTTCGGCTTTCCCCCTATTTTTCTAGTGGTCGCCACAGTAAATCATCTGATTCGCATTTTTGATTTGGCATAGGTTAATTTTTACATCGGATGCCCGTCCTGACACAACCCTTTCTAGCAGGGGGCAGAAACAAGCTGACGGCTATGCAGCTACTCTTGTCGAAAATCAGCAGTGGTTCTTTCACATGCCTCTGATCAGAGACAGTGAGAGACGTGGCCGTCCTTTGATAACCCAGTTAGATGCACTGGGGGGACAGTGACAACCTTGTGGAGAGTGGGACTCGATGCCCCAACCTTAGGATCAGCGATCCAGCGCCCTTTACCACTAGACCACCCCAAGACCACCACTGCCCTATCAAGAAACTTAGCATTAACAATTAATATTCATATTCCATGATTATGTATGATAAACAAAATAAATTGATACATTTAATGAGCAGAAACACAATATGTTGTACTTATCCATACTGACATTGGACATAAAAGCAAAGTGTCGAAAAATTTCATCTACTCTAACAGGAACATGGTGCACTTTGAGTGGAAGTGGAATAAAACCCCCTAAATTGAGCCCTTAGCATTTACTACTCTTTGAAAAGTCTTAATGACAAATCACCACTTTCCCTTTCACCACCTAGTGTTTCATCTGCAGTCACCCCATGGTGCTCTGGTCTCTTTAAAAGCTTGTCATTGGCTAAGTGCTGCATACCTTAGCCTTGGGCTATACCTTAGAAAATTATTCTTGGTTTCTTGCCCTGATGCCCATGTACAAGAGAGTCTTAATACATTCTCTTTTCATTCAATAGCCTGATTTTTTTCTTTTACCTATAATAAATTTGAGCTACACTGTGGCACTTTGAAGAAACGAAGGACACGGCAAGGTGTTGCTAATGTGTGAGTTTCTGTACAGCTGTGCAATCACTGAAGCAAACCCTTAAAATTTGTTGATCTTGACATATAATTTGAGAAGCCAGACAAAAATAAACTCCAAATAAACAAATAAATAAATAAATAAATACATTATTATAAGCCAAAATATACTTATGTCTCTGGATCTCTTGTTACTCAAGGCCTGTTAGATGCACCTGAATTTCTGCAGAATATTTTAATCAGGGCAGAAACAGACGTACTATGCAATTTTTACGCATAAATTCAGTTATAAAAATTAAATACACTTCTTCTTCTTCTTTCCTTTCGGCTTTTTCCCTTTCTCGGGAGTCGCCACAGCGAATCATCTGATTCGCACATTTGATTTGGCATGGGTTTTTACGTCGGATGCCC
>CM045728.1:79597349-79774849 GCA_024760905.1 Plotosus lineatus | reverse complement strand
AATTAGTTTGAACAATCATTTGGCGATGCTCGCAAAAAGGCATCTGCATGTTCTCTCATAAGTAAACTGCTTTCTTTTGCTTAAACAAACCAGATTGATCTGTTTAAACCATTATCCTAACATCATCATTTTCTGCATACTCATTTTTGTGTAAGCACTTAAGATGATTACTAAATAGTTTTGAAAATAGAATAAGTGAGTAAGATCTTAGTTGAGGTTTTCACCGTCTGTCAGCAAATGGGAGCCACGGGGCAATTTTCATTGTGGTGCATGTGGTTTTGTGGTGTATGTGCTGTCATTTATCTACACTGCAGCACAGAGGCCTACCCACCAGTCGCTGTCAGTTCATTACAAGACCGCGCCACATGGATCACAATGTAATTTGTACTTTATTGAAAAATGCGTGCCCTAATTGAGGTGTTTTTTTTTAATTCATGTAAATAGTTTTATTTTACATTTCACCACCAGTAATGCTTAAAAGATCTCTTTTGTCTCCACTTATACTTGTTCTGCTTGCTTATTGGTACTGCTGAATGCTTGGTCTATATGCTCTCATATGACCCTTATGTGTGATTTATCATGTGTAAGTTCAACCTAAAACTAAATATTTACAAAAAACTAAGCAAATTATAGGGCAGTGGTGGCCTGGTGGGAAGGTGCTTGAATTATCGATCTCAAAGTTAGGGGTTCAAGCCCCAATGTCAACGGTTTCCACTGCTGTCCCCCCGGTGCAGCTAACTGAGTTAGTTATCAAAGCCGGCAATGTCTCGCACTGTCTACGGTGTGAGGCATGTAAAAGAACCATTGCTTACTTTCTTACTTTCGTCAGGAGTAACTGTGTAGCAGTCAGTGTGTTTCTGCCCTGCAATGGCTTGGTGAGCTGTCCAGAGTCTGCTGCGATGGGTGCCAGCCTCTCTGTGACCCTAGTTAGGATTAAGCGGTTCATAAAATGAATGAATGGATATGCAAACAGTGAACTGTACTCTACATATGACAAGGAAATATATGATTATTTATCAATGGTTAAAATAATAATTCATTTATTCATCCATCCATTTATTCGTTCTTTCTTCTTTAGTAAACACATTTGAGGTTGTTGTGGAAATATTCTGGGAACACTGGGTATGGGACAGCAACACAATGATTCATGAAACAATTTAGTACAGGCATGACATTGAACCACCATATTTTTTCAAGGTAGGAGGAAATTGGAAAATCCAGATGAAACACAAAAGTCACAAGAAAACATATAAAATGTCAAGGGCTATTGCTTTTTAGTTATTTATTCATTTTGGCTGCAGCCATTGGCAAAAAATACAGAATCACTACACTTTCAAGATGTTTACAAAACTTTTTTCCATAGTACATAAACAAATCACAGGTATAATCCAAAAAAGGTTTTGTTTAACAGCTAGACTAATTACTATAATTTACTAATCATACAACCAAACAATTTACACAAAATAATTAAAATTAATTTCACATTTCCACTGACCATGTGGGGAAAAAACTACAGAATCACTTTATTTGGAGGAAATATTAATCCTTTTGTGCAAAGGAGGGGCACATCCTGAACAGCTCTTCACTGCGCACAACACACAGTTCAATTCAAACTTACACTCATGCCTCGGACAACCAATTCACCTAATGCATGTTTTTGGATTGTTGGAGGAAATCAAAGTACTCGACGCAAACATATACAAACAAATGGAGAACATACAAATGCCACAGAGAAGATGTCAAGCCCAGGACTCAAACCCAGAGCCTTCTTGCTGTGAGCAGGACATGCTAACCACTATGCCACTATGCCGACTGTAATGGTGCAATTTGAAGGTTTAAATAAAATTCTGTCTGTCTGTCTTCCTTTCGGCTTTTTCCCTTTTACTCAGGAGTCGCCACAGCGAATCATCTGATTTGGCAGAGGTTTTTACGTCGGATGCCCTTCCTGTCACAACCCTTTTTAGCAAGGGACAGAAACACGCTGACGACTTTGCAGCTACTCTTTACGAAAGTCAGCAATGGTTCTTTTACATGCCTTTCACTATAGACAGTGAGAGACATGGCCCGCCTTTGATAACCCAGTTAGCCGCACTGGGGGGGGGGGGGGGGGTTCAGTGGCCACCTTGTGGAGAGTGGGACTCGAACCCCCAACCTTTGGATCAGCGATCCAGCGCCCTTTACCACTAGACCACCACTGCCCCTGAAGGTTTAAATAAAATATCGGCTCAAAAATACAAATATTGTTCCTCGTATTGAGTTGAATACACAGACACAACAAAAGAGTTGCCAATTAAAACAATGGAAAGTATTACCAAACTGTTTCAAGAAGGAAATCCAACAGTGTAGGAAAAGATTTTACTTGTTCTCAATCAGCTGTGTCTAAAATTTGGCAGAAGAATAAACAAAACTGGAACTTTCTAAAAGGAAAACATACGGGCAGACCAAAAAAGAAATCAAAGATCAGGAAAGAATACTCAAGGCAATTTGCCTTGAAAAGAAAAAAGGCACAAAAAAAAATGAACATAAACAGGAGTCACTGTTTGTAGAAGATTGTAAGAAATCAACTGAATGAAATGGGACTTGCATAGAAAAGACAAACAGGACCACAACCAGCAATTGAACAAAAGGAAACAACTGCACAGGGCTAAAAATTAACAAACACAATGTAAATGAAAGTATACAGAGAGGAATCAGGACCATGATGCCGGAAGTTTTGTGTGGTGCAATTGTAATGATTGATTGATAGATAGATAGATAGATAGATAGATAGATAGATAGATAGACAGACAGACAGACAGACAGACAGACAGACAAGTCTCTCTCTGTCTCCATTTGCTGAACTGCTTAATCCTCTTAGGGTAATGACTGATATTGGGTTGGACAAACCTCATGAATGGCTCACCAGACCACTGCAGGACTGCAATACAACCATTCATGTTCATATTCACACCTTGGGGCAATTTGGAACCACCAGTTAGCCTAATGTCTATGTCTTTGAAATGTGCAAGGAAACTGGAGTACCCGAAGGAAACCCACGCAAACACAGGGCAAGCATGCAAACTTCACACAGTCTAAAGAAATGTACATTAAGCTAACTGTCTTTTTCTAATTGCCTCTAGTTGTGAGAATGAATGGTTGTATAGATGTTAACACTTTGATGGATTGTTGAGATGTTAAGGGTGTACCCTGCCTTCACCCGGAGTCAGCTGAGACCAGCACCAGCCTTCCTTCCCAGGACACATAACAAATTCAGCAAATTAGTGCATGTATTATATAATATAAGCTGTTGCTCATTTCCTGAACTGCTTAAACTTATTCAGGTTGCAGGGAGGCTAAAACCTATCTCAGTCTACACTGGGTGAACGTGTTGTACACCCTGAACAGTTTGTCAAACCATTGCAGGGCCAACACACACACACACACAAACACACACACACACATAAGGCAATTTGGAAGAGCTAATTAGCTTAGAGTGCATATCCTTGGATTATGGATAGGAAGCAGAGTATCTGGAGGAAAACCACACGAGCATTAGGATCATGTGCAAAGTCTACACAGATATGTCCAAGCCAAGCCCAGGACTTGAAGCCAAGACTTTCTTGTCATGAGGCAGATGTTCTACCTACTACATTATCATGATGCCTGGTAAAAAAAACAAAACATAAATATATATATTTAGGGCATTAAAGGAGCACACTAGCCAGAAATAATTATAGGAAATGGATAGTAGGGGCATTTTCAGATACAGTTTTGCCTATAGCCTGGTAGTAAGGTGTTGTATTAGTGATTCCAAAGTTGGGGTTTCAGGCCCCACTATCAACGGGTTGTCACTGCTGTTCTCCCAGTGCAGCGATGCAGGATGGCCATGCCTCTCACTGTCTGTGTAAAAGAACCATGGCTGACTTTTTTAAAGAGTAGACTGCATAGCCGTTCAAATGTTTTCTGTTCGGTGATAGTCTGGCAAGCTGTCCAGGGTGTACTGACAGAGTTGGCTGAGATGGGTACCAGTTTCCAAGTGACCATAAGCGACCCTCATTTGTTTTAAGCCATTCAGAAAACGAATGAGATTTGAGTAATAAAATACACAAAACACCCATTATAGACACATTTTGGCGATTCTACTGTATGATCAAGCTTGTACACACACACACACACACACACACACACACACACACACACACACACACATATATATATATATATATATATATATATATATATATATATATATATATATATATATATATATATATATATATATAATATTATATATATATATATAATGGTGGCACGGTGGGGTAGTGGTTATTACGTCTGTCTCACAGAAAGAAGTTCCTGGGTTTGATTCCCAGCTCAGAGGTTTCTGTGTACTGTATAGTCTTTATGTTCTCCTTGTGATTGCGAGGGTTTCCTTCAGGTATTCCGGTTTCCACCCACAGTCCAAAAACATGCACAGTAGGCTAATTGTCTGTCCCAAATCCTCCTATAGTGTAAGTGTGAGTGTGAATGGTTGTGTGAGTGTTGGTCCTGAGATGGCCATACCATCCTGCCATAGTCTGAAGTCGGCTGAGATGGTTGACAGTTTCCCCGCGACCCCAATTAGGATTAAGCGGTTCATAAAATGAATTGAATTTATTCACCAACATTGTTGGTGCAGGCAACAGAGGGGACGAGGAAGTGATGGGCAGGTTTGGTATCCAGGACAGGAACGCAGAAGGACAGATGTTGATCGATTTTGCAAAAAGGATGGAAATGGCTGTGGTGAATACTTTCTTCCAGAAGAAACAGAAGCATAGGGTGACTTATGAAAGCGGAGGTAAGAGCACACAGGTAGACTACATCTTGTGTAGGCGAGGTAATTTGAAGGAAGTCAGTGACTGCAAAGTAGTAGTGGGTGAGAGTGTTGCCAAACAGCATAGGATGGTGGTGTGCAGGATGACACTGATGGTGAGAAAGGTGAAAAAGGCAAAGGTAGAGCAGAAGACAAAGTGGTGGAAGCTGAAAAAGGAAGAGTGTCGTGTTGTCTTCAAGGAGGAGTTGAAACAGGCTTTGGGTAGTCAGGAAGTGCTTCCAGAGGACTGGACAACCACAGCCAATGTGATCAGGGAGACCGGTAGGAGAGTACTTGGTGTGTCCTCTGGAAGGAAAGTAGATAAGGAAACTTGGTGGTGGAATGAGGAAGTGCAGGAGTGTGTACAAAAGAAGAGGTTAGCCAAGAAGAAGTGGGACATTGAGAGGACCGAAGAGAGTAAACAGGAGTACAGGGAGACACAGCGTAAGGCGAAGGTAGCAGTGTCAAAGGCCAAACAGAGGGCGTATGATGACTTGTATGATAGGTTGAACAGTAAGGAGGGAGAAAATGATCTATACAGGTTAGCACAGCAGAGAAATAGAGATGGGAAAGACGTGCAGCAAGTTAGAGTGATAAAGGACAGAGAGGGAAATGTATTGACTGATGACAGAAGTGTGCTGGGAAGATGGAAAGAGTACTTTGAAGAGCTGATGAATGAGGAAAATGAGAGAGAAAAAGAGTAGAAGGGGTGACCGTTGAGGAGCAGGAAGTAGCAAAGATTAGTAAGGGAGAAGTGAGGAGGGCATTGAAGAGGATGAAGAGTGGAAAGGCAGTTGGCCCTGATGACATACCAGTTGAGGTATGGAAGTGTCTAGGGGAGGTAGCAGTAGATTTTCTGACAAGAATATTCAACAAGGTCTTAGAAAGTGAGCAGATGCCAGAGGAATGGAGGAGAAGTGTGCTTGTGCCCATTTTTAAGAACAAGGGCGATGTACAGAGTTGTGGCAACTACAGAGGGATAAAGTTGATGAGCCATACAATGAAGCTATGGGAAAGAATAGTGGAAGCAAGACTAAGGGCAGAGGTCAGCATTTGTGAACAACAGTTTGGTTTCATGCCAAGAAAGAGCACCACAGATGCAGTGTTTGCTTTGAGGATGTTAATAGAGAAGTACAGAGAAGGTCAGAAGGAGCTGCATTGTGCCTTTGTGGATCTGGAGAAAGCATATGACAGGGTGCCGAGAGAAGAACTGTGGTATTGTATGAGGAAGTCTGGAGTGACAGAGAAGTATGTTAGAGTGGTGCAGGACATGTATGATAGATGTAAGACAGTGGTGAGGTGTGCTGTCGGTGTGACAGAAGAGTTCAAGGTGGAGGTGGGACTACATCAAGGGTCAGCTCTCAGCCCCTTCTTGTTTGCTATGGTGATGGACAGGCTAACAGATGAGGTTAGACAAGAATCTCCATGGACTATGATGTTTGCAGATGACATTGTGATCTGTAGTGAGAGCAGAGACCAAGTGGAGGAAAATCTAGAGAGGTGGAGGTATGCCCTGGAAAGGAGGGGATTGAAGGTTAGTCTTAGTAAGACAGAATACATGTGTGTGAACGACAAGGACCCAAGAGGAACTTTGAGGTTACAGGGGGCAGAGATAAAGAAGGTGGAGGATTTTAAGTACTTAGGCTCAACAATCCAGAGCAATGGAGAGTGTGGAAAAGAGGTGAAGAAGCGGCGTGCAGGCAGGTTGGAATGGATGGAGAAAAGTGTCCGGTGTGATGTGTGATAGGAGAGTATCGGCAAGAATGAAGGGAAAAGTGTACAAGACGGTGATGAGGCCAGCAATGTTGTATGGTTTAGAGACAGTGGCCCTGGGGAAAAGACAGGAGTCAGAGTTGGAGGTAGCAGAGATGAAAATGTTGAGGTTCTCTTTGGGAGTAACGAGGATGGATAGGATCAGAAATGAGTACATCAGAGGGACAGCACATGTTAGATGTTTTGGAGACAAAGTCAGAGAGGCTAGATTGAGATGGTTTGGACATGTACAGAGGAGGGATAGTGAGTATATTGGTCGTAGGATGCTGAGGTTGGAACTACCAGGCAAAAGGCCCAGAGGAAGACCAAAGAGAAGATTTATGGATGCAGTGAAGGCGGACATGAAGGTCGTTGGAGTAAGAGTAGAAGATGCAGAGGATAGGGAGAGATGGAGGCAGATCATTTGCTGTGGCGACCCCTGAAGGGAACAGCCGAAAGGAAAAGAAGATATATATATATATATATATATATATATATATATATATATATATATATATATATATATATATATGTATATATTAATGATCAAAGAGAGTTAAATCGTGAATTGTGTGAAATTCTTTCCCCTGCACAGAACCCATAGGGGCACAAACTTTTGCACTAAGTTGTGTAAAGGCGCCATGCTTTAGAGGTGGGGCTAACGACTCAAGAAATGCGCATGCGCAATCTCTATTTTCATGGTTCTCTCGTGTTGAAGTTCATAGTGAGAGGCTATCTCGCTGTCATGTCTGAGAAGAAACAAACTGTAGATTTGGGTTTGCTGGAGGAAGATGATGAATTTGAAGAATTTCCAGCAGAAGGTGGGTGAATTTTATAAATATGTGAGGGTTGGGAAACGAGGAAAACGTATGATATCGGAACAGTGACTCAGCGTGCAGCTAGCTGTGCTAACGTTAGCGGTATGTTAGCTTCGTTAGCTAGTAAACTAAGTACCTAACTTCTTATTTTATCAGTAATGTATTACACGTTGTGTAGGACATCGACATGTATTGTATACTTTAGTAAAACTACTAAACGATAATTACGTTCGTTTTTATAATCTATAGAGTAGTTTGCGCTGGCTACCCAGCTAACGACCGAAATATCAAAGTGTTCGACACACATACACACATACAGAGACACAGCTTTAATTGATTCGTAATATTATTGAACCAGCAAATTATTTTAAACACCGTTTTGATTAACGATGTATTTTTGTGCTTTTCAGTTGAGAAAAAAATAATCCTATAGGACATGTTTGATTTGTCCATTGTAGCGTCATTTCCGGATCAACTCGACGAAGGTGGTTGCTTGACAATCTCAGAATCTCTTAAAACGTTGAAGGAATGATCTTTGGCATTTCAGCATTTCTTTATTTTTTTCCGCACAATGAAATAAGTTGGAAATTGAATGAGATGCCATATTTAGATGCCTCTATCTTTAGAAATATATGTCACAATGTCTTCAGATTTTCAGCAGTACACAGTTTCTGGTGATTTGAGAGAATGCAGCAGATGTTGGCATATAAGCCTCAGTATTTTTTGCTTAAGACTGCCCAAATTTAGGGTTCATTCTAAAACTGTGAATAAAGTGGATTAAAAAAGGTCTAATCTTTAATACATAGAATCCATTTGATCGCTTTTATTGTAAGAATAATATCTGAATGGAATAACTAATGCTTAAAAGGCTTAGTTCTGCAGTATAAATGGAAGTTATATTCAATCAATGTTGACACAGGTAAAAATAATTTTGTTTTAAATGTCTAAACCGAATTTCAAGATCATTGGCTTCACAGAAGATTTTTTGATCGAGGATATCAACCCACGGTCCATTTTCTGCAGTTGAACACATCAGAGGCCTTAAAGTTGTATCACACGGGTCATGGAGCTTTTGTGCAGGCGCTCCAAAAGTTTAAGTTCTGTTAACATTCCCAACTATTCTCTTGGCCGGCGTATTTTTGCCACAAGGGCCTTTTATTGCACACCAGAACGCCATACGAACCACACACGGAGCAAAGTGTGCAGTACAAAATGGAAGTAGGAACCGCTGACTCTAAATTTGGCAGGAGGAAGTATTAGTAGAATGTATAAGTGGCAATATTCTGGTGGACTTCCATTAACCTAATGCCAAAACATCACACAGGTTTAGTTTTAAACTTTTAAGCGAGCAGCTGAAAAGTTTTTTCACTAAAATAATTATCTAAAAAGATTCGCTGTGGCGACTCCCGGGTTAAAAAAAAGGGGAAAAAGCCGAAACGAAGACAGACAGACATTTAGGATTGTGGAGAAAAAGTAGGGTTGGTCAGGTGGCAAGAAACACATTATTATTATTATTATTTTAACACCTAATTTAAGGTTTTGTAAAATAAACCCTTTTTATCGAATACCATTATCTAACAGCTTTAAAGTGTAATTTATTATAGGCAAAATACAAGGTAAACATAAAAAAATTCCTACGATCCATCTCCAAATTTTTGGGCTCTTGGACAGTTTTCATCTTGAAAGTAATTTATCGAAAATTTCCATTGGGTAAAAAATTCTTAATGTTGGAATTTTAGTAGAGAAATTGGCTGATGTCTGTTTCAGATGCCAGATATCATTCCTATACAATTTCAAGGGATTCTGAGGTGGTCAGGCTTAAAAAAATTCTTTGTTGGCAATAACATTATATAAAAAAAATTCACACGGCAGGGAGGAAAAAAAAAATGTTTCTTTTGTTTGTTTGTGCAAGCCACCCGGGATTCGCAGGGAATTTTTAAAATATCTTGTATTTGAAATCAACCTACTGAATATCAAAGTTTATTCTTTTAATATTGTAATCAATAGAGTATCCAGGTTTCTTCAACATATGTCACATCAGAGTCAGCCATATCCCCTGGAAATTTTACAAGACCCGAGACCTCTTTTACAGGGTTCATACAGCCAAATAAAATTATAAAATTCAAGCACTTTTTAAGGACTTTCCAATAACAAATATTGCATTTTCAAGGACCACTTTCATAAACTTTTATGCAGTGGTATTACAATCAAGACATTAGTAAGGATAGCTAACGCATAATTCATAACATTTAAACAAAAATACTTGGAGAAACTGTATGTTAAATGTCATATTTAATTATATTCACGTGGATAAGCTGAGACGGTACAGAGACGAAGCGCTTGTGCGCACACACACGGTAGAGACGAGGCACATGTACGCACACACAATACAGACGAGGCGCACGACAGTATTGATTGACGGTTGATACTGATTTCGCTTTTGTCACTTTTTGGTATGCCGTATGAGAGGGGACACATTAATTATACAGATCTTTTTCCGCTTTTTTTTTTTTTTTTCCTTCAATACAACTGGCCTGTGTGTGTGTATGTATATACATATATATATATATAAATATAAATAAAATTTTGTCTGTGAATGCTCAGGCAGGGTTTTTATGTACAATTTCGGCCCAACCGGCTGTGTTATCGCCAACAAAGATATTTTTAAGGCTGGCCTTATCCTCCCTAATCTTGTTGTTCATGATATACATGGCAATTTTCCGCAGATCCGCGGAACTCCTTGGTTTTTATCTCAAATTGGTCATTTTTGTGAATCGTCTAAATCTAGTGAAGGCTGAGTACTAAACAAGTATTCAATGGTGCCCTTGCTCACTTGAGAAAGACCGGAAGTCTGGATAAGCCGTGCTTTGTCTCAAGCACAAGCAAGTGAACTTGCTCCAAGTGCTTACTCATGGCGGAGCGCCTCACATATTGTAAACCGCTCGTTGATTGGCTGATTTTAGCTTCATGTAAAGTGACTCGGCTCAATGAAAATTTGCGTGTTGTGTTTAAAATGGTGTGAACTTTAATGAAGGAAGAGGAATCCTGCGTGTCAGAAATAGATAAGGATGTTAAGAATAAGTTTAAGTGGGAATGGCTAGAAAAGATTGTGAAAATCGGCAAACACACTCAGAACGTATCGGGACCTTTGGCGAGTTTCATAAAGAAATCTGACGTCGCCGGCAAGGTCTGTGTGTTTATTGCAACGACCTGATCAATTATGGATCTCGCGGCTGTATTGCAATTATGGCTGACAGACAAGCACACTCAGAGGGAATTACTAAATATTTATTTCGTTCAGATTACGTGAAATCCCATTGAAATGTTACTTCATAAAAGTAATCTGTATTGGTAAAATCGTTGTGTGACAAACTTATTCGCATTGTTGATAAGTTTAATATGTATGGCAATTTAATTTTCATTTTATTCATTTTTTTAAATTTGCAGCCAAACGTAAGTAATTCGTGTTCAATTTGGAAATACTCAATACATTAGTGACTGTTGTCATATAAATCAATACACTGTCATTTACCTGACTAGTATCTCAACATTAATTAGTAACTAGCAGGCTGGGACATCTCATCTCATCATCTTCCGCTAAGTCCACGATCGGGTCGCGGGGGCAGCAATTTAAGCAAAGAAGTCTAGATGCTCCCAGGGGGACACCAAGACGGTCCCAGACAAGCCGAGAGACATAGTCCCTCCAGCGTGTTCTAGGTCGACCCCGGGGTCTCTTCTTGGTTGGACATGCCTGAAACTCCACACCAAGGAGGCGTCCGGGAGGCATTCTGACCAGATGCGGATCTACTCCAAGCTCCCCATGGCTGGTAGAGCTTCTTACCTTATCACTAAGGGAGAACCCTGCCACCGGGCGAAGCAAGCTCATTTCATCTGCTTGTATCTCTGATCTTGTTCTTTCGGTCACTACCCAAAGCTCGTGATTAGTGGTGAAGGTTGGAACGTAGATCGCCTGGTAAATTGAGAGCTTTGCCTTGCGGCTCGGCTCCTTCTTCACCACAACGGACCGGTACAGGTTCCGCTTGACAGCAGAGGCTGCAGCGATCCATCTGTCGATCTCCCGTTCCATCCTTTCCTCACTCATGAACAAGACCCCAAGATACTTAAACTCCTCCACTTGGGGCAGGACTTCATTCCCGACCCGGAGGGTACATTCCACCCTTGTTCGACTAAGAACCATGGCCTCAGAAGACCCATCCTTCAGAAGACCCTTATGATATCTAAGAGACATCTAAGGAAGCAGTCTCTCTTGCTCGATGCGGGTCACTGGGGTTCCCGCCTGGAGCCAGGCCCGGGGGAGGGGCTCGAAGGCGAGCGCCTGGTGGTCGGGCTTCTGCCCATGGAGCCTGGCTAGGCCTAGCCCAAAAAGGAGACATGGATCTCCCCTCCCATGGACCCAGCACCCGTGGAAGGAGTTCTAGGGGTTGGGTGCAGGTGAGTTGGGTGGCAGCCAAAGGCATGGGTTCTGTCGGAACGATCCTCGGCTACTAGCAGGCTGGGACAGTTAGTTGAAAATGTTTCATAAATTTCTAAAGTGGTTTAGAGGAAATATTTGTGTTTTTTTTTTTTCATCTTTCATTTATACAACACAAAACATTGAGCCGTGGCTGACCTCTTTCTCAATTCTGTGTATATATTATATTGCAAATATATATATATATATATATATATATATATGTATATATATATATATATATATATATATATATATATATATATATATATATATATATACAGTAAAACCTCCGCTGACGAACGCTTAAGCTCACGAACTTTTCGCCTCAAGAACATTAAATTTGCGAGCATATAGTCTCTGCTGACGAACTAGTTTTCGGCGGACGAATCAAACCACGCGGTCGAACAGCGCCACGGTGGCGGCCACGAGAAGCTGACGCACGCTCATGGCGTCACAGTTCGTCACACCCCTTTCTTTGAATGCCGAAGTGGTTTGTGTTTGATAGACATTTTGGACCATATTGAGTGTACTTTTGCTATTATGGGACCGAAAAAGACCCCACCACAGGCGGAGATCATTGAAAAACACGAACGAGGTGTGCGTTTGTGTGACTCAGCGTCCCAGTACCAGTGCGCTAAGTCTACCGCCATCCTTAAGAACAAGGAAGCTATTAAGGGTGCGTGTGTGGCTATGCGTGTTTCCAAACAGTAGGCGTTTCCAAACTCTCCTTCCAAACAGTAAGTCCCTCCCTCCCTCCTCCTCCCACTTCATTCCATCAAGCCATCAACTACCATCACAAAGGTAAATAAAACCACTTTATTATACAGTACAGTTTATTTCTTTAATTACAATACAATAGCACATTTATTATACATAAAATAAGGTATATTTTTGTGTAGTTTTAAGGCTTATTTAGTAGAAAATTATGTTTTATGGGGACCTGGGAACGGATTATTCTCATTTTAATGGTTTCTTATGGGAAATAAATGTTCGGAAGACGAACTTTTCGCCTCACACACACTTTCTGGGAACCAATTATGTTCGTGAGCAGAGGCATCACTGTGTATATATATATATATATATATATATGTTTACAAATAATGACATTCCAATTAGTCTATGCTAGATGATATGTTGACCAACTGTAGATAGCAAACAGACTCTACCCTGGACCCAGACCCCCCCGCGTTAAAGTTCCGCTGAAAGTATATTTTACTGTTGCTTTGTATGTGACAATGACTGACCCTGCAGACGGTCGGTCTTGCAACCGGTAGGCTGTCTTTTGGAGCCCGCAAATGATGAAATGGTCGCATACATGGTTCACTTTCGTAATGTAGTGTGTGATACTGCTCACTGCTGAAAATGGGTTCGTATGTCGTAAACAAAACAAAAATGGCCAACAATCCCTCTGTGCTGCAATCCGAGCATGAAGTTGGCCCATTTTGTTTCGCAGAGACTGAACATTTCCAAGCAGTATGACTGGAAGTACTAACCTTCCACTGTTAACCAAGCGCCAGAGTTGTCGTTCAGCCCCTCCCCGCCTGCCACGTCACTGCCTGGGCTTATTGTTATCCGAAGTGCAGCTAGCGTTGAGCTGCCGTAGCATGTTAGCTTAGGATAGGAGTTGAGCGTGCTCAGTTCTAAATGTCAAACACTGCGTTCTCATAGCTGTAGAAGGGTTGACTGGTCATAGACGAGCATAGTGCAGAACACGAACAAATAAAACCAATCAAAACAAACAAAGAAACAACATGACTCTGAGAACTTCGCCTGGGCTTATTGTTAGCTGGGGTGCGGCTAGCATTGAGCTACCATAGTATATTAGCATCAGGATAGGAGTTGAGCGTGCTCAGTTCTAAACATTCGAAAAGACTCTGCTCTCATAGCTGTAGTAGGGTCGATCGGTCATAGACGAGCATAGTGCAAAAACAAACAACATACAAAACAAATTAAAACGAACAAAGAAAGAATTTGACTCTGAGAACTCCAACGTCGCCCTCTAGGCAGCGCCATCTTGGAGACGTCACGTTCAATGTAAAAGGACATGAAGCGTAATTATACAAGTTTATCCTTTTGGTATTGTTTGTTAAACATGCCACAGAACATAAAATCTCACCCACAAACATTCTAAACATTAACTTAGGTACTATACTGGAATAATAATTGAAAAAGACTTTAATACTAGTGCTTTACAACAGTCCAGATGATCATTCCTCTTCAGGCACTTCAGAGGAAACGGTCATTTCTTCAGGAGAAAGTCTTATTTCTTCAGAAGAGACATCCATCATCATTACCTTTTGTATCACTTAGCCAGAGAAGACGCACAGCGTTTCAGTGGCATCATAAAGATTAATTGGTAATTAAAAGACACTTAAAAAAAGCTCATTGACAACTTGTGCCCAAATGAGGGGAGAAGGAGTGTTACATCTCAACCAATCAGCAGGACAGAGGACAGCCATTGTCTGAATTTGAGTCACGTGACAGTTGCTCGGCGGTCTGCGAATAGTCAAGGGCCTACTGTACATAAGATGTTACACATTCATCTACTGAACCTAAAAGCACAAATCTAATTGATTCAATTACAGGTTTGTTTAATAATTTACTTTTACTTCAGGGAACCATTTTGGTTAACCTGTAGGTTACGCAACTTATTTCACAGCTGAACAAACTTTAGGTTACCGGAGTCATTTACCCATCAACCATAAACTGGTTTCCCAAATTTTTGAAATGTCGAGGCCTGCCCTGTATCATCACAGCTGTTGTGATTGCAATGGAAGTGCTTGTCTATGGCAGTGGTGCCAGCTGTTTTCAAGGGAGTTTATCTAATGTCTGCTTCTGACAGTCGGCAGCAGTTAAGAGATGTCAGAGGCTAATTTACATTCATTGACTGATAGTGCATTTGCGTATCATTTAAAGAAAAAAAAAAAAATTGAAAAAGCCAGTCTTTCGGTAGGTACTCTGTTACGAAACAATTGTAACTTTACAGGTTGCTGAACTAGTAGTACCAATGCAGTACAGGAATCCCTCGCTACTTCGTGCTTCAATTCATGCGGCTTCAGTGCATCGCGGTTCTTTTTTTTAAAATATTAATCGAAAAAAAAAAAAAAAGGAAATTAAAGAAGAACAGGGGGAAAAGTTAAGAAAAATGCCACAAAAACAAGGCCAATTATGCAAAAATAACCAAACCAACAACCCAAAATTTCCCATCAAAACTAGTTACATTGTTGTGAGGTGTGCATCAGAGTGTGTGTGTGTCTGTCTGTATGTGTGTATTTACATCTTATGCAGTATTTTTTAATGTTTAATTGTTATTATAAACATTTATAGCATTGAATATGTATTTATTGATATTATATGCACATACATGTATGTATACCTCAGCCTACATGCTATAGTAGCCTAATGTCATCAGATCATGACACTGGTTTGAGGTTGTGTACTTCTCAATGGCATGCTTCTGTTAAAAATATGTAAAATGTTCAAAAGCCAATGGTGTGCCCTTTGAGTATCACTTTGTAGTGGCTTGTTAGTAAAATTTATGTTTAAATATCAGATTGGACCGGCCTGGATGAAGATGAGGATGCTCATGTGTGGGAAGATAACTGGGATGATGATAATGTAGAAGACGACTTCTCTAATCAGCTCAGGTATGCTGTTGTTTCCTTGCAAACATTTGCTTTGATGTTTATTTGCAGGTTTGTTTATCCTTCTATGATTCTGCAGTGTACTTGTTTTCAGTATTAATCTGTATCTACTTATTTGAACACTGTTTTAAAAAGTGTTTCCATTAAAGAGAATTGAGCTTGGGCCAATACTGTGTGCACATAATTTGGATGCTGTAGGCCACATTTGCAGAGCGCGGGGAGGGTGCGATAGGGATATCCCTCTCATGCACAGGGGTCTGGGGGCCTCCCCCAGAAAATTTTTCAAAATTTGCAATTGAAATACGAAATCTGGGGCCATCTGGAGACAAAAGTGTTGATTAAAAAAATTTTAAAAACAAGAATTTGTCCATGTACTGTCAGAATTTTAGTGGGTTTAACTTTTATTCATAGTTCATAGGTATCTTACAATTTATTGGACTCTGTGCGCACACAAGTTCTAATATCAACTCGAAATCAGTAATGAAAATTGTCTTCCGAATCAGAATCACCCGAATACAGTCAAGGTTTTGCATATACTGGTGTTCTCATGTACTGTTGTATACATTCACAGAACGCAATCATTGTACATATAACAGCGGGACCTAGGTGGTACGGGACCCAGTCTGCCCCAAAATGTCTCATTCTTGAATTAGTGTATTTCCGATAGACGGCGAACATTTTGACAGCTGTTTAGGTTATTTACGAACAAGTTGTAGATTTTGGAACTTGAAACAAAACAAAGGCCGAAAAAAAATTGATGCAGTGCCAACAATTCCTTACACCAATTTAATATAATTTGGGCCACTGTCCCGTCAATTTAGCCTAATGGGGACACTGGTTGTAAGCAAAATGAGCCCAAAGCAATTTCATGCGTCATGTTTGCAGGAAAAAAAGGCTGCCTAGTAACACACCACATGAATCCAACACAGTTGAAGTGTGTAGTGACATAACTTGAAAACTAATCATCAGATCACACATCAGTTTCACAGTACAGGACTGAACATCAGCATGCATTAGTGATTTCCCTTCTTATAAAGAAATATACTAATAAGGTGATTAGTATATTTAAATGTATTTGTGGAAACACAGTCTGTTGGTGACCAGTCTGAAGGTGGCTGTATTAGAACCTGTAAACTGACAAGCTTCACATATAATGAGAACACTAGTACTAGTTTGCATTAAGTAACGAACTGGTTTTCCATCAGGTAGAAACAGTTTTATATGTATAGTGCATGATGTATAAAATACACACACATACAGTGGTACCTCACCATACGAAATTAATCCGTTCCAGAGCATTTTTCGGAACCTGGATTTTTCGTAAGTAGAACTGCATTTTACATGTCAAATGTGTGATTTGTTCCAAGGCCCCCCCAATACTACCCTTTTAAAAGCATACCTTTTAAAGGCACTTACTTCGTGTTGACTGTCTTCTTAGCAGAGTTATAATCTTACAAATGTTTATGCAAGGTTAAAAGCCTGAGCCAAAAAATAAAGTTGCAATGAGCAAACTTATGAAAACTTCTACAAACTTATGAAACAAGCTGCTGCTCAAGGGAGCTGTGTCATCCCTCCTAGCCAATGGGAGGCCAGCAGGGCAGGATGTTGGGAGATAGCCAATGGGAGGGAGCTGTGTCATCCCTCCTAGCCAATGGGAGACCAGTGTGGCGGGATGTTGGGAGACAGCCAATGGGAGAGCAACTTGCGCATTGTTTGAATATTTGAATGTATGTTTGAATAGTTAATGTATGAATGGCGCTTTTGGCACGTTTCGTAACAAGAACTTGTTTCGTATACAGAGACAAAAAATTTAGGAAAATGTTTTTCGTAAACTGGATTTTTCGTTTTTTGGGACTATCGGAAAGAGAGGTACTAGTGTATTTATATTCTATAATTTATAATTTATTTTTTAAAATTGTAATTTTTCATTTTCCATATGAATTCTTTTGTCAGAGCGGAACTTGAAAAGCACGGATACAAGATGGAGACGTCGTAGCGCTGACCATTGCACACCATGCTGATGACTGGGTTAATCACAGCTGAAACATTTGAAATGTCAACATTGAACTTGTCTTTATCTCTAAGTAATCAACACTTCTTTGTTGGGCATCGGGTGACGTTATTTTGTTTTGAGCTAATATGTTTTTGTATGTAATAATATTGGTTATATTAAAGCTTTTCTCCTAATATCTGGTTTTAGTTCAGTTCATTTTATATATTTTTAATATTTTTAGAGGTTATTTCTTAGCCCTCTGAATGTGTTGTTATGGGTTAATTAAAGCTGTATTTTCAGATAAAGCCTTTGCAGAAATGTTAATAAATTCCTGGAGCTGGTATGATGTTTTTGTGCTTTCAGAAAGCATCTTTAAATTTTGCTTCAAATATACTGAAGCATTCAAGTGCAGCCATAAAGTAACAATAAAATGTTAATGTGAGTGTGAGATTGATTTTCACAACAGTAGAAAAAAAACCCAGTGGTGAGAACTCAAATCAATCCTCACACTGATGAAAAGCTTATGTTCTGGTAGTCCACGGTTATACGGGAAGAGTGGTCAGGATATAAAAAACTACAACAGGATAGAGTACAGCTGGAAAATATTCTCAAAAGAAATGACTGCAATTTGTTGAGCTGTGTAGCCTAAACAAAAGTGCAAAAATCAAAAGGTTTAGCTGTAGCGTTTGCGAGTTTATCACAAGGGTGAGCCCTGGAACCCAGTCTATGCATATAGAAGGTGAAAAGCTGGTTATTTACAGGTGGTAATAATTTTTACATGTTAGTTTAACGTCTGCTTTGCGAACCAATAGAAAGAAGTCTAAAAGCTTTATCGGTCAGTTAAAAAAATAATAAAATTGAAGGGATCACTGATTGGAGAACCACCCTCAGTGCTTCCTTCTTGTAATTTGTAGCACATATCAAGGGGAAAAGCAATGCTTATGATGCTACGTCTTCTCAAATCACACTCGCATAGTAAAATACTGTTGACTTGATGGTATCACATGACTGTTTAATTATTATTATTACTACTAATATAAATGACAATTTATAATGTGATAACGCCCACTCTTACTATACTTGAACAGTCCAAATTAGCTTGTTGATCAGCAGTAATCATCACTACTGTGGTTGAATTTTTATTGTCTGTCTTCTCTGTTTTGGGAGTTAGTAGTAAAATGCTGACCCCCTCCGCATCTGCTGGGTCGCTAATTTTTTTTTGATAATGATGCATGAGGATGTTCAAATACAACATTAATAATAATAATAATAAATGCAATTTGAAATGTATGCAAAACTTGACATCCTTTTCATGCCATGTTAAATGTGTACATCCATAACCGGCTGAGCTTGTGTAGAGACCTTGTATGTGTTACTCAGTGATTCAAACCCACAGAGGCAGGGAAAAAAATCTGAAAAGCAGCTCGACTGCTGTTCACAGCATTTCCTGCTGAGTCGGTGGCATTTGGCAGTCAGATTATCCAGTGCAGTGTGTGTCAGAGGCATGGGGGTGGCCACAGCGTGTCCTGCCTGGGCCTGCCCACCTTCGCCATTGGGCCCTGCTCTTCCGCTTTGCTCAGCAGGGGCTCCCCTTTACACGCGCACACACAAGCCAAAGCCAATTTGCCCATCCACACATCCCTAGCAATATGATTTCTTCAGATTTGTAGCGCTCAGCCTCAGAACCGTAATGAGCTGAAATCGACACCAGTGAGACATCTTTTACCACAGGAGAGAATCCTGTTCTGTTCTGCTTGGTCTCTGCATAGTCTCTAGATGCCCAGTATATCCATTAACAGAGCTTCTGAAGTATGCACATGATGTGTGGGTTTATTCTTTGGTTTCATCTCCAGCTTAACCTTTTTTTTAATGGTCTGAGTTTTTCCAACAGGTTTCATTCTTCATTTTCAGTTTTCAAGATGATTTATTGGATGAATTATATTACTATTCAAATAGCATGGTTTAAACATGAGCACTACTTCTACAACTGCACCTAATTTCCTAGTCGAGACACTAAGCCTCTGAAATAAATGAACTGCTATTAAATCAATAATACAGTACCTGTACTTTTTGTAATTTTAACAGGGGAATACTGAGGAGCCGGAGCATATGCACACGCACAGCCAGGTGTACTCATAACATGCAAATCCACCGATACCCTGAAAATAAGAGCTGTGTGCTGGATGATTATTTTAATTGTTGGAAAGTCGATGAGGTGTGAAAATTACTAAGTGAGAGGAACAAGGAAGGATCCAAGACCACTTTGTTTGTGCCAAAGGCATAAGAATGGTTTTGTGTTTGAAGATTGTCTTTTGTGTCAACCACAAAAACAACATGAAGAAAACAGTATCATGAGGCATTGCAGCAAACTTCAGTTTGGATCTACTGGCTTTCTTTTGTTCGGTTAGTTAATTCCACTGTAATGTGTCTTTTGTTCTTCTGAAAGCTTTATAGAAATCAAAAGTGACATCTTTACTTTGTATAAACATATCCGTCAAGTATTTGTACAGTGTGTACTTACATATGTATGTATGTATACTTAAACATATACATATATATATATATATATATATATATATATATATATATATAGTCTGTGTGTGTGCAGGGATCCCTCACTTTCCGTGGTTAATTGGGACCGAGATCTCCCCGCGACCGCCGACTTCCGCGAAGTAGGATTGACCCCCTCTCCCCCCGACTGACATATACATACATGTATATATATCATATATATATATATATGACATATACATACATGTATATGTGTATATGATATCAATAAATACATATTCCATGCTATAAATGCTTATAATAAACATTCAAAAATAATGCATAAGATGTAAATAAAATATAAATACACACACGCAGATGTGCACCTCACATAAAAATGTAAGTAGTTTTGATGGGGGTTTTGGGTTGTTTTTTGTTTTTGTTTGTTTGGGGTTTTTTGCATAATTGGCCTTGTTTTGCTGCATTTTTCTTAACCTTTTCTCCTCTACTTCCTTAATTTACTTATTTTTTTAATTCAACGAATATTTTTTTTAAAATTAAAACCACGATGCATTGAAGTGTGAAGTAACGAGGGATCCCTGTGTGTGTGTGTGTGTGTATATATATATATAAAATGAGAACTGTGTTGCTAATTACCATAATAAGAAAAACTAGAAACTCTTGTAAATCTTCTTTATTTACACAATTCCAAAATTTAAATATAAATCCTAATCTTTCACTGGTGATTTACTCCAATCACATAAAACATTATATTTCTTCATTGTTTGTTTCTTTATTGATTATTTTGTGGAATTTTGCTCTGTGTGTGTGTGTGTGTGTGTGTGAGAGAGAGAGAGAGAGAGAGAGCTTGAGTGACTGCGGTTCTGTGTTACACACGACCTCAGTGAGCTTCCCTTCCATGAGCCAAGAAAAGACAGGGGGCTGTCGAGCTGGGAGCTTGCAGCTGCTGCAATAATAGGCCTAATTGCACATTTTCTTTTGTGGGGTTCAAATTAGTGGTAGAGCATGGCTACAATGCCCAAACTGCAAGTAAAAAAAAAAAAAAAAAAAAAAAAAAAATGGGGAGAACAGAGAAGCTCATGGGAACAAGCTGCTCACCAGTGCGGTCCATCACCACCACCCACAGTTCCCTGTCCACACCTGCACTCGCCCTCGCCAAAGTAAACACAGATAATAAGGTGTAATTACTTTAAAAATAATAATGAGAGCCCTCCATGTGACAATGGCTGGCCTGTTTATTGAGGGATGAAAATAACTTGTGAAGACACAGATGAGGGTTCCTAGGGTTCCCCATCAGGAGACCCTGAGAGGCAGTGCCATGTGTTAACCTTTTCTTTGCCTGGTCTCTGCTGCTCAGTTTGAATTATACAAGTCAGGTAGAGAATCCTTCACTCTGTATTTTAGCATATACTGCAATGTCCCTCAGAGCAAAATGGTCCATTACAGTCCTGTGGATCATTTCCATTACATGGCTATTGGATGTCTGCTGCTGTTTGTTGTATTATAATATTTATTTTTTCTTAGACATACTGTTAAGGTTTAGTATAACACACTTACAAGCACAAAGGCCTGCACTATGAACACATTCATATCATGTCTTCATAAAGTGTTATACCATTAAATGGTGGATTTCTAAAGCTATTTTGGTGTCTATACTTCAATGTATGCCATCCATGATATTTATAATAAACTGTGTGAAAAACTCGTATTGTAACCTACCAGATTCATAAACTGTTACACACAAACACCACTTCTGAATGAACTTGTCAGTGGGATTGTGTGTGTAATGCTCTAAGGAAATCTACTTTAATAACTTAGAAATGCATTACAAATACTGTATACTCATAAGCTGTTATACCTCTTCATAACACAAGGGCATAGGCTGGTCTGACCAGGGTGGGGTAGGGTGGGGGTGTGCACATCTTGGTTGACCGGAACTCGAGTCCTAGGGGCTATACTTTTATTATATTATATTACTAAGCACTTTGGGGGAACCAGGTACACCCATGGGTAGAATTATAAAGTTTAAAAAATAGCTGTCTATACAGGGGTGAACTGCAATCAAATATTATAGTTCAACCAAAAACATTCTCAAATATATTTCAAACTACATCTGCAAGTACATGTGCTAAATACATTTACAAATTGAGCTAAAGTTATTTATCTACTCAAAGGCACAAACAAATATTAATACATATTTACAGCACAAAAACATACTATTAATTTTATAACAGTACTGAGCATTAGACTGCAGATACAGGCTGGATGTTTGTGTTCTAACACATGTGCAGGAACCGGAAGCGGTACTAACAAACTCTGCTTTATTCTCACACTCACACTTTGTTTGATTGCCAGTGTTCAGCTATTATTGCTTACTGATAATATGTGAGGTGCTCCACCGAAATAGGCACCTGTCATTGATTGTTGATTGGTCAGCTCGGGCGTGCACATGCGCAGTGACCGTTACACGTTAACTTCCGGTGTTAACTTCCGGTTTCCGGTTTACTGCATGCTGAATTTATCTCCGACTTTCTCTTCAATAACAGTCATTAAGTTTATTTATAAGACTGTGACTACACATAATTTCTTGTCCAGCGGAACTCAACTCCTGTTGTGGGGGTGGGGGGTGTGTGCGCACGTGCACCCCCCCCCCAGCCTACGCCCTTCTAACAGTGGACATCGTGCTTTATGACTCTTTTCAATGTTAGAACATGCAGACGCAGTTAAAGCCACAAAACCAGGTCTTTGATTTGACGTCATTTTTGTGACAGATGTTTTTCCCCTCCAGCCTCTGCATTAGAAAGCGCCCTTCTAACACACTGAGGAACTATATTGGTAACACTTTCTACGATGTATGGATATTGTATTTATCCTCTTCTTGCATAATTACTACTTTTGTTTATACCGCCTGTGAGATTGTATAATGCATGTATTTGATTGACTTTCCTATAAAAGTATCAACACAATTGTAGCCTAATTAATCTTTTAACAATTTTTTTGGAGAAAAACAAAAAACAAAACGCATATTGCACATTTAATTTGCATCTGAATTCATATCTGTTTAGACCACATTACAGATTCAGTATGAATTATTAATGAGTGAAATATTTTCATTGCTTTATTCATTTGCCGAACCGCTTAGTGCTACTTGGTTTGTGGGGGTTTGGGGGGGGGGGGGGGGGGAAGGCTGCAGCCTAGCTCAGCCAATTCTGGATGATGTTGGGGTACACCCTAAACAGCCTGACAACTTACACTACTACTTGCACTCACACCTAGGGGCAATTTAAGCAGCCAAATTGTCTTTATACTGTAAGAGGAAACTGGAGCACCCGAAGGCATGAAACCACACAAGCATGAAGAGGACATACTAATGCCATACCCCCCCCCCCGCCCCCAACTGAGCCT
Organism: Plotosus lineatus; assembly: GCA_024760905.1. NCBI lineage: Eukaryota > Metazoa > Chordata > Actinopteri > Siluriformes > Plotosidae > Plotosus > Plotosus lineatus. The sequence goes on along the minus strand of CM045728.1, from coordinate 79,751,421 downwards.
GGAAATTAAACCTAAGACTTAAGGTAGGCTGTAAGGTAGACGTGCTAATCACAGCCGCACTGAATTGTATTCAGATTTTGTTTTATCTGTATCACAGAGCAAAACCTGTGCTGCTTTTGTCCAATATATTTTGATAAAATAGGGATATTGAGTGGAATTTTATGGCCTCACTTTATTGTTTTATCCTAACTGCACTGCGTCTAGCTAGTCAGAGGGAATTGTAGTCTGATGCACGTTGAATCATTGTTTTTGTAAGGTAAAGTATATTGGGCTTTTTATACCCAAGCCATCATGGCTCATCAGGCTGGTGTTTATTCCCAGTTTCTGTAGCGTGAAGTAACTAGGAGTTCAAATCCTCCTATATGGGACGCGAGTCCATCGCAGGTTACCTTCCCAGTATATTTTTACTGGTACCAATTTATACTGCTGGGTGAACAGAGACACACTTCTAGTTAAGATCTTGCCCAGGGGTCTTAGCACGGGGGGGGGGTGTCCGAACACACAACCTCCTGATCATGAGCCCAGCACCATAACCACTACGCCACTGGCCCCACCATTGTTTTTGTATTTATCCGTTTAAGCAAACACTGATCCTCCTTACATCATCATCATGGAATTGAGTTGGTTGCATTGGTTTGTCGTAAGTCCTTCAACAGCAAACAATCCACACGTTGTCTAATATGATATTAGTGCTCTGATGAAGTGATTACTACCTGCTGTTATACAAAGATCAGACCAAACCTATGTCCTGGAACCATCAAACATGTTTAATAGTCGCCAATATTATTCCAAAATACCCAGGACTGCTAATTAGCCACAGAAAGGAAACAATGGCATTATAACAACATGTTCTGTGAAGACTAATGGTCGCTATTACAATACAGAAAGTTTAAATTACAATTAGAGTGAATGCTGCAAACGTGTTGAATATCACCTATCTTCTTCTGTATAATTTAGAAACTATAAACCCACAGGTTCAGTTCTTCTCAACTTTTTCTATTATATGAAATCATTATGCTAAGAACGGTCCTTGGAGCGCTATTGAATAGTTGTTTCTTAAGGTCCAACTGTGTCTTCACCCACCATCTCCAAGCAGCAAGCACTGCGATAACTGGTATTTATCATTCCATATTTTTAAAACTCTATTCTCCTTCTTCCACTAATAATATCTGAAACATTCATACAGAGCTATTTCACTGCATGTAATAGCTCTGGACAGTGAGAGAAAGAAAAATTACCAGAATAATTTAAGCAGATCAAGGCGTGGTGAAGAAATTAAACACGACTGAAGGCATCCTTGCCATTGACTTGTCAGTGCTCTGATAATTGTAATTAATTAATCACCTCGCTCATTCATACGCTCCCATTAAAACGAGATCCCTGTGAAGTACAGTAGACTGCGCCTTGACCTTTCATGTGTAACAAAGTCCTTTAAATTTATGGAACAATTCAAATTAGTGCTATCTGCAGTGTCATTAAAAAAAAAAAAAAAATATATATATATATATCCATTGCACTCTCTCAGTTTTACCAATACTATGCAATTAGTGGAATTATGAGCGAAAATATCTGTAAAATATTGTTGACCTCTATATTTTGTTAAAATTTTACTCTTTGCCCCCATTTTTAAAAATTCTTGCATAATTCCTTCTTCTTCTTCTTTTCCTTTCGGTTGTTCTCTTCAGAGGTCACCACAGCAAATCATCTGCCTCCATCTCACCCTGTCCTCTGCATCTTCTTCTCTTACGCCAACGACCTTTATGTCCTCCTTCAGCACATCCATAAATCTCTTCTTTGGTCTTCCTCTAGGCCTTCTGACTGGTAGTTCCAACCTCAGCATCCTACTACCAATATATTCACTGTCCCTCTTCTGTACATGTCCAAACCATCTCAATCTATCCTCTCTGACTTTGTCTCCAAAACATCTTACATGGGCTGTCCCTCTGATGTACTCATTTCTGATCCTATCCATCCTCGTTACTCCCAGAGAGAAAATCAACATTATTATAAAATTAATGCTTATATCAAAAGACTATTGTAAGATCACACAGCCACAATAAAATAAATAAATAAATAAAAGTCCTGTCTAACAGACTTTTATAAAGTTCTAAAAAACTCTATGGAGTACAGTTCTAACTACACACACACACACACTATATATATATATATATATATATATATATATATATATATACACACACACACACACACACACACACGTACGTCAACAATGCAGTAAAACCAAAACGATGGTGTTTTTGAATGAATTGTTCATCCAATGCAGTGTGAATAACAGAATATGATAAAGAAATTGAAACACAATCTTCTGCATGTAGACACCGTGCATGTTCGAAGCAAGTAAACAAAATGTGGATCCCAACTGTAGATCAGGGAGACCCTCTAGAACAATGTGGCATTGGATTTTGAGATCCTGGGAGGCCTGGCACAGATACAGAGAATGTTACATGCTCAATGAGGAAACAATTAATCATGTGTGAACTGCTGTCTGTGAACAAGACAACAACAATGTTCCAAATCTCTCCCTGAGGCCAGATTCAAATCCAGAAAACTGTTGAGGCACACAGCTCCTCACACATACACACACACACACCATTAATAGTGTACCAGGCCGTGATCAAGTATATTGTTCAATTCTCCAAAGTCATACTATTCTTCTTTTGACTTATTTTTGTGCACATTGTCTCATCATTGTAGTTGAAACTTTTCAAAATAAAATAAACATTCTTTTCATCCTGTTTTTTCTCACTCCCATTGCTGACATGAAATGCTGAAATGTCACATTAATCAAGTTAATTCAGAAAGAAGATCATGCATAGTTTGGAAAGAGAATTACAGATTGATGAGGCGTTTCTTTCTGTCTTTAGAAACATTTCATTTTCAATTTAGCCACGTGTCCTGTGAGTGACAAACTCTGCTAAAATGAGTCAACACAGGCAACGCCTACTGAAATACGATGGAACATGTCAATTTTCATACGGCTGTATTTTGGGGGTGTTGAATTAAAGAAATACATAAGCAAACAATGAGTTGGTGTGTGTTTCAATATGGGGTGTCTGGTCAGCATCACCCTAGCTGTCAGAATGAGGAGTGACACAGGTTACTGCAGGGCTTCCTGCTGTGGAACACGGTTTCTGCTAGGCGGCTGAAATAGAGCTTTGAATCATTGCTTTCTTGGCAACTCGTGTATTCTTTGAGTAAGAGAAGCATATGGCTTTTTACTCTTTCCTGTCGTATGTGGCTCAGATCTCATCAAAGCATCCTTATGAGTAGTCTAACGATCTACTATTATTGTAGAGCAAGCTATATATTACGTATACACCTAAAATTGTAGGCCATGGTGATTTATTTAAAAAAAAAAAAAAAAGTATATATTTATGTATAGACAGATAGAATTTTCCTAGCATCCATGCTAATGCTATAAGGACATCAGCATTGTATAGTATTATTTAAATGAATATTAGGAATTTTAAGCATAATGTATAGGCATTATAAAATAAAAAATATTTTTTAAAAAGGTCAATAAAATCTGATAGACATAATATTTTAACATGGTTGTACATTTTCCTTTTAAGCTTATACTACATTATAATTAAAAGGAATGACAGAACTTATCAGTTGTCTTGCTATGATCCTATGCAACCCTTCTGTTGAACATGTGTCTCATTGTATATTTCAAATATTTCATGTGTTCAATGTACTGAAGAAACAGGCCTGTGTGAATATTGAAAAAGACTAAACTCTGTTTTTCTATTTATGGTGCAGATGTTGTAACCTGGACAGTGTAATATGGATTCATGTGCAGAATTCATGCGAGTATATTTCAGTATAAAGTGTAGGCTGTGAAAGGCAAAACAATGTGGTTTCTGAGTGCCGAGATTTAATTTTATTTGTGACACATCCCAATTATGGAATTACCCAAATACTGTATATTCCATTACGTATATCATATTTATTCAGATAATATGAGAATATAGATCACAATTTACAATCTATTCCAAATGTCTAATTATAAATAGATTAAATAGCAAAATCTATCTGAATATAAATGACAGTCAAAATCTAATAGCTAAATATAAAATAAAGGCCAGAAAGCTGATATTAAATGCAAAATTTATCTGAAAATGATGCTAACATTACATTTTAATTTATACACCAAAATGTTAACACTTTAATAAAGGGAGCCTTATTTTCTCCCTGGTTCTCACAATATTTTTCATTCCAGTATTTTGTGATAAAATCCCCTCGTATTCACCTTCAGGATTTTTACGGACGAGCATTACCAAATTATTTGTCCACTGTATTCCTTCACATTTCTCGAAGACAACAAATGGAGCCTGTAAATTATCCACGAATTTATCTATCTATGTTACAGAGCTGTTAAACATGGCTGTAATTTTTCTGGAAGAGGAAAAGGAAAAAACTTAAAGATTTTCTTGTGTACTTGTTTGGTTCAAAGATGAGTGAGTGGCTTCATTTCCCACAATGTTCCTGAGCGGCCCCTGTGATCAGCAATTATGAGAATAAGTAGGAATTCAGAGGGGCAAGCGTGCAGTACACAGGGGAGCAGAATAGCCAAGAGCCTTTCTTGCTCCCTGGTCAGCCCTCTGTGTCTGCAGGCAGCATCTGGGTCCATTTAGCTGCCTTTTTCTTCCTCGTCTCGGATTGCGGCTTTGAGTGTGCGTCCTTGTTTTTTTGAAGAGGGCCAAAGCCGGCTGGTCTGGACCTTCTCAACCTGCCCCAATGCATCCGCCCATCCCTCCAGAGGGGCAATTTTATCCCATCCCCAGATGCCCTTCAGCATGTTTAGTGTAGCTCCATATTTGAAATGAAAGATGCTGAACAGATTCATTCAGAAGCCGGTCTCCTTAAGCCTTTTTGAGGAGGGATGAGTGGGTGGGCGTCGGTGGGTGAGCAAGGGATACAAGTGTGTATGTATGAGTTCATGAGTGTGTGCATATGGGCAGATGGTGTAGCTATGCAGTGAATAGCATCAGTGTGGCGAAGCAGTCATGACACTAGGCAGTGCTCCTCTTCACGCTACTGCTGTTGCTTTGAAAGGGTTCCTTCAATCTGCTCCGAGGTCAGGTTTTAGCAAATGATCTATCTAAGCAGGAAGACTGCTCACTAGATTTATTCATATTTAATCATTGACTACTGTCAAAGCTGTTTATCACAGCCAGCAGTGAAGGAAAACCAGAGCAAGTCTGACTTGTTAAGTAACTTGGCAGGATGTTATTCAAGCACAGATTTATTTTCATGTAAACAAAAAGACTGTCAAGACTTATTATACTCATTCAGTTCGTGTCAGTGCCACATCCATCCACAACATATATTTGTAGCTTTCTTTTTCACTTCTTTTTAACATTGTTTTGTTGAGATGCAGATAAAAAGTCAGTATGAAAGACTGTGCTATGATTTAGCATCTATAATCCTAATGTAGCACTTAAAATTCCTTTCACATATGGAGAGACTTTGACCTTAACAAAGAAAATCTTTAAAAAAGCAATCATACTTATTATAATGGGAAAATATAAACACTGTATTTGTTAGTATGTCATTAATGCATTGTGAAGAAATCATTGAAATCACTGAAAAACAAGATTAGACACATTGCCAGGGTCATAAAAATACCGCAGACAGTGCTATATGGCATCTTGCTAACTAAATTGTAATGAAATACAGTATTAAATATTAAATCATTTATTATTTAAAATATATTATAATATTGCATATTATTAATAATTAGAATGCAATGGCCAGCCTAGTTCATAAGTGCTGCATACCTACTATTAGAGCTGGATATTTCCTAGATATTTTGTATTGCGATATATTGCGATTTCTAGCATGTATTGCGATATATTGCAAGAATAATTCTAAATTAAAAGTGAGCCTGTTCTTGACAGCATTTATTCTTTATTTCAAAAAGAGAAATCAAAAACATTAAAATATTGGTTTTAGTTATTAAAATAAAAATTCTAAGCGTCAGAAAAAAATCTGCTTTTTTTGTTGTTTATTTTAAATGTAATGTTTTAAATTTTGGCACAAACATTAACCCTGAAAGAGAACTGCATATTGAACAAGATAAGCCATTTAAACATATTAAACACACATAAACATTAGAAGTGCATCTAGTGCTTTTATTAGCATGTTGTGAAAGCTTAATCATTAATTCATGCATATTCAATTTTTAAGGCGGGATTAAAGGCGGATCATCATCTGCGCATGCGCAGAACTGTATCACGCACGACCAGACCTCATCAGACCTGTGACCCTACGAGCAGCAGGTTGATATATTTAGAACAATACTAACATTACATGTATCTACAGTATATATTAATGTCATCATAGCGTTGCGCATAGTTCTGCTGGGCACATGCCGCACATATAACACTTACAGTGACACTGACGGCTCAGGAAAGTCCATCAAACTTTAGAACTTTACAATAATAGCATGCAATATCGTTTATCATATAAATCACATTAATATGATTTTATGATGGAGAGAAGTGGAATGTAATTTACCAGAATCTGGGACCGATTTGAAGCATGTTGAGCCTGAGGCTAAGTACGCAAGTTGTGTGACGTCATTTTTTCCAACGTCGATATGATTGCCGCGTTAAGCCAAAAAAAAAAAACAACAATAACAAAAAAAAACATGCATGGTTAATGTGCCTTGTTGGAGGTCAGGTTCATGGAACCGCTTCCCTCTTGCTCCTTTTTTAAATAAATGTTTAAGCAAAAATCTAGATGCAGTAAGTCAGTAAATTCTGAGCAATTAGCAACATGAACCGTAGTTTTGTTTTTAGCGGGAATTTCCGTATCCTGTATAAAAACAAATTCTATTGGCTGAAGGCCTTCGTGACATCCGCACTGCCCAATCATGGCATGGCTCTTATTACCGGGCTCTCCACACACTGAATGATTGTAGATATAAGAGGACGGAAACACGATTGTGTCAGGATGTAATGTCGGAACCTCTGCGGCCGCCATTTTGTTTACAACGAAAGCATTACTTCCGGTACAATTAGCGGGAATAGCCAAAGTTTTTTTTTTTTTTAACTGTTCCGAAGTTTTCAGAATGCACGTCAAAAAACTGGTTTTGCCTCAGAGTATCGCAATACGTATTGTTGGCATTTTAGAACCGGTTTAAACCGATAAATCAGTTTTATTGCGCAACTCTACCTATTATATAAGAAATATAAACACATTTTAAATTAATCAATGCATAATTCTGACATTAGCATAAATTAAACTACAACCGTGTGCAGTCAAACTTTGTTAATTAATCCAGTCACAAATTAAAAATTTTAAACGATAATGACTGTTAATCCTGGATTATGATCTATTAATCCTACCTTCAGGCTGACAGTATATTTTAAATGGGCTATTTCCATGATTTTCAAGTCTGATTAAAAATGAATGGTATTGAAGTTGAATAGCTGTGTATTTTAGGTTTGTATTATTTGTAGAGAATAAAGGAGATCCAGATACCAAAGCCTTAATCACTGCTCAATTCTGATTAATAAGAAGGTATTGATTAATCTTCTATAACAGCAGTTCTGACAATAAGGCCAACTATAATTAGTATAAGCAGTCATTTCTATAATTTCTATGATAATAACCCTCATTTCCATGTGTTAGCAAGGCAGATATTTTACAGAAACGGATTTAAAATACATGGATGTTTGTGTTTTTAAATATTTAATATTTATGGAAAACGTCCATGTCATCAGCTCTGTGTAACAACCAAAGGTAAAATTATACTGTACGATACCCTGTTTAAGACTATTTGTGTTCCCTGTAACATGACAAACATTTGTTTTTGTATTATTAACATCAACAGTAAGGAAAAAGACCAATTAGTGAGTGAAAGAATGCTATGACGCCTAAATAACAACAAGAACAACAACAGCAGGCAACAAGATTCTTATATGACTACTATTTAAAAAAAATAAATAAATAAAGCTTTAAAAAAATTGAAGGTCAATCATGTCACTCCTTTTTGTTAATCACAGAACTCTTGTTAGGGGCAGTGGTGGCCTGAAGTTAGGGTGCTGGATCACTGACCACAAGGTTGTGGGTTAAAGCTCCATTCTCAACGGGTTGTCCCTGTCCCCCCAGTGCAGCTAACTGGGTTATCAAAGGCTGGCCATGTCTCTCACTGTCTGTGGTGACAGGCATGTAAAGAACCATTGCTGACTTTCGACAAGAGTAGCTACATAGCCATCAGTGTATTTCTGCCCTGCGATGGCCTGGCGAGCTGTCCAGGATGTACTCTGCCCTTGCTCAGAGTCGGCCGAGATGGGCGCCAGCCTCCCCGTGAGCCTAATTAGGATTAAACGGTTCAGAAAATGAACGATGAACTCTTGTCAGCATGTCAGACAGACATCCCTGTGTGTCTGTTACTTTAACTAGAGAGTCTTTAACCTGAAAGACCTCAGCAACCTCGATTCACAGACTATTAATAGTCTGGCTACAAGAAACAAAGAGGTCCAATCGCTTGTTTATTTTTAAGTGCCTCTACATGCAAAGCACCAAATTTCAGAACTAAAAATAGAGACCTGTCCTTTTTTAAAGGATGCTTGTTTTCCTTGGGGAGATAGGATGACCCTAGGCAAAGACGTGGCAGAGGTCACAAGGTCTATCAACATTATGCTGGCATTCAGGAGAGCTGGACCTGATATTTGACAGCTAAATTCAAACAGTCAGTTTTCCCTATTACACTGATTACAAATTATTCAGCTTACTCTTGTGTTCTTTGCAAACAAATAGTCCTTTCTTTGTGCTTAGTGAATATTCATTCTTGAAAAGGACATGCGTACACAGTTGTATGGCATTTCCATACAACTGACATATTAAATGCCACAAACAATAACTGCCGCCCAAGGAAACACTTGAAAATGTCATATTGTTGTTGAAGTTATCAAATCAAAATACAAATTATAAAAATGAATTTAATGCAGGTTTGAGGAATTCATTAGTTTATAAACATTATTTCAAGGCATATTAGACAATAATGGATCAAGTGGGTGCCATAAATATTTTGGAGCTAAGAAAGCTTTTTTTTTTTTTTTTTTTGCCAGGCAGAGGAAGCCTGCTGTGAAAAACAAAGCATGTGGTTCATGCTGCTGTTCTAGAAGCCCAAGAAGCCAGCAGTGAAAAGCCATGAATTATTTTGAGCGCAAAACACATTTTCTTTGAAGATGATCTACCATTAGAGACCTTTTTGCTCCTGTCAAAATTGGTATAATGCTGTGGAGAATGTTAACCTTTGCTTTTGCCTTTATGGAATTCCTTTTTCCCCAAACACAATGCAAATGGCAGTGAGAAAAGCATGAAATGAACTGAAGAAATTTTTTAGAAGTGAAAGGAAGGGAGATCAAAAAGTGGACAATGAATTTCAAAACACTAGAATTTTTTTTTTTTTGACAAACTATATATTACTGCTTTGAATCGGCATAATGTACGATAGATCATGTAAACAAAAATAAAGAAATATACAGTGTCATACATATTTGAGCTCTTCTGCAGTGAGTAGGCTATATTTTTAGCACAAAGAAATGTAATAGGTAATATCTCCAAAATATCGCCTGCTGAAAATTCTCGCTTTGTCACTTAGTATTTATTCAGAGCCTTCAAGAATTTCTGCAGGTTTTTGTATGAAAGCATATAGTAGAGCATGGCACAATTAGCACTACCAGGTAATCCAAGTGTAGGACAGTGTTAGCTCAGTGGTCACGATTCTTAGTTTTTGATCAGTAGGTTTGAGGTTCAAGTGCCAGTACCACAAAGCTGCCAATGTTAGGCGCTTGAGCAAGGCCCTTAATCCTCAACTGTTCATCTGTATTAATGACCTCATATAACCGTTTAAACATGCCCAAAAAGCAGAGCTCCAAAAGGTTTAATGTGTAAATTTACAGAAACATGTACTGTATACACAAAGAGAATAAGCGGTGTGGTGGGAGTGCACTTAATGCAGACGGCAGGAGTATGCACACATCTGTATGAAAATATGACCACAGATGTGACAACAAAATCAAATTCATGGCTTCATGACATTTGTCTAGTGATAGTCATACGTCATATGGGGCACCTATGGCCTAATGGTGAGAGAAGCAGCTTTGTGACCAAAAGATTGCTGGTTCGAATCAGCAAGAAAGAAAGATGAATGGTGGAGGGGCTTAGATGCACCGTATATTCATGTGGAATGGAATTAATGCAGAACTCAAAGCTTACCTGGAATTATATATATATATATATATATATATATATATATATATATATATACACACACACACACACAGGGATCCCTCACTTTCCACTGTTAATTGGCACCAAGATTCTTCCCGCGACCGCCGAATTCCATGAAGTAGGATCAACCCCCTGCTGACTTACATGTACATGTGTATATAATATCAATAAATACATATTCAACACTATAAATGCTTATAATAATCCAATTAAACATTCAAAAATAATGCATAAGATGTAAATAAAATATAAATACACACACATACAGAAGCGGCGCACGCAGATGCTCACCTCAGAAAAATGTAAGTAGTTTTCTTGGGGGGTTTTGGGTTGTTTTTTGTGATTGATTGTTGGGGGGGGTTTTGCATAATTGGTCTTGTTTTGTGGCATGTTCCTTAACTTTTACCCCTATTCATCCTTAATTTCCTTATTTTTTAATTTGATTAATATTAAAAAAAAACTTGATGCACTTCAGGTGCATCCATATATATGTATTATACAAGTGTTGGATGAATTATGTAAATACAAAAATGTTTTTAAAACTTACAGGAGTAAGACAAATGCAACCTATGGGTGAAAGACTAATATTGTGTCAAATAACATTTACACAGTAATTACACAAAAGTAATGTGTCCCCCCCAAAAAGAAAGATTTTAAAACTGTTTTGCATAGTACTTCAATAGATACAGATGCAAAAGGTGGGGTTATCATTACAAAATGTCAACTGAACATGTCTTTGGTTTGTTTACTTTTATCATTATTTTTCTTTTATCATTTTATCATCTACGTATTGCTATGGTGAAAATCATTATTTCCAGTTATGATCGTTAAGTTTTCCTGTTTTTGACCGAAAGCTTCTACACAGCTAGCTTGGAATACTGTATTGAGATAATTCATGATAAAGTGCTGGATGCTTACTGCTGGAGAATAAAAAGTAGTGATGATGTGGTTTTATAAGATAAAATTTTCCTTTATTACTAGCATGGCATTTTCATAATTCCTTGTGGAGGTAAAAAAGATTTTATATATTCATAAGGGTTTTTTGTGTGGCAACATTAGTAATATGGTAAGATCATACCTTAATCGTTAAATCGGGGCAGTGGTAGTCTGGTGGTAAATGGTGCTGGATCACTGATTCTAAGGTTGGGGGTTCGAGTCCCACCAGTGCAGCTAACTGGGTTATCAAAGGCCGGCCATGTCTCTCACTGTCTATGGTGAGAGTTTCATGTAAAAGAACCATTGCTGACTTTTGTAAAGAGTCGCTGCAGAACCGTCAGCGTGTTTCTGTCCCTTTCTAAAGAGCTGTGTTAGGAAGGGCATCCGATATAAAACCTATGCCAAATCAAACATGCGAATCAAATGATGCGCTGTGGCGACCCCTGAAAAAGGGAAAAGGTGAAAGAAAAAGAAGATACCTTAATCGTGAAATAAAAAAAATTCGCCCCACCACCACCCCAGTCTGACATTCACCCAAAAAATGGACATGTTATTCATTCATTCAATTGCTGAATTGCTTTATCTTAGTAGGCCTGTGTGGAGGTTGGAACCTATATCAGCTAACTGGGCAAAAGTGGGCTACAACCTGAACAGGTCGCCAGTCTATTGCAGAGCCAATATCTATATAACCATTGAAACTCACACCTATGGGCAAATCCACAAAAACCCTCACTGAGCTCACTACTTGAACCCAGGACCTTCTTGGTGTGAGGTGCCAACTGATAGACCACCATGCTACCATGAGCATGTTACATTTTACAAATTTAGCAGTATGTATAATGCAGTGTCATTGCCACCATTTCATCCATCCATCACCTATACTATATATCTATATATCTATAAGTGTTGAGAGGGAAGCTGCAGCCAATCCCATCTGGGTTTGGCTGAGAGATGGGGTACACCCTGAATAGATTTCCTGTCCATTTATTTCTGACACATTATTGTGTATTTTATAAATATTTTTATTAGTTAATCAACAAAAAGTCCCATGACCAAATTGCTGACATTTGTCTCACAAACAAAATTATATGTTAATTATTAAAAAAGATTGGAATTCTTTTCAGTCAGTACATTTTACTTATTTTATAACACAGCATTATAAACAAAGCTTGTGTTATCTGATTTTTTTCTGGTAATGCAGCAGATTCTTCCTTTAAAAAAGGGTCAGAAATCTTAATGCACAACACTGCACTCAGGTGCAGCTCCATTCAGCAGACGGTTTCCGCCCCTTTTACATTAATATGTATGTTTTTAATGATACGTAATGATGGCTACTGAAATGTTAGGGTAAGTCAAAAAAGACTGGAGTTGCCAAGGCAACCACCTGGGTTGTGGTGTGCCGGGTGCACGTGGTCATGCTGCACACATTATTGAGGCTGCTTTAAACACAGAGAGGCACATTCGCTCTGTAATTGCCTGTGCCATTCAGCTGCTGTGCTTCATGTGACTCTGGTCCTGAATGAATGGCTGCATTGCAGCTATTAAGGGATAACTATTAGAGATTTGTGGCTCCAGCTTCTTATCTAAACCTAATTTGGTTGTTTGTAGGGGTTCGAATGATAATGGGAAGCTTGTTGGATTAAGTCAAACATGAAAAAAAAAAAAAAAATTAAGCATTTCATGTTTACAGGGAACTTGATGATAAAAGCTGCCATTCTGTGTTGTGTTATACAATTAATAATACTGCATGTTGTGTTTATAGCAGGCGGTTAAGATAAAAAAAAGAAAAGAGTGTAATGGCTGTGTAACTGTTGGATGTATAACACAGATAAGGATGATCATAATTTCATACTAATATGTGTGCAATTATCAGGATTTTTAGCATGGTACATATAAAAAAAACATTAGGTACATAAAAATGTGGAAAGTGCAAACATTACCATTAACTATGTTTATTTATGGATAGATCAGCTACCTTTGACCACAAGGCTTTCAGGCTTCTCTGCTATATAACTGTAACTATCTGAATGTCAGACAGACAGACAGACAGACAGATAGATAGATAGATAGACACACACACACACACACACACATATATACATATACATACATACGAGTCAAGTGGAGGCTGGAGCCTAACTCAACCAAAATTAGATGAAGACACCCTAAACTGCTCACTTGACCATAGCAGTGAAAGCCACATTCAACAATTTACACTCACACCTAGGGGAAATCTGAAACAGCCAATTCGCCTAAAGTCTTCATCTTTCTACTGTGGGAGAAAACTGGAGGAAACCCAAGCAAGCACGGGGAGAACATGCAAACTCCACACAGAAAAGCCTGATCCTATGAATTAAACCCAGCACCTTCATGTTATGAGGCAGCATGCTATCCAGTACACCACTGTGCCAACACCCCCCCCCCCCCATGTCACTAGATAGATAGAAATGCATAATTAAACAAACATCTCATTCATTCATTCATTCACTTGCGAACTGAAAATCTTAGCCAATTCTGGGTGAAGGCAGGGTACACCCTACACAGCTAACTGTTTCATTGAAAAACACACACACACACACACACACACACACACACACTCACACACACACTTTTATGCTCACACCTAAGGGCAATTTAAATTGCCGGTAACTCACTCATTCACTTACTTCCCAAACCTTGATTAATCCTACTATTAGGGTTGTGATGCTGTTATTATTATTAATATTATTATTATTATTAGTATTAGTAGTAGTAGTAGTGGTAGTAGTATTACCTCATTACAGTGTCACCTGGCAAGCAATGGGATGAATTAGGTATCAAGTAAACAGTTCTAGAAGTTGACATGCTGTACATGGGAAAAATGGGCAAGCTGAACAACTTTAACATGGGCCAAATTATTATAACTAGACGACTGCTTCAGGTTCAATGAAGTGGCAGGTCTTATGAAGTCTTCTTGGTATACAGTAGTTCGTGCCTAACAAAAGTGGTCCAAGGAAGGTCAACGAGTGAACCTGCAACAGGATCATGAGCGGCCCGTTGATGTGTCTGAGGAGAAAAAGCTAGCCTGCAAGCTCTGATCCTACTAAACAGATACTGAACAAAAGGTTCAGAAAAAGGAAAAGGTAATGCTAGCTAGAATAGAAACGGGTCAGCATACACAGTGCATTGCATCTTGATGTGTATGGGCCCATGTTTACTACATAGTTGTAAGACTGCACATACTGACCCCTGCCCACCTCTGAAAGTGCCTACAATAGGCACTGCAGCAGTAAAAGTGTGCCATGGAGCATTGAAAGAAGATGACCTACATCATATGGATTGGTGGTTTTGTGAGTGTCATTTACCTGGGGAAGAGAAGGCATCAGGATGCATGATGGGAAAAAGAAAGCCAACACAGGCAGTGTGATGCTCTGGACAATGTTTTGTGGGAAAATTTGTATTCTGGCATTTGCAATGTTACCTGGACATACCTCTTACTTAATCATTGTTGCAAACCAAAAAAACACCCCATTGTGGGAACAGTCATACTTAATGGGAGTGGCTTCAGTTGTTGCACTCAAAAAAAATAAAAAAATAAATAAATTAGGAATGGTTTGAGGAACATGACAAAGAATACAATGCTGTTGCCTTGGCCTCCAGAGTCCTCAAATCCCAATCAGAACAAGAATCTCTGGGATGAGCTGGACAAACATTCAGATTTATGAATGAACCACCTTAATATTTATAGGACTTTAAGGGATCTAATTTCATAGAGCAAAAGATCACAGAATACCTGTATCGGTCTTGTAGAGTCCATGGTTCATCTTGACAGAGCTGTTTTGAAAGCACTAGGGGAACATACATAATCATAGGCAGGTAGTTTTAATGTTATGGCTGATCCATGCAAATGTATTGTACACCATTTCTTTAACATTTATGAACGCGAGTCTTATTTTCTGTGAGCTTTATAGTTTATGTAATTATGATGCAACTGTCTTCAAAGAAAAAGAACCTTCCACTCAAGTGTCGAGTCCCAATGTACAACTTAACTCTTAATCCAAATCATGCTTACAGTGAAACCTAGAAATAAAATTGCAAAAGCAGTGAAATGGTTTTGATAATCTGAGTCCGATTATGAAGAAACATTATCACATTACTTTTGGTTTGCTGGACACGAACACATTACATTACTTGCTGGACTTCCTGGATGTAAGGAACTCTGATGAAGCGATATGAGTACATGAGGGCCTGAATCATTTCCCCTCCATTTGTTTTTTTTTTTGTTTTTTTATTGAGAGGTACCACAAAAGATGTTATAAAATCAGCCAGTCCACACATGATGGACGTTCCTGGTGACTCGGAGATCAAACCTCACTCACCATTTCTAGTGAAAAATTCTTGAAGTGCGAAACTCCATAGTATCATAGGGGTTAAAAGTTTGTAAAGCTGGCATGCTGGGAAAATAGTAGGCCGTGCCCATGTGTATTCAGCCTGCACTGTGTTGTGCACTCAAAGAAAAGTAAAGCAGCCAATGTCTTTTCTGCAGGGTTGTCAGTGACAATGACAGACCCGAGCTTATTGAAGGCGTTCTTTCCTCACCTATCATGGATAAAGACAGTTACTCTAAGCTACAACAACAATAAATCTGTAAAGAGTGTTTTTCTGCTATCTTGTAGTGACAGTGTTTACCAGCACAGGATAAAAGCCTCCTTTCTGTTTAAGAAGTCTCATAGATGTGTCAGACCGATGAGTTGGTGACAGATGCAAATGCACATCTTACATCTGGTGCAAAGTGGCACCAAGTGCAATGCAAGTGTCTTTGCAAGTTTGAGACCAATAAGGTTATCCTTTTCCCATCTAATACCAATGTTGTTTAAATAGTGAATGCATTTTTACCTATTACATGCAATTACATTCGTGCCTATGTACATGCTGGTTGGTGGACACTGTCTCAGCTGAGTATGGTTGGAGGTGGGTCATTGTCAGTCCATCGTAGCATGAAAATTCAAACAACCACACACATTCACACTTACCTTCATGTCTAGGGGCAATTTGGAAACACAGTTAGCCTAATGTGCATGCGGGGCAGTGGTGGTCTAGTGGTATAGGGCACTGGATCGCTGATCCAAAGGTTGGGGGTTCAAGTCCCACTCCCCATAAGGTTGTCACTGTCCCCCCCCGTGCAGCTAACTGGGTTATCAAAGGCGGGCCATGTCTCTCACTGTCTATGGTGAGAGGCATGTAAAAGAACCATTGCTGACTTTTGTAAAGAGTAGCTGCAAAGTCGTCAGCGTGTTTCTGTCCCTTGCTAAAAAGGGTTGTGACAGGAAGGGCATCCGACGTAAAAACCTCTGCCAAATCAAAACGTGCGAATCAGATGATTCGCTGTGGCGACTTCCGAGTAAAAAGGAAAAAGGCGAAAGGAAGACAGACAGTTAGCCTAATGTGCATGTCTTTGAACTTTGGGAAGAAACCCGTGCACCCAGAAGAAACCCACGTAAGCACAGTGAGAACATGAAAACTTCATACAGAAATGCACAGGACTTGAATTCAGGAACTTCTTGCTAGTAGGTGGACCATGCTGCCCAGTGCTCATGCAAAAAGGATTACAATTATAATCATTATTTTTGTTGACATCACATTATATAAAAAAATCTTAATGGTTAATCATAATATTTATCACAATTTGCTAATCATAGTCAATTATTTATAGTGTCTAATTATTTGGTTAAATATACTGCTGCTGCTGTTGAAGATATTCTGCTGGCATATGTGCACTTCATGCATGATCAGATCTTTGTCCTCTGCAGGAAAGTCTTTTTTCTTACTACCTGGCAAACTCACCATTATAAGAGCAATCTGCCAATTTATGTGTGCACTGCTCTCTTAAACGGGAATAGGAAATTATTCTGTAATTGGTTTATTGCATTTTATGCCTAAACGATACCCACTGATTACTTAAGAGATTAAGTACAACCATTGTGAAACAAATGCCCGATGCTGCGACTGTTTTTTTTTTTCTTTTAACATTAAACGAGCAAAAGTGTATTCAGTGTGCTAGCATACTAAACATATATCCCTTAGCATCACAATAAAAGATTATACAGTGAGAGGTGTTTGTAGTTGGCCACTTGGTGTTCTGGGAAAATGAATTGTGGATTAATTCGAGTTTGTCTGTGACAGGATGCAGTTTATTTAGCCAGACTCATATTTTGTTTCATGCAAATAAAGTACATTGACTTTGATATTATACCTTAGTACATGAGATAAATTAGATTGGTTAGATTAGATTAGATTGTTTTAGAAACAGTGACACTGAGGAAAAGACAGGAGGCAGAGCTGGAGGTCGCAGAGATGAAAATGTTGAGGTTCTCTTTGGGAGTGACGAGGATGGATAGGATCAGGAATGAGCACATCAAGGAACAGCACATGCAAGATGTTTTGCAGACAAAATCAGCGAGGCTAGATTGAGATGGTTTGGACATGTACAGAGGAGGGATAGTGAGTATATTGGTAGTAGGATGCTGAGGTTGGAACTACCAGGCAGAAGGCCTAGAGGAAGCCCAAAGAGAAGATTTAAGGATGTGAAGGAAGACATGAAGGTCGTTGGAGTAAGAGAAGAAGATGCAGAGGACCGGGTGAGATGGAGACGGATGATTTGCTGTGGTGACCACTGAAGGGAGCAGCCAAAAGGAAAAGAAGAAGACAAAAGTGGCTCATGACCTCCCGATTAAAGGTGTGCACAGCTCTGCTAGCCTTAGCCTTCTCAGGGTGATACAGTTCAACAAAGCTATAAAGTTCATTCCATTTTGAAAACGTCCTTAATAAGTGAAGTCGGGGCATCCTTCCTTCAATCATCCTCTTCGGAAGACATCTCCTCCTCTGTCTTCTTCTGCTTTGCCTGAAGATGGAGGAGTTATTCTGTCATGAGTTCAGTGTGATGTTCCTCCAGCAGGTTGGCTACATCATCAGTGTCCATTTCCAGACCTCGACTTTGGCCTACGTCTTCGACAATTTGATTATCATCCTGCTGCTCCTCCTCGGCAGGAGCCGCTGTACTGTTGCTTGCCACAGTCCCAAACCCTTTGAACTCTCTAACACATTCAGGCCACAGTTTCGTAACCTGATCTTTTTGAAAGTTGAGCCGCATTTTACATATAAAAGGCCTGATTCGTTCAAGGCCCCCAATACTACCCCCTAAACCCTTTAAAAATTATAAACGTATACCTTTTAAGACCTCCTTCTGCTTCAATATCGTACCGATGGCAAACGGGTTTGGCCATATTCCTTTGCGATATCACTCAACCACATGCCACGAGCTCGCTTCTTCTTTTTACTCGCACCGGGAATCACTTTCACCGAGAATCACACGCGCACGCGCGTGTGTGTGTTGACCATGTCCTCTTAGCAGAGTTATAATCTTACAAATGCTTATGCAAGCCTGAGCCAAAAAATAAAGTTGCAATGAGCACACTAGAAAACCTCACAAAACAAGAGTAACTCTGTCCTTTACGCATGTTAGAACTCCATGAAAGAACAATGGGTTGAAAAGCATCATGGGTATTATGGAGATGCAGCTCCATAATAGCCAATGAGAGGGAGTTACGTTATGGGTATTATGGAGATGCAGCTCCCTCCTAGCCAATGGGAGGCCAGCGGGGCGGGATGTTGGGAGATAGCCAATGGGAGGCCAGTGGGGCGGGATGTTGGGAGATAGCCAATGGGAGAGCAACTCGCGCACTGTTTGAATTTTTGAGATGGCGCTTTCGTAACGTGAATTTGTTTCGTATTCAGAGACGGAAATTTTAGGTAAATGCGTTTTGTAACCGGAATTTTTCATTTGTTGGGACTTTCGTAAGGTGAGGTACCACTGTATTTGGATTTTGCTAATACATTCGCTTCACCAATAAGTGTAATTCTAATCATTGCAACTTGAATTTAAACATTGTTGTGTCTTCTCAGTGGTGTAATGGTTGTTACCTCCGACTCAAACAGAATGTCTTGGGTTCAGGCCCCGTTCCTGGAGAGGGCATAACTGTGTGGAGTGTGAATGTACTCCCCATGCTTGTGTGGGTTTCCTTTAGGTGCTCCAGTTTTCTCATATAGTTATTATTGTTGTTGACCTGGGTTTACACTGCGACATGATATTTGCAATCTCTGCAATTGAAAAAAGCACAAGTTTGAAGTTCATCAAGATCCTGTACGATGGTGCATCAAGGTCCATTACGTTGTTAAGGTCTGTTAAACTCTATGATACTCTGCTACGAGTCTCATGTTCTGTCAAAATTACCATCAAATTGTAACACATCGTAATAAAATGCAAAATTTTTGACAGTCACAATCAGCATGAAGAAACACCCTCCAGGTCATTATGATTTGATCCCCGAAACCCCCATAAAAAAGGTAAAGTCCATTGGGCTTTTTACACTTGAGCCTCATTGGACCGGTGCTTAGCCCCGGTTTCCATAGCATGAAGCGACTAGGAGTGCAACTCCTCCTGGATGGGACACTAGTCCATCACAGGTTACTTTACAAATATATTTTTACTGGTACCCATTCATACTACTGAGTGAACAGAGGCACACTTTTGGTTAAGACCTTGCCCAGGGGTCTTCGCACAGTGGGGGTCTAACTGGGATTTGAACACACAACCTCCCGATCATGAGTGCAGCACCCTAACCGCTACACCACCGGCCCCACCCGAAAGCCCCATGCTCCTCATGATTCTTTCAAATCACGGAGATTGTGTACATTGTGTCCCAGTGTAAACCCAAGATTATTATTAAACAAGACACTTAATAAACGTATTTATTATTGGACTAAGATTGTGCAATGTGTTCATCATACATGTTTCTGTAGATTTGCTGTAACCATAGAAACGATAACATTACTGACATTAATATTCATTCTTTCATTCATTTTCTGAATCCTAATTAGGGTCATTGGGAGGCTGGTGCCTATCTCAGCCGACTCTGGGCGAGGGCAGAGTACACCCTGGACTGCTCGCCATCATCACAGGGTAGAAACACGCTGATGGTTATGCAGTCTACTCCTGATGAAAGTCAGTGATTCTTTTACATGCCTCCCACCATAGGCAGTGAGAGTCATGGCCGACCTTTGATAACCCAGTTAGCTGCACTGGGGGCATTAGTATTCAATTCAATTCAGTTTTCTTTGTGTAGCGCTTTTTATAATTGACATTGTCACAAAGCAGCTTTACACAGTAAAAGTAGGAATTTACAAAGTATAAAAGAATTTAATAATTTTCTACAACCCGTACACATCCCTAATATGCGTTGCCCATGGCTACGGTGGAAAGTCAAAACTCCCTCATTTGATGCAAGGAAGAAATGTTGAGAGGAACCAGGCCCAAAAGGGAAACCCATCCTCATTTGGGTGAAACCATGAAGACACAAAACCATATAAGAAATTCATTACAGTACAAAATGTAGTCTTGTTGGTTATACAACTGTAAGTCCTAAATAACTGTGGGAAAAGCGTTTATATGACCAGCAGTGAAAAGTCATTCACAGTCTGTTAGTGTGAGTGCATATCGATCTTCATCAACACAAGGGAGGGGCTTCCAAGATGAGAACTAAAGCCAGCATCATCACACCAGCACATACCACAGGACTCAGAAAGCAGAAGGGTCTGGATCACCAGTATCCTAGAAGGAGAATGTGTACCTCAACAAAAACAGAGAGAGAGAGATACTCATAATAGCATAATGGAAAAGAATAATTTATTATTACTGAGTGCGAGCAGGGACTCTGGCATGACTGACTATGACTGCATAAGAGAGAGAACCAGAAGGAAGGCAGACACTAGGGCACCCTGTGATGTTGGACAATCAGCCACCCCACTGTTCAAGGGACTTGGGTGAGCATGTAGAGTGAGGGAGCAACAGCATCCCAACATCACAGTTACCCAGAACTCTCTGCCTGAAACCCCTAGATCTGATCAGTTACCGAATAAAAGGCTATTAACTAAATGCTGGACTAAACAAGTAAGTTTTCAGCCTCGTCTTAAAAACAGAGATTGTGTCGGAGTCCCGAACATTAACTGGAAAGTTATGCCATAACTGTGGGGCTTTGTAAGTGAAAGTTCTGCCCCTGCAGTAGTCTTCATTATTTGAAGTATCACTAAGCATCCTGAAGCTTTTGAACTAAGGAAGATGTGCAGGATCATAAAACAACAAGAAGTTCACTAAGATAGTGTGGAGTGAGACTGTTCAGTTCATCAGTTCATTTTCTGTAACTGCTTAATCCTAATTAGGGTCACGGGGAGGCTGGCACCCATTCCAGCCAACTTTGGGTGAGGGCAGAGTACACCCTGGACAGCTCGCCAGGCCATCGCAGGGCAGAAACATGCTGATGGCTTTGCAGCTACTCTTGTTGAAAGTCAGCAATGGTTCTTTTACATGAACCTCCCATCATAGACAGTGAGAGACATGGCCAGCCTGTGGCGAATGGGGCTTGAACCCCCAACCTTAGGATCAGTGATCTAGCACCTTTACCACCAGGCCACCACGAGACTTTTATATACTTTATTAGTTAAAAGTATTTTATATTTGATTTGAAATTGACCTGGGAGCCAATGCAATGCAAATAAGATCAGGGCGATATTGTCATACCTGGAGTATATACGTTGGACCCAAAGATGCAGGAGACCATGTAAGAAGATTCAACGATTTATTAAACGTTCGGAACTGGAAATTGCTAGAAAACGCAGAATGGCGGGAAATGGTCGTGCACGAAGCGCGGGCCAGGGATCAGAGAGATCATCGAGGAACAGAGTCACCGGACTCAATCTTCTGACAGCGGAGGGGCGCATGCCGCTCCCATTTATAGCTGGCTGCCGCTGATTGCCGATTAGGACCACGTGCGCTCCGCTCCGAAACTCCTCTTCCGGCGATCGCCACGCCCCTCGCCTGCACCTGCAATGAACTGAGGAAAGGTGAGTGTCTCCAGCCAGCACAGACCATGACAGATATGCTCGTGTCTTCTGGGTCTCGTAAGGACTCTCGCTGCTGCATTCTGGAGCTTGTTTATGCTTCTATTAGAACAACCAGACAGTAACACATTACAATAATTTAATCTCGACATCATATTTCTTGCCGGCTTATGTGGCCAGCTTTTTGAGTGGGTCCTATTTTAAATTCTGATTTACCCCTACTGAATCGAGGATCGATACAAACTCTGTTCTTAAAGGGTCCTCTGGGTTATCAAAATGAATATTAAAGTCACCAATAATTAAAGCAACAACCAGGAACCATTCTAAAGAAACAACCAGGAAGTCTTCACATTCATGTAGGCATTCAGAGTACAGCTCTGGGGGTCTGAAAAAATAATGAAAAGAATCAGATGCATGGGCTTTTTTGTCCTGGAACATATGTAATGTTCGTATATAGAATTCCAAATGCGTTCTATCATGTTTACATTTTTGTATAACCCGAAATGATCAGTATAAATTACTGCGATGCCTCCTATCCTTCTATCCGGGAGGACTCGCTTCATTTAATGCTACATACTCATTGGGTTTAATCCAAACACATTACACTAAACTCCTGATCAGTAATCATTTCATTAACAATAAGCGCGTAAGATATAACTATCTTCGAGAACCTGCGCTCATCTGGAATGTCCTGCGCTCTGGCTCTCAGGATGCACCTAACAAGTGCTGCTGGTGCCTCTAAACGATGAGCTCATTTCACACGCCTTAAAATAGAGCTTCCTATAACCAGAGCTCTTTCAGGTTTCTCAGAGAGTGTATCACTGAGAAGAGCAAAAATGTTTGGCACGTGAGGTATAGACGAGTGGTGCTCAACGGTTTGAGTATGCCGCCGAGTCGTCACCCATTTGCCCCTGATGCCTAAGGCACCCAGACTTCCCACTGCAGGAACAACGCGACTCTCGCTCTCGCTGGCCCTCTCTAAACTTTGGATGCACACTTCTTACGCTACAGTCTTCTCCGTCAGAGAGCTTAGACACACCTTCTTCTTCTTCTTCTTCTTTTACTTTCGGCTGCTCCCTTCAGGGGTCGCCACAGTAAATCATCCGCCTCCACCTCACCCTGTCCTCCGCATCTTCTTTTCTGACTCCAACGACCTTCATGTCTTCCTTCACCACATCCATAAATCTCTTCTTCGGTCTTCCTCGAGGCCTTCTGCCTGGTAGTTCCAACCTCAGCATCCTACTGCCAATATACTCACTATCCCTCCTCTGTACATGTCCAAACCATCTCAATCTAGCCTCTCTGACTTTGTCTCCAAAACATCTTACGTGGGCTGTCCCTCTGATATACTCATTTCTGATCCTATCCATCCTCGTTACTCCCAGGGAGAACCTCAACATTTTCATCTCCGCTACCTCCAGCTCTTCCTCCTGCCTTTTCCTCAGCACCACTGTTTCTAAGCCATACAACATCGCTGGCCTCACCACCATCTTGTACACTTTTCCCTTCATTCTTGCTGACACTCTCCTATCGCACATCACACCGGATACTTTTCTCCAACCATTCCAGCCTGCCTGCACACGCTTCTTCACCTCTTTTCCACACTCTCCATTGCTCTGGATTGTTGAGCCTAAGTACTTAAAATCCTCCACCTTCGTTATCTCTGCTCCCTGTAACGTCACCGTTCCTCCTGGGTCCTTCTCATTCACACACATGTATTCTGATTTTCTGAGGCTAACCTTCATTCCTCTCCTTTCCAGGGCATACCTCCACCTCTCTAGATTTTCCTGCACTTGTTCTCTGCTCTCACTACAGATCACGATGTCATCTGCAAACATCATAGTCCATGGAGATTCTTGTCTCACCTCGTCTGTCAGCCTGTCCATCACCATAGCAAACAAGAAGGGGCTCAGAGCTGACCCTTGATGCAGTCCCACCTCCACCTTGAATTCGTCGGTCACACCGACAGCACACCTCACCACTGTCTTACATCTCTCATACATGTCCTGCACCACTCTAACATACTTCTCTGCCACTCCAGACTTCCTCATGCAATACCACAGTTCTTCTCTTGGCACCCTGTCATATGCTTTTTCCAGATCCACAAAGGCACAATGTAGCTCCCTCTGACCTTCTCTGTACTTCTCTATTAACATCCTCAAGGCAAACATTGCATCTGTGGTGCTCTTTCTTGGCATGAAACCAAACTGTTGTTCACAAATGCTGACCTCTGCCCTTAGTCTAGCTTCCACTATTCTTTCCCATAACTTCATCGTATGGCTCATCAACTTTATCCCTCTGTAGCTGCTGCAACTCTGCACGTCTCCCTTGTTCTTAAAAATGGGCACCAGCACACTTCTCCTCCACTCCTCCGGCATCTGCTCACTCTCTAGTACTGTGTTGAATGTTCTTGTCAGAAAATCTACTGCTACCTCTCCTAGACACTTCCATACCTCCACAGGTATATCATCAGGACCAACTGCCTTTCCATTCTTCATCCTCTTCAATGCCCTTCTCACTTCACCCTTACTGATCTTTGCTACATCCTGCTCCTCAATGGTCACGTCTTCTACTCTTTTCTCTCTCTCTCTCATTTTCCTCATTCATCAGCTCTTCAAAGTACTCTTTCCATCTTCCCAGCACACTTCTGTCATTAGTCAATAGAGTTCCCTCTCTGTCCTTTATCAATCTAACTTGCTGCACGTCCTTCCCATCTCTATTTCTCTGCTGTGCCAACCTGTATAGATCATTTTCTCCCTCTTTACTATCCAACCTATCATACAAGTCATCATATGCCCTCTGTTTGGCCTTAGCCACTGCTACTTTCGCCTTACGCTGTGTCTTCCTGTACTCCTGTTTACTCTCTTCGGTCCTCTCAATGTCCCACTTCTTCTTGGCTAACCTCTTCCTTTGTACACACTCCTGCACTTCCTCATTCCACCACCAAGTCTCCTTATCTACTTTCCTTCCAGAGGACACACCAAGTACTCTCCTACCTGTGTCCCTGATCACATTTGCTGTGGTTGTCCAGTCATGTGGAAGCACTTCCTGGCCACCCAAAGCCTGTTTCAACTCCTCCTTGAAGACAACACGACACTCTTCCTTTTTCAGCTTCCACCACCTTGTCTTCTGCTCTGCCTTTGCCTTTTTCACCTTTCTCACCATCAGAGTCATCCTGCACACCACCATCCTATGCTGTTTGGCAACACTCTCACCCACGATGACTTTGCAGTCATTGACTTCCTTCAAATTACATCGCCTACACAAGATGTAGTCTACCTGTGTGCTCCTACCTCCGCTTTTATAAGTCACCCTATGCTCCTGTTTCTTCTCGAAGAAAGTATTCACCACAGCCATTTCCATCCTTTTGCAAAATCTATCAACATCTGTCCTTCATGCGTTCCTGTCCTGGATACCAAACCTGCCCATCACTTCCTCGTCCCCTCTGTTTCCTGCACCAACATGTCCATTGAAGTCTGCACCAATGACCACTCTTTCACCTCTGGTGGTACTCTGCATCACTTCATCTAAATCACTCCAGAATCTCTCCTTCTCTTCTAGCTCACATCCTGCCTGTGGGGCATAAGCACTAACAACATTGAGCATTACACCTTCAATTTCTAACTTGAGACTCATCACTCTGTCTGACACTCTTTTCACTTTTAGAACATTCCTGACAAACTCCTCCTTCAAGATGACTCCGACTCCATTTCTCTTCCCATCCACACCGTGATAAAATAGCTTAAACCCTGCTCCTAAGCTTTTAGCTTTGCTACCTTTCCACCTGGTCTCCTGAACACACAGTATGTCCACCTTCCTCCTCTGCATCATGTCAACCAGCTCTCTACCTTTTCTGTGCATAGTTCCAACATTCAAAGTCCCCACTCTCAGTCCTAGACTCATGCCTTTCCTCTTCTCTCTCTGCCTACGGACACGCCTCCCACCTCTCCTTCTTCGACGTCTTCGACCAACAGTAGTCCAATTTCCATCAGCACCCTGTTGATTGACAGCACTGATGGCGGTCGTTGTTAACCCGGGCCTCGACCGATCCGGTATGGAGGTAATACTTTTGATTTGCATTTTAAGTAATTGGCATTGGTTTTACGTCGGATGCCCTTCCTGACACAACCCTCTGCATTTCTCCGGGCTTGGGACCGGCATGAGGGGGAGAGACACTGGTTAGTGCCCCCCCACCTCATGGCTGCATTAGAGCTTAGACACACCTATCACTGATAAACTTATCATTAACAACGGAGGGAGAACACTAAATATCCTGCACTTAACACACTGAACAAACTGGATATTAGCCATACAGACTTACGTTCATTCGTTTTACGTATTTTTTGATTTTACGTTAAAAAAAAAACTTAAGTCAAATTTTAAGTTTAGTGCTCTCTGTAGTACGAGACATACCTACATAGTGCTGACATAATAAACGACAGACTGAACGTGCCCCTCCTTCTTCCCAGTGCACCTTGTGTTGCCCTTGTGTTAAGAAGTTGTCTCTGTGATATTTGTGTTTATACTGTTTTGCAGACTTTTGTAACCCCAAGCAAATATGGTTGGTCAGAAGCGTAAGCCTACTGGTGATGGTAGTAATCAGAAAAAGCGGCAAGCCATCTCGTTAGAAAGAAAGATGGCTATTTTCAAGAAAGTCGATGCTGGTGAAAAACACGTGAATGTTGCAAGTTTCTTCCAAATGGCTCCGTGACTCGGTTCAGCTTCATGTAAAGTGACCATCTGTCGACCATCGGAACCATTTACAAGCAGAAAGATCGCATCATAGAGAATGTTAAAGGTTATATTTGATACTGTATTTGATATTTGATGAGTGAATTTTAATTAAAATTTATCTATTTGAAATTATTTTGCTTGAATTTAATTTATTTGAAATTAATGATGATATTATTTGATCCTTCTTCTTTTTTTCCTTTCGGTTGTTCCCTTCAGGGGTCGCCACAGCAAATGATCTGCCTCCATCTCTCCTTATTCTCTCCATCTTCTACTCTTACTCCAACGACCTTCATGTCCGCCTTCAGCACATCCATAAATCTTCTCTTTGGTCTTCCTTTGGGCCGTCTGCCTGGTAGGTCCAAGCTCAGCATCCTACTACCCATATACTCACTATCCCTCCTCTGTACATGTCCAAACCATCTCAATCTAGCATCTCTGACTTTGTCTCCAAAACATCTAACATGTGCTGTCCCTCTGATGTACGCATTTCTGATCCTATCCATCCTCGTGACTCCCAAAGAGAACCTCAACATTTTCATCTCTGCTACCTCCAACTCTGACTCCTGTCTTTTCCCCCAGGGCCACTGTCTCTAAACCATACAACATCGCTGGCCTCATCACCGTCTTGTACACTTTTCCCGTCATTCTTGCCGATACTCTCCTATCACACATCACACCGGACACTTTTCTCCATCCATTCCAACCTGCCTGCACGCGCTTCTTCACCTCTTTTCCACACTCTCCATTGCTCTACAAAAATACTTAAAATCCTCCACCTTCTTTATCTCTGCCCCCTGTAACCTCACTGTTCCTCTTGGGTCCTTCTCGTTCACACACATGTATTCTGTCTTACTGAGACTAACCTTCATTTCCCTCCTTTCCAGGGCATACCTCCACCTCTCTAGATTTTCCTCCACTTGTTCTCTGCTCTCACTGCAGATCACAATGTCATCTGCAAACATCATACTCCCATGGAGATTCTTGTCTAACCTCGTCTGTCAACCTATCCATTACCATAGCAAACAAGAAGGGGCTGAGAGCTGACCCTTGATGCAGTCCCACCTCCACCTTAAACTCTTCTGTCACACCGACAGCACACCTCACCACTGTCTTACATCTCTCATACATGTCCTGCACCACTCTAACATACTTCTCTGCCACTCCAGACTTTCTCATACAATACCACAGTTCTTCTCTCGGCACCCTGTCATATGCTTTCTCCTGATCCACAAAGACACAATGCAGCTCCTTCTGACCTTCTCTGTGCTTTTCTATTAACATCCTCAAAGCAAACACTGCATCTGTGGTGCTCTTTCTTGGCATGAAACCAAACTGTTGTTCAGAAATGCTGACCTCTGCCCTTAGTCTAGCTTCCACTATTCTTTCCCATAACTTCATTGTATGGCTCATCAACTTCATCCCTCTGTAGTTGCCACAACTCTGTATATCTCCCTTGTTATTAAAAATGGGCACAAGCACACTTCTCCTCCATTCCTCCGGTATTTGCTCACTTTCTAAGACCTTGTTGAATATTCTTGTCAGAAAATCTACTGCTACCTCCCCATGACACTTCCATACCTCAACTGGTATGTCATCAGGGCCAACTGCCTTTCCACTCTTCATCCTCTTCAATGCCCTCCTCACTTCGCCCTTACTAATCTTTACTACTTCCTGGTCCTCAACGGTCACCCCTTCTACTCTTTTTTTTTTTTTTTTTTCTCTCTCTCATTTTCCTCATTCATCAGCTCTTCAAAGTACTCTTTCCATCTTCCCAGCACACTCCTGTCATCAGTCAATACATTTCCCTCTCTGTCCTTTATCACTCTAACTTGCTGCACGTCTTTCCCATCGCTATTTCTCTGCTGTGCTAACCTGTATAAATCATTTTCTCCCTCCTTACTGTCCAATCTATCATACAAGTCATCATACGCCCTCTGTTTGGCCTTTGACACCGCTACCTTCGCCTTACGCTGTGTCTCCCTGTACTCCTGTTTACTCTCTTCGGTCCTCTCTGTGTCCCACTTCTTCTTGGCTAACCTCTTCTTTTGTACACACTCCTGCACTTCCTCATTCCACCACCAAGTTTCCTTATGTTATATTTATAATAATTGATTTTTGGGGTGTTTGATGAGATACAGTAATAGTGTTTATGGACTTATAGGACAGTATGAACGGCATACATCACTGGAACATACAGTAACAACTTATGTTTTTTTTCACCTTACGTTCGGCCGTTCGGAACCGAACTAAAACGTAAGTTGGGGAGCGTCTGTAATGCTAAAAACAATCGTAGGTGGAGACTTGTGGATAGTAGCAAGATGATGTTAATTCCTTTTGCATGCTGTTTTGAAGTAGAAATAACTGGTGTTCAAAGAAACCAAAGTATAAATAAAATATTAAAACTATTTCAAGTGAAAAGAAAAAAAACAAATAAAAGTAAAGCAGTGAAATTAGAATTAATTTCATGAATTTGGAAGGGAAAAAGCTATCTTAATCTGCCAACAAGCACTAGCCGGCCCGCGACTCGAAAACAAGCTAATTGATATGAACTGCACTGCTACTGGTTTCTTCTGAGAAAACTGACATTTGTTTATTTTGTGTAATAGAAAATGAGTTAAAAAAAACACCTTCTGGACTACCCTATCTATCTATTTTTTTTAGGACGTTAGGCATGCTGAGCTAGAAGGCTGAATGTGCTAGTTCGGTGCCAAGATAGTTGATGGTTGGAAGATGTTCTGCATTCATTTGATAATTTCGGTTTAGTTGCAGACACTCTACATGGTGGCTCTTTTATTTGTATGGCTATTTTATAGTAGGCAGAACATTTCTAACCAACCATCATACACCCAATCTTTCAACAGAGCCTTCTCTGTTTGCCTTGTGAGTACTGTACATGTTCTTATAAAACTCTTTTCAGATGTATTATATATTAAACACAGCTGGGTATTATAGCACAATTTATATAATTTCAGGATTATTATAAGAGTAGCATGACTGCAGAATGTTACAGATGGCTCTAATATTTGGCAAATTTTAAATAGGTTATGGGTTTTGTTTTATATTTTTAATCACTGGGCTCGGCACAGAAACATTGTGGTCAACGGTTTACTCTAAAGTAGTGTGCTACTGTTCTCAAAGGTCAACTTATCACGGCTAATAAAGCAGTTCCTTTTGACAGTGCAGTGTGACTGATTTTGCATTCTGGGAGGTGCGTTGGTTCTCAGTTTCTTTGGATTTCATCAGTAACAAAATTAATTAGAGTTGGCCACAAAAAAATGCAATCATTGCTCCCTGGAAATTGAAATAAATTAGAGATGCATGTATTGGGGACTGCTCATCAGTGCTGACCTCTCATAATTGTTGTATCCATTTGTGAAATTCATAATAGAATTGATGCAACTTTGAACTTAGTTTAAATAAAAAATAGATTGCATAGTCCCCAGGGTTTCCCATGAATGTTCAAATGGATTGTTTGATGAGGTAAATGTGTGTGTGTGTGTGTGTGTGTGTGTGTGTGTGTGTGTGAGAGAGAGAGAGAGAGAGACAGAGAGATTGAGAGATTGTTGTTATGACAGAAATATAGTACTATGATGATGCCAAGGGGCGGCTATCAGCAAGAATGAATGGAAAAGTGTACAAGACGGTGATGAGGCCAGCGATGTTGTATGGTTTAGAAACAGTGTCGTTGAGGAAAAGACAGGAGGCAGAGCTGGAGGTAGCAGAGATAAAAATGTTGAGGTTCTCTTTGGGAGTAACAAGGATGGATAGGATCAGGAATGAGGACATCAGAGGGACAGCATATGTAAGAAGTTTTGGAGACAAAGTCAGAGAGGCTGGATTGAGATGGTTTGGACATGTACAGAGGATGGATAGGGAGTATATTGGTAGTAGGATGCTGAGGTTGGAACTACCAGGCAGAAGGCCTAGAGGAAGACCAAAGAGAAGATTCATGGATGTGGTGAAGGAGGACATGAAGGTATATGTTGAGTTTGGATGTTCTCACCATGCTTCCATGGGTTTCCTCCGGACACGCCAGTTTCTTCCAAAGACATTACACATTAGGCAACTACAGTACTACTACCCTGCTATGATTAAGTGGTTCAGCAAATGAACGAATGAATGATGATTCTTAAAGTTAGATCTAGCCTTGTAACTAGGAGTAGTAGTCAAAGAACAGAGTCCATACAGTACAAGCACAGATGTGGATGTAAATAAGGTCATCATATTGAATGAAATATTTTGTTGCTGGGTGTAATCACTTTCTACTTTGTAATTCCAATTGTTTTTAAAGGGGGCTGTGAGCATTCTGCCATGTACAGTGCCTGAAGTAATGACATTTGACAGTCAGATTGGAACACTTCAATCAAGATTGTTATAGATGAATAGCCTGTTATGTCAATTTGTTTTGTCATTCACTTAAGCCCTGCGCCTAGAATTGAGACCGGACTGTGTATTTAGATGTTTTGTACATCATAATTTTAGGCTGATAATTACAGCCGAACAAATCACTCAAGTGTCAAGTGTTCACAATGAAAATATGTGCTACCTTTTTTTGTTTCACTACGAGAAGCAGTAATCAGTGACGGATACCCACTCATCATATAATAACACAGTGTTGGGGTGTGCTGGAGTTGCGTCTCGCCTGGAAGGCTGGATGTGTCCCACTACCAGGCTGATCTCTTTCAGGACTTTGGCCTTTGAATAGAAGGATTCACAGTTCACACTAAGAACTGGTGCTATAATCATAAAGTCTTTCAAGCAGTCCTACTCAATATACAGGGATCCCTCGCTAATTCGCGCTTCAATTCATGTGGCTTCAGTGCATCACGTTTTTTTTTTAAATAAGGAAATTAAGGAAGAATAGGGAAAAAAGTGAAGGAAAATGCCACAAAAACAAGGCTAATTATGAAATTGCCCCCTAAACCAACACAAAACAAAAAATCAACCCAAAATCTTCCATCAAAACTACTTACATTATTGTGAGGTGTGCATCTGCGTGCGTGTCTGCGCGCGTCTGTATGTGTGTGTGTATTTATATTTTATTTACATCTTATGCATTAATGCAGCCATGAGGCGGGGGAGGGGGGCACTAACCAGTGTCTCTCCCCCTTATGCCGGTCCCAAGCCCTGATAAATGCAGAGGGTTGTGACAAGAAGGGCATCCGGCGTAAAACTTCTGCCACATAAAAAATGCAAATGGTCAAAACAAAATTCATACCGGATCGGTTGAGGCCCGGGTTAACAACGACCGCCATCAGTGCTGTCAACCAACAGGGTGCTGATGGAAATTGGACTACTGTTGGTCAAAGACGTCGAAGAAGGAGAGGCGGGAGGCGTGTCCGTAGGCAGAGAGAGAAGAGGAAAGGCGTGAGCCTAGGACTGAGAGTAGGGACTTTGAATGTTGGAACTATGCAAGGAAAAGGCAGAGAGCTGGCTGACATGATGAAGAGGAGGAAGGTGGACATACTGTGTGTTCAGGAGACCAGGTCGAAAGGTAGCAAAGCTAAAAGCTTAGGAGCAGGGTTTAAGCTGTTTTATCATGGTGTGGATGGGAAGAGAAATGGAGTAGGAGTCATCTTGAAGGAGGGGTTTGTCAGGAATGTTCTAGAAGTGAAAAGAGTGTCAGACAGAGTGATGAGTGTCAAGTTAGAAATTGAAGGCGTGATGGTCAATGTTGTTAACGCTTATGCCCCACAGGCAGGATGTGAGCGAGAAGAGAAGGAGAGATTCTGGAGTGAGTTAGATGAAGTGATGCAGAGTACCCCCAGAGGTGAAAGAGTGGTCATTGGGGCAGACTTCAATGGACATGTTGGTGCAGGCAACAGAGGGGACGAGGAAGTGATGGGTGGGTTTGGTATCCAGGACAGGAAAACAGAAGGACAGATGTTGATCGATTTTGCAAAAAGGATGGAAATGGCTGTGGTGAATACTTTCTTCAAGAAGAAACAGGAGCATAGGGTGACTTATGAAAGTGGAGGTAAGAGCACACAGGTAGACTACATCTTGTGTCGACGATGTAATTTGAAGGAAGTCAGTGACTGCAAAGTAGAAGTGGGTGAGAGTGTTGCCAAACAGCATAGGATGGTGGTGTGCAGGATGACGCTGATGGTGAGAAAGGTGAAAAAGGCAAAGGCAGAGCAGAAGACAAAGTGGTGGAAGCTGAAAAAGGAAGAGTGTCGTGTTGTCTTCAAGGAGGAGTTGAAACAGGCTTTGGGTAGTCAGGAAGTGCTTCCAGATGACTGGACAACCACAGCCAATGTGATCAGGGAGACCGGTAGGAGAGTACTTGGTGTGCCCTCTGGAAGGAAAGTAGATAAGGAAACTTGGTGGTGGAATGAGGAAGTGCAGGAGTGTGTACAAAAGAAGAGGTTAGCCAAGAAGAAGTGGGACACAGAGGACCGAAGAGAGTAAACAGAAGTTCAGGGAGACACAGCGTAAGGCGAAGGTAGCGGTGTCAAAGGCCAAACAGAGGGCGTATGATGACTTGTATGATAGGGTGGACAGTAAGGAGGGAGAAAATTATTTATACAGGTTAGCACAGCGGAGAAATAGCGATGGGAAAGACGTGCAGCAAGTTAGAGTGATAAAGGACAGAGAGGGAAATGTATTGACTGATGACAGAAGTGTGCTGGAAAGATGGAAAGAGTACTTTGAAGAGCTGATGAATGAGGAGAATGAGAGAGAAAAAAGAGTAGAAGGGGTGACCATTGAGGTCCAGGAAGTAGCAAAGATTAGTAAGGGAGAAGTGAGGAGGGCATTGAAGAGGATGAAGAGTGGAAAGGCAGTTGGCCCTTATGACATACCAGTTGAGGTATGGAAGTGTCATGGGGAGGTAGCAGTAGATTTTCTGACAAGAATATTCAACAAGGTTTTAGAAAGTAAGCAGATGCTGGAGGAATGGAGGAGAAGTGTGCTTGTGCCCATTTTTAAGAACAAGGGAGGTGTACAGAGTTGTGGCAACTACAGAGGGATAAAGTTGATGAGCCATACGATGAAGTTATGGGAAAGAATGGTGGAAGCTAGACTAAGGGCAGAGGTCAGCATTTGTGAACAACAGTTTGGTTTCATGCCAAGAAAGAGCACCACAGATGCAGTGTTTGCTTTGAGGATGTTAATAGAGAAGTACAGAGAAGGTCAGAAGGAGCTGCATTGTGTCTTTGTGGATCTGGAGAAAGCATATGACAGGGTGCCGAGAGAAGAACTGTGGTATTGTATGAGGAAGTCTGGAGTGGCAGAGAAGTATGTTAGAGTGGTGCAGGACATGTATGAGAGATGTAAGACAGTGGTGAGGTGTGCTGTCGGTGTGACAGAAGAGTTCAAGGTGGAGGTGGGACTGCATCAAGGGTCAGTTCTCAGCCCCTTCTTGTTTGCTATGGTAATGCACAGGCTGACAGACCAGGTTAGACAAGAATCTCCATGGACTATGATGTTTGCAGATGACATCGTGATCTGTAGTGAGAGCAGAGAACAAGTGGAGGAAAATCTAGAGAGGTGGAGGTATGCCCTGGAAAGGAGGGGAATGAAGGTTAGTCTCAGTAAGACAGAATACATGTGTGTGAATGAGAAGGACCCAAGAGGAACGGTGAGGTTACAGGGGGCAGAGATAAAGAAGGTGGAGGATTTTAAGTACTTAGGCTCAACAATGTAGAGCAATGGAGCGTGTGGAAAAGAGGTGAAGAAGCGCATGCAGGCAGGTTGGAATGGATGGAGAAAAGTGTCCGGTGTGATGTGTGATAGGAGAGTATCGGCAAGAATGAAGGGAAAAGTGTACAAGATGGTGATGAGGCCAGCGATGTTGTATGGTTTAGAGATAGTGGCCCTGGGGAAAAGACAGGAGTCAAAGTTGGAGGTAGCAGAGATGAAAATGTTGAGGTTCTCTTTGGGAGTAACGAGAATGGATACGAGGATCAGAAACGAGTACATCAGAGGGACAGCACATGTTAGATGTTTTGGAGACAAAGTCAGAGAGGCTAGATTGAGATGGTTTGGACATGTACAGAGGAGGGATAGTGAGTATATGGGTAGTAGGATACTGTGGTTGGAACTACCAGGCAGAAGGCCCAGAGGAAGACCAAAGAGAAGATTTATGGATGTGGTGAAGACGGACATGAAGGTCGTTGAAATAAGAGTAGAAGATGCAGAGGACAGGGAGAGATGGAGGCAGATCATTTGCTGTGGCGACCCCTGAAGGGAACAGCCGAAAGAAAAAGAAGAAGATTACATCTTATGCATTATTTTTGAATGCTCAATTGTTATTATAAGCATTTATAGCATTGAATATGTTTTTATTGATATTATATAAACATATACATGTACGTATATGTCAGTCAGAGGGGTTGGGGGTTGGGGGGGGGTATCCTACTTTGCGAATTTTAATTTTCGCGTGGGGATCTCGGTCCCAATTCACTGCAGAATGTCAGGGATCCCTGTAATACCAAACATCCTTTCAGGTGGTTACAGCCTTTTTTTGTAAAATTATGTAATGATCTCACAGAAGTCAGTAACTAACTGTGATCAGCGGTCCTGTATATCAGAACATACACCATGTATGCATTCACCCATCCCAGCCGACCCTGTGCGAGGCTAGGGTACACCTAGACAGCTTGCGAGGCCATCGCAGGGCCAACACACACAACCACTCATACTCAGATTCTCACCTAGGGGTGATTTCAAACAACCACTTAGCCTACTGTGCATGTTTTTGGACTGTGTGAGGAAACCAGAGTACCTGGAGGAAACCCACACAGGCACAATGAGAGCATCCAAACTCAACACAGAAACACCTGAGCCCCGGGAATCCAACCCATGCCTTCTTGCTGTGAAGCCGTCATTCTATCCACTATGCCACCGTGCTGTCTGATTATGTAACATACTGTATATCCTTTAATGGCAGCTCTGTTTTCTGTAGTTTTATTGTACCATCCTTGCTGGCTTTCAGATGAGCTTTGTATAGCTATGGTCATACTCTGAGATTGTGTTTAAATAATTTTTTATCGATTATTTTCTTCGTCACTTTCACACAAAATTGTCTGTGACCTCTTTAACACAACCTGTTCAAGGGGAATGGTACACTTTTATTCCACCTCATCATCCTGTATACAGTAAAATGTTCAAACATAAAAAGCAGGGTTACTGTTGTTCCAACTCTGAGCCTAGAATGCCAATCTCAACTCACAACCAAATAATTCATTTGAGAAGTGTTTTTGCCATTGGCCACCAAACTGGATAGTACAGCCAGTATATAAAGGGATCCCTCATTTTCTGCGATTAATTGGGACCAAGATCCCCCCATAACCACCGAATTCCGCGAAGTAGGATCACCCCCACCAACTCTCCCTGACTGATGTATACGTACATGTATCTGTGTACAGTGGTATGAAAAAGTATCTGAACGTTTTGGAATTTCTCACATTTCTGCATAAAATCTCCATCAAATGTGATCTGATCTTTGTCAAAATCACACAGATGAAAAAACAATGTCTGCTTTAACTAAAACCACCCAAACATTTATAGGTTTTCATATTGTAATGAGGATAGCATGCAAACAATGACAGAAGGGGGAGTAATAAGTAACCGAACCATCACATTTAATATTTTGTGCCCCCCCCCCCCCTTTGGCAGCAATAACTTCAACCAGACGCGTCCTGTAGCTGCAGATCAGTCTGGCACATCGATCAGGACTAATCTTGGCCCATTATTCTTTACGAAACTGCTGTAGTTCAGTCAGATTCCTGGGATGTCTGACATAAATCGCTGTCTTGAGGTCATGCCACAGCATCTCAATGGGGTTCAAGTCTGGACTTTGACTTTGCCACTCCAGAACGTGTATTTTGTTCTTCTGAAACCATTCTGAAGTTAATTTACTTCTGTGTTTTGGATCATTGTCTTATTGCAGCATCCATCCTCTTTTTAACTTCAACTATCTGACAGACGACCTCAGGTTTTCCTGCAAAACATCCTGATAAAACTTTTGAATTCATTTTTCCATTAATGATTGCAAGTTGTCCAGGCTCCGAGGCAGCAAAACAGCCCCAAACCATGATGCACCCTCCACCATGCTTCACGGTGGGGATGAGGTGTTGATGTTGGTGAGCTGTTCCATTTTTCCTCCACACATGACGTTGTGTGTTCCTCCCAAACAATTCAACTTTGGTTTCATCAGTCCACAAAATGTTTTGACAAAACTTCTGTGGAGTGTCCAAGTGCCTTTTTGCAAACATTAAACGAGCAACAATGTTTTTTTAGACAGCAGTGGCTTCCTCCTTGGAGTCCTCCCATGAACACCATTCTTGGCCGTTGTTTTACATATAGTTGATGTGTGCACAGAGATATTGGACTGTGCCAGTGATTTCTGTAAGTCTTTAGCAGACACTCTAGGGTTTTTTTTACCTCTCTGAGTATTCTGCACTGAACTCTTGGCGTCATCTTTGGTGGACGGCCACTCCTTGGGAGAGAAGCAACAGTGCCAAACTCTGTCCATTTGTAGACAACGTCTCTGACTATCAATTGATGAACATGCAGACTTTTAGAGATGGTTCTGTATCCTTTCCCAGCTTTAAACAAATCAACAATTCTTGATCACAGACTGTCTTCAGACAGCTCTTTTGAGCGAGCCATGGTGCACATCAGACAATGCTTCTCATCAAGACAATTCTTACCAGGTGTGTGTTTTATAGTGGGCAGGGCAGCTTTAAGCCACTCATCAGTGATTGGGCACACACCTGACTTAAATTGTTTGGTAAAAATTGGTTTTAATTGCTCTTTAAGTCTCCTTAGGCAGAGGGTTCAGTTACTTATTCCTCCCCCTTCTGTCATTGTTTGCATGCTATCCTCATTAAAATATGAAAACCTATAAATGTTTGGGTGGTTTTAGTTAAAGCAGACACTGTTTTTTCATCTGTGGGATTTTGACAAAGATCAGATCACATTTGTTGGTGATTTTATGCAGAAATGTGAGAAATTCCAAAAGGTTCAGATACTTTTTCATACCACTGTATATAACAATTAAACATTGAAAAATAATGCATAAGATGTAAATAAAATATAAATACACACACATACAGACACGCACAAACAGATGCGCACCTCACAAAAATGTAAGTACAGACACTCCCCGTTTTACGTTTTTTTCGTTTTATGTATTTTTCGATTTTACGTTTAAAAAAAAAATAAGTCAAATTTTGAGTTTAGCGTGCTCTCTGTAGTATGAGACGTACCTACGTAGAATGCTGACGTAATACGCTTTTTCTGCATGATGCTGCATCCATTGTTTACAAACGACAGATTGAACGTGCCCTCCTTCTTCCCAGTTCACCGCGTGTTACCCATGTGTTAAGACGTTGTCTTTGTGATCTTTGTGTTTACACTGTTTTGCGGACTTTTGTAACCCCAAGCAAATATGGTTGGTCAGAAGCGTAACTCTACTAGTGATAGTGGAAATTAGAAAAAGCAGAAAGCCATCTTGTTAGAAACGAAGATGGCTATTATCAAGAAAATTGATGCTGGTGAAAAACATGTAAATATTGCACATTTCTTCCAAATAGCTCCATCAACCATCGGAACCATTTACAAGCAGAAAGATTGCATCATAGAGAATGTTCAAGGTTATATTTGATACTGTATTTGATATTTGATTAGTGAATTTAATTAAAGTTTATCTATTTGAAATTATTTTACTTGAAATTAATGTTGATATTATTTGCTATATTTGATATTGTTTTACAATGTTATGTTTATAATAATTGATTTAGGGGTGTTTTATGAGATATGGTAATGGTATTTATGGATGTATAGTACAGTCTGAACATCATACATCACTAGAACATACAGTAACAACTTATGTTTTTTTTCACCTTATGTTTGGCCGTCCGGAATCGAACTAAAACGTAAGTCGGGGAGCGTCTGTAGTTTTGATAGGAGGTTTTAGGTTGTTTTTTGTTTTGTCTTTGTTTACGGGTTTTTTTTTTGCGGTTTTGTTTTGCAGAATTGGCTTTGTTTTTGTGGCATTTTCCTTAACTTTTTCCACTACGTATTCTTCCTTAATTGCCTTATTTTTTAATTCGATGAATATTAAAAAAAACAAAAACATGATGCACTAAAGCCGCATGAATTGAAGTGCAAAGTAGCGAGGATCCCTGTACGTGTTATTTGACTTTATAGTATGTATTTATCAAAGAGTAATGATTACTGAGCCCGCAATCAGGTCAGAAGTAAATTCCCCCCCACACACAATTTCTACTTTTTCCCCACAAGTCTGACCTGCTCATCAATTCATTCATTACTTTTTGACCCACTTAATCCTAATTAGGGTTGCGGGGAGGCTGGCACAGATCTCAGCTGACGCTGGGCGAGAGATCACCTGACCTACCTCAGTTGTCATTCGTTCATTCTTTTTTTCATCTGCTTAAGCCGACTGGGCAAGGGCAGAGTACACCCTGGACAGCTTGCCAGGCCATCACAGGGCAGAAACACGCTGACAGCTATGCAACCTCCTCTTGACGAAAGTCAGCAACGATTCTTTTACATGCATGTCACCATTAGCAGTGAGAGACATGACTGGCCTTTGATAACCCAGTTAGCTGCACTGGGGGACAGCGGTGACAACCCACTGATAGTGGGGCTTGAGCCCTTGACCTTGGGATCAGTAATTCAGCACTTTCCCACTAGACCACCTGCTCATCAAAATGTTTTGAATAAAATCTTTTGAATCTAAAGCTGGCTTTGTAGCTATGCCTAATGATTAAGGTGCTATACAAACAAAACTGAACTGAACTGGATACTGACAATGGAATGACCAACGAATGAATAACCAACTTTTTTGTATTAGTGCCTCTGCAATGGCAATAGCCAGAGGCACCGACATCATGTTTTTGGCTTCTCAGTCTGTCTGTCTGGGATATTATTGTGAATGAGATATTTAGGAAGGTTTGAGGGATTTTCTTAAGACTTTGCACAAATGCCCTCCTTAAATCAGATATGAAGTGATTAGATTTTGAAAGTCACAGCTCAACAGTGTAGATCGAGTCAGCCTTAAAGCCCACTCTGATTCAAGGATCTTCTTCGTTTCCTTTCAGCTTTTCCCTCTTTTTTTTTCCAGAGGTTGAATCATCTGATTTGCATGTTTGATTTGGCATAGGTTTTTACGTCAGATGCCCTTCCTGGCACAACCCTTTAACAAGAGGCGGAAACACGCTGACAGCTTTGCAGCTACTCTTTACGAAAGTCAGCAATGGTTCTTTTACATTAACCTCACACCATAGACAGTGAGAGACATGGCCAGCCTTTGGTAACTCAGTTAGCTGCTCTGATTCAAGGAAGCACTGGTCAAATTTTGAAGGTCATAGGTCACTATGGTCACATAAGTTCAAGGTGACAATGACCTCATCACATGGCAACATATGCCCCAGATGGCAATTCTAGTTCTAAGTCAGATTTCTTGTTTGTAGCCATGCTTCTGACAGAGACATACTAGTACATCACACTTCACATTTTCTGTTCAAACAATCTTCTTCATAATTGTCTGATCAAGCTGTTGACATCCTAGGCAGTGTTTTCCATCAGTGTGAACCAGTAACATTTCATTGATCTGCAGCTTGTGTTAGAGCACTCCTGGCGTAATATATCGTTGGCATTTATTCGCAGCAGATGACATGGATGTCACCAAAGAATGAGTCAGAGTGATTGGGATGACACTTTCACCAGAATATTTTTGAGATGTCACTGTCACTATATTTTCTTACGGATTTATGATACTGCTGTGCCAATGCTCAACCAAACAGGAATACTTCACTTTTCCCATTTGCTTAACTGATTGTGTTATGGCTTCTCTATTTGTGATGCTCATCATTTCAAATTCAGAACGCATGCTATTTATGCCCAATGATAAAGTAACTTTTGTTATAATTGTTCTAGTCAGTAGGGAGTATGATCATTTCGCTTGATAATATTACACACATATGTAAATGGATCAATTAGGCATTTAGATGTGACAGTTTTAATCATAATTAAAAGGTCTGCTGTTCTTTTTTTTACTGTAAAGGTTAATTAATATGCTGGGCTGGGTTTTGGGAGAGAGAAATACAAAACAATGAACTACATTTTATTTCTCATGCACCTGTTTTTATATTGCTGTAGACGCTATTATTTAAATATCAACAAAGAAAGCTCCTTTCCAAGTCAGTTTCTCACGAAACACTGCAGGTAATATCTCACTGCTTCATATTTAATGTAAAAGAACCAGAATCCCCCTGTTTATACTCCTCTTCATGCCTTTAAATGTGATTTGTTATTTTGCACTAGTATATTCTTCGCAAATCACAATTTTCATTTATGTTTTTAATTTTCTTCTTTTTTCAGCTCTTCTTCTTCTTCTTCTTCTTTTCCTTTCGGCTGTTTCCTTCAGGGATCGCCACAGCAAACCATCCGCCTCCATCTCACCCAATCTTCTGTATCTTCTACTCTTACTCCAACGACCTTCATGTCCTCCTTCACCACATCCATAAATCTTCTCTTTGGTCTTCCTCTTGGCCTTCTGCCTGGCAGTTCCAACCTCAGCAGCCTACTCCCAATATACTCACTATCCCTCCTCTGTACATGTCCAAACCATCTCAATCTAGCCTCTCTGACTTTGTTTCCAAAACCTCTTACATGTGCTGTCCCTCTGATGTACTCATTCCTGATACTATCCATCCTCGTTACTCCCAAAGAGAACCTCAACATTTTCATCTCTGATTCCTCCAGCTCTGCCTCCTGCCTTTTCCCCAGCGCCACTGTTTCTAGACCATACAACATCGCTGGCTTCAACACCGTCTTGTACACTTTTCCGTTCATTCTTGCCGATACTTTCCTATCACACATCACACCAAATACTTTTATCCAACCATTCCAACCAGCCTGCACACGCTTCTTCACCTCTCTTCCACACTCTCCATTGCTCTGGATTGTTGAGCCTAATTACTTAGACTAGCCAAAGAAATTAGTTTGATTCTGAAATGATTTGTGTCTACCCAAGAGCCCCTCCATTTTTCTTCACAATTCATAAATGGGTGAAATATAGTTAATAAACATGCAGGCTGAAATAAATGTGCCAGCTGTCTAACTGTACTGCTGCCAAAGAGATAAAAGGGAAGAAAGCCCAGAGTGTTGACAGGCCCATAAATGCAGGTCTGGAAAAGCAGTAGAGTGAAATGCTGTAGGGATATATACATTACATTGCCTCATTAAAAAGGAAAACCTGTTGGGGCAGTCATATTTCGAAGAAGAAAGGTTTCAAGTAAGACGTGTACCGTTGGATTTCTTTTTACAGTATTTTCTCTTCATAATCTTCTCTGCGAAATAAAACTACCCGCGCTATAGATTCCTTATTTTGTGTTTTTGTCTTTACTACTACTACTACGTCTTAATTGTAGGTACTTAAAGAAACCACTAATCCTTAGCGTTTTTTATTAGAGACTTCAGACTTCAGTGCTGTAAATACATATTTCCCTCCTTACTAGCGCTTAGCTACTTTGCAGGTCTTCAGTAAAAGCTCCAATTAATATGTACTATTATTCATTCATTCATTTTCTGAACTGCTGAATTAGGGTTGCTTTGAGGCTGGTACCCATCTCTGCCAACTCTGGACAGGGTAAGAGCCAGGCCTCCACAGGCGAGAAACAAGCTGACTGCTATGCAACCTACTCTTGAGAAAAGTCAGCAATTTTACATGAACCTCTCACCGTAGACACTGAGCGAAATGGCCAGCCTTTGATAGCCCAGTTAGCCCCACTGGGAGGACAGCAGTGACAAGCGTTAACAGTGGGGCTTGAACCCCCAACTTTGGGATCTGTAATCCAGCACCTTACCACTGGACCACCATTGCCCCAAGATGTACTATTAGTCATTGTAAAATT
Source organism: Plotosus lineatus (assembly GCA_024760905.1). NCBI lineage: Eukaryota > Metazoa > Chordata > Actinopteri > Siluriformes > Plotosidae > Plotosus > Plotosus lineatus. Next base: position 79,708,657 of record CM045728.1, on the reverse strand, counting down.
AACAAAATAATAGATTATAAATCAGCATCATTCTGCTGGCCTTGTATGAAAAGTCAGTCACAACCCTTTTTAAATAAACCCAATTAAAGGGCTCGATTACCACAAGTCCTGTTCAGTATGAACCTCAGTTATGCTGACCCACTCACATCTAAGTCAGGCATAGGACTCTACAAAGACATCATGCCAAATATGAAGGAAATATTTGAAGAGATCATTAAAAAGGAACTGACAGCTTGCAAAAGGTAACCAAATCTTTTCTAAAGTTCTAGGACTCAATAAGCCAAAGTTTATAGCCGCAGTATCCGTGGATGCTAGATCTACCTCAGTGAGGCTCACATGATAATTTACTGTTTCACACTGCATTTACTGACTGTTTAAAATGGTTAAAAACAAATACAAAAACAACAAAAACAACAACAACAACATCATCATCAATAATAATAATAATATTATCATCATCTTCTTCCGCTTAGTCCAGGGTCGGGTCGCGGGGGCAGCAACCTTAGCAAAGAGGTCCAGACGTCCCTCTCCCGAGCCACTTCCTCCAACTCTCCTGGGGGGACACCGAGGCGGTCCCAGACAAGCCGAGAGACATAGTCCCTCCAGCGTGTTCTAGATCGACCCCGAGGTCTCTTCCCGGTTGGACATGCCCAAAACACCACACCAGGGAGGCGTCCGGGGGGCATTCTGACCAGATGCCCGAGCCACCTCAACTGGCCCCTCTCAATGCGGAGGAGCAGCGAATCTACTCCGAGCTCTCCCCGGATGGCGGAACTTCTCACCCTATCTCTAAGGGAGAACCCCGCCACCCGGCGAAGGAAGCTCATTTCAGCCACTTGTATCCGTGATCTTGTTCTTTCGGTCATTACCCAAAGCTCGTGACCATAGGTGAGGGTTGGAACGTAGATCGACTGGTAAATTGAGAGCTTCACCTTGCGGCTCAGCTCCTTTTTCACCACGACGGACCGGTACAGGCACCGCTTAACAGCAGAGGCTGCAGCAATCCGTCTGTCGATCTCTCGCTCCATCCTTCCCTCACTCGTAAACAAGACCCCAAGATACTTAAACTCCTCCACTTGGGGCAGGACCTCATTCCCGAACCGGAGGGTACATTCCACCATTGTCCGACTGAGAACCATGGCCTCGGACTTGGAGGTACTGATCTTCATCCCGGCTTCGCACTCAGCTGTGAATCGTTCCAATGAGAGCTGGAGGGCCCGACTTGATGAAGCCAAAAGGACAACATCATCCGCAAAAATCAGAGACGATATCCGATGGCCACCAAACCAGAACCCCTCATCGCCTCGACTGCGCCTAGAAATTCTGTTCATAAAAATTATGAACAGAATCGGTGACAAAGGACAGCCTTGGCGGACTCCAACTCCCACTGGAAACGAATCCGACCTGCTGTTACCAATACGGACCAAAACTCTGGCTCCGGTGATACAGCGACTGAATAGCTCATAGCAACGGATCCAGAACGCTGTATTCTCGGAGCACGCCCCACAAGATCTTTCGAGGGACACGGTCGAAAGCCTTCTCCAAATCCACAAAGCACATGTGGACAGATTGGGCAAACTCCCATGCCACCTCCAGAATCCTGTGGAGTGTATAGAGTTGGTCAAGAGTGCTGTGGCCAGGACGAAAACCACATTGTTCCTCCTGAATCCGAGGTTCGACTATCGGTCGGATCCTCCTCTCTAGTACCCCTGCATAGACTTTCCCAGGTAGGCTGAGGAGTGTAATTCCCCGATAATTGGAACACGCCCTCCGGTCCCCCTTCTTAAAAATTGGGACCACCACTCCAGTTTGCCAATCCAGAGGTACAGCCCCCGATGACCACGCGATGTTGCAGAGACGTGTCAACCAAGACAGTCCTACAACATCCAGAGCCCTGAGATATTCCGGGCAGATCTCGTCCAACCCCGGAGCTTGACCACCGAGAAGCTTTTTGACAACCTCAGTGACCTCCACTCCAGTGATGGGCGGACCCTCGCCTGAACCCCCAGGGTCTTCCTCTTCCACGGAGGGCGTGTTGGTGGGATTGAGAAGGTCCTCAAAGTATTCCCTCCACCTCTCAACAACATCCCCAGTCAAGGTAAGCAGCTCCCCACCTCCACCATAAACAGTGTTTGTGAAAAACTGCTTCCCCCTCCTGAGGCGTCGGATGGTGGCCCAGAACCTTTTTGAGGCCAACCGATAATCACTATCCAGGCCCTCACCGAACTCCTCCCACGCCCGAGACGGTACCTGTTTGCTGCCTCAGGAGTCCCACAGGCTAATAAAACCCGATAGGCCTCCTTCTTCAGCTGGACGGCCCCCTTCACCGCAGGTGTCCACCACCGGGTTCGGGGATTACCGCCACGACAAGCACCGACAACCTTACGGCCACAGCTATGGGCTGCCGCCTCAGCAATGGAGGCACGAAACATGGCCCATTCGGATTCCATGTCCCCCACCTCCTCCGGAACGTGGTTGTAGCTCTGCCGGAGGTGGGAGTTAAAGGCCTCTCGGACAGGGGGCTCCGCCAAACGTTCCCAGCAGACCCTGATTACACGGTTGGGCCTGCCAGGTCTGGAAGGCAACCTCCCACACCACCGAAGCCAACTCACCACCAGGTAGTGATCGGTAGACAGCTCAGCTCCTCTCTTCACCCGAGTGTCCAGAACATATGGTCGCAAGTCCGATGACACGACTACAAAGTCAATCATCGAACTGCGACCTAGGGTGTCCTGGTGCCAAGTGCACTTATGGACACCCTTATGTTCGAACATGGTGTTCGTGATAGACAAACTATGACGAGCACAGAAGTCCAACAATGAAACACCATTCGGATTCAGACTGGAGAGGCCGTTACCTACCGATCACACCCTTCCAGGTCACACTATCGTTGCCCACATGGGCGTTGAAGTCTCCCAAGACAACGAGCGAGTCTCCCGAGGGAGCGTTCTCCAACACCCCCCCCAAAGACTCCAAAAAAAGGATGGGTACTCTGAACTGTCACTTGGTGCATAAGCACAAATAACAGTCAGGACCCGTCCCCCCACCCGAAGACGGAGGGAAGCTACCCTTTCGTCAACCGGGGAGAACCCCAACATTTGGGCACCGAGACGGGGGGCAACAAGAATACCCACACCGGCTCGCCGCCTCTCCCCATGAGCAACTCCAAAATAGAAGAAGGTCCAGCCTCTTTCGAGATGGGTCGAGATGGGATGGTTCCAGAGCCCAAGCTATGCGTTGAGGTGAGCCCGACTATATCTAGTCGGTATCTCTCCACCTCACGCACCAAATCAGGCTCCTTTCCCGCCAGAGAGGTGACATTCCATGTCCTGAGGGTCAGAGTAAGTAGCCGAGGATCAGTCCTACAGAACCCATGCCTTTGGCTGCCACCCAACTCACACTGCACCCGACCCCTAAAACTCCTCCCACGGGTGATGGGTCCATGGGAGGGCGGACCCATGTCTCCTTTTCGGGCTGGGCCCGGCCAGGCTCCATGGGCATAAGCCCGACCACCAGGCGCTCGCCTTCGAGCCCCTCCCCTGGGCCTGGCTCCAGGAGGGAACCCCGGTGACCCGCGTCCGGGCAAGGGAGACTGATTCCTGTGTTGTCTCATGTGTAATAGGGGTTTGTTTTGAATCGCACTTTGTCTGGACCTTCACCCCGGACCTGTTTGCCTTGGGTGACCCTACCAGGGGCATTTGCCCCCGACAACATAGCTCCTAGGATCATTAGGTCACGCAAACCCCTCCACCACGATAAGGTGGCGATATAATAATAATAATAATAATAATAATAGCCGTACTAGAAACTAGAACACTAGAAACAGTGGCCATGGGGAAAAGACAGGAGGCAGAGCTGGAGGTAGCGGAGATGAAAATGTTGAGGTTATCTTTGGGAGTAACGAGGATGGATAGGATCAGGAATAAGCACATCAGAGGGACAGCACATGTAAGACGTTTTGGAGACAAAGTCAGAGAGGCTAGATTGAGATGGTTTGGACATGTACAGAGGAGGGATAGTGAGTATATTGGTAGTAGGATGCTGAGGTTGGAACTACCGGGCAGGAGGCCTAGAGGAAGACCAAAGAGACGATTCATGGATGTAGTGAAGCAGAACATGACGGTAGCTGGTATAAGAGAAGAAGACGCAAAGGATAGGTTGAGATGGAGGCAGATGATTCGCTGTGGCGACCCCTGAAGGGAAAAGACGAAAGGAAAAGAAAGAAGAAGCTGAGCAGTGGTGGCCTAGTGGTATAGGGTGCTGGGTCGCATGATCCAAAGGTTGGGGGTTCGAGTCCCATTCTCCACAAGATTGTCACTGTCCCCCTCAGTGCAGCTAAGTGGGTTATCAAAGGTCGGCCATGTCTCTCACTGTTTATGGTGAGAGGTTCATGTAAAAGAACCATTTCTGACTTTCAACAAGAGTAGCTGCAAAGCCTGGCGAGCTGTCCAGGGTGTACGCTGCCCTCGCCCAGAGTCGGCTGGAATGGGCGCCAGCCTCCCCGTGACCCTAATTAGGATTAAGCAGTTACAGAAAATTAACTGAAGTGAAGAAGAATAATTATAATAACAATCATAATAATGGGCAGTGGTGGCTTAGTGGATAAAGCAATGCGTTGTTTATCCGAAGGCCAGTGGTTCAATCCCCACCACTGTTGGACCCTTGAGCAAGGCCCTTAACCCTCAATTGCTCAGTTGTATTAAAAAAAAAATATAATTGTAAGTAACTGTGGATAAGTGTCTGCCAAATACTGTACTGTGAGGAGGGGCACAAACCAGTGTCTCTCCCTCACGCCGGTCCCAAGCCCGGATAAATGCAGAGGGTTGTGCAGGAAGGGCATCCGGCGTAAAACAAATGCCAAATAAAATATGCGAATCACAAGAAAGAATGACATACGGGATCGGTCGAGGCCTGGGCTAACAACGACCGCCATCAGTGCTGTCAACCAACAGGGTGCTGATGGAAATTGGACTACTGTTGGTCGAAGAAGGAGAGGCGGGAGGCGTGTCCGTTGCCAGAGAGAGAAGAGGAAAGGCATGAGTCTAGGACTGAAAGTAAGGACTTTGAATGTTGGAACTATGGCAGGAAAAGGTAGAGAGCTGGCTGACATGATGCAGAGGAGGAAGGTGGACATACTGTGTGTCCAGGAGACCAGGTGGAAAGGGAGCAAGGCTAGAAGCTTAGGAGCAGGGTTTAAGCTGTTTTTTCATGGTGTGGATGGGAAGAGAAATGGAGTCGGAGTCATCTTGAAGGAGGAGTTTGTCAGGAATGTTCTAGAAGTGAAAAGAGTGTCAGGCAGAGTGATGAGTCTCAAGTTAGAAATTGAAGGTGTGATGTTCAATGTGGTTAGTGCTTATGCCCCACAGACAGGATGTGAGCGAGAAGAGAAGGAAAGATTCTGGAGTGAGTGAGATGAAGTGATGCAGAGTACCCCCAGAGGTGAAAGAGTGGTCATTGGGGCAGACTTCAATGGACATGTTGGTGCAGGAAACAGAGGGGACGAGGAAGTGATGGGTAGGTTTGGTATCCAGGACAGGAACGCAGAAGGACAGATGTTGGTAGATTTTGCAAAATGGATGGAAATGGCTGTGGTGAATATTTTCTTCCAGAAAAGAGAGGAGCATAGGGTGACTTATAAAAGTGGAGGTAGGAGCACACAGGTAGACTACATCTTGTGCAGGCGATGTAATTTAAAGGAAGTGAGTGACTGCAAAGTAGTAGCGGGTGAGAGTGTTGCCAAACAGCATAGGATGATGATGTGCAGGATGATACTGATGGTGAGGAAGGTGAAGAAGGCAAAGGTAGAGCAGAAGACAAAGTGGTGGAAACTGAAAAAGGAAGAGTGTCGGGTTGTCTTCAAGGAGGAGTTTAAACAGGCTTTGGGTGGTCAGGAAGTGCTTCCTGATGACTGGACAACTACAGCTAATGTGATCAGGGAGACAGGTAGGAGAATACTTGGTGTGTCATCTGGAAGGAAAGTAGATAAGGAGACTTGGTGGTGGAATGAGGAAGTGCAGGAGTGTGTACAAAGGAAGAGGTTAGCTAAGAAGAAGTGAGACATTGAGAAAACCGAAGAGAGTAAACAGGAGTACAGGGAGACCCAGCGGAAGGCAAAGGTAGCGGTGTCAAAGGCCAAACAGAGGGCGTATGATGACTTGTATGCTCGGTTGGAAAGTAAAGAGGGAGAAAATGATTTATACAGGTTGGCACAGCAGAGAAATAGAGATGGGAAGGACGTGCAGCAAGTTAGATTGATAAAAGACAGAGAGGGAAATGTATTGACTGATGACAAAAGTGTTCTGGAAAGATGGAAAGAGTACTTTGAAGAGCTGATAAATGAGGAAAATGAGAGAGAAAAAAAGAGTAGAAGAGGTGACTGTTGAGGACCAGGAAGTAGCAAAGATTAGTAAGGGTGAAGTGAGGAGGGCATTGAAGAGTATGAAGAATGGATAGGCAGTTGGTCCTGATGACATACCGGTGGAGGTATGGAAGTGTCTAGAAGAGGTAGCAGTAGATTTTCTGACAAGAACATTCAACAAGCTCTTAGAGAGTGAGAGGATGCCAGAGGAATGGAGGAGAAGTGTGCTTGTGCCCATTTTTAAGAACAAGGGAGACGTGCAGAGTTGTGGCAACTACAGAGGGATAAAGTTGATGAACCATAGAATGAAGTTATGGGAAAGAACAGTGGAAGCTAGACTAAGGGCAGAGGTCAGTCAGCATTTGTGAACAACAGTTTGGTTTCATGCCAAGAAAGAGCACCACAGATGCAGTGTTTGCCTTGAGGATGTTAATAGAGAAGTACAGAGAAGGCCAGACGGAGCTGCATTGTGACTTTGTGGATCTGGAGAAAGCATATGACAGGGTGCCGAGAGAAGAACTGTGGTATTGCATGAGGAAATCTGGAGTGGCAGAGAAGTATGTTAGAGTGGTGCAGGACATGTATGAGAGATGTAAGACAGTGGTGAGGTGTGCTGTCGGTGTGAAAGAAGAGTTCAAGGTGGAGGTGGGACTGCATCAAGGGTCAGCTCTCAGCCCCTTCTTGTTTGCTATGGTGATGGACAGGCTGACAGACGAGGTTAGACAAGATTCCCCATGGACTATGATGTTTGCAGATGACATTGTGATCTGTAGTGAGAGCAGAGAACAAGTGCAGGAAAATCTAGAGAGGTGGAGGTATGCCCTGGAAAGGAAGGAAATGAAGATTAGCCTCAGTAAGACAGAATACATGTGCATGAATGACAAGGACCCAAGAGGAACGGTGAGGTTACAGGGAGCAGAGATAAGAAAGGTGGAGGATTTTAAGTACTTCGGCTCAACAATTCAGAGCAATGGAGAGTGTGGAAAAGAGGTGAAGAAGCCTGTGCAAGGAAGGTTTGAATGGTTGGAGAAAAGTGTCTGGTGTGATGTGTGATAGGAAGGTATCAGCAAGAATGAAAGGAAAAGTGTACAAGACGGTATTGAGGCCAGCGATGTTGTATGGTTTAGAAACAGTGGCCCTGGGGAAAAGACAGGAGGCAGAGCTGGAGGTAGCAGAGATGAAAATGTTGAGGTTCTCTTTGGGAGTAACAAGGATGGATAGGATTAGGAATGAGCACATCAGAGGGACAGCACATGTAAGATGTTTTGGAGACAAAGTCAGAGAGGCTAGATTGAGATGGTTTGGACATGTACAGAGCAGGGATAGTGAGTATATTGGTAATAGGATGCTGAGGCTGGAACTACCAGGCAGAACGCCTAGAGGAAGACCAAAGAGAAGATTTATGGATCTGTGGTGAAGGAGGACATGAAGGTCGTTGGTGTAAGAGAATAAGATGCAAAGGATAGGGTGAGATGGAGGCAGATGATTCGCTATGGCGACCCCTGAAGGGAAAAGCCGAAAGGAAAAGAAGAACAATAATAATCATTGTAATGGATGCATAGTGGTGCAGTGGTTAGCACGTCCACCTCACAGAAAGAAAATTTTGTCTGGAGTTTGCACGTTTCTCTCTGTGCTTTCCTCCAAATGCTACAGTTTCTTCCTCCAGTTTCATGACATGCACAGTAGGGTAGCTGGCTGTTCTAAATTGCCCCTAGGTGTGGATGTGAGTGTGAATGATTGTGTGTGTGTGTGTATTGGCCCTGGGATAGTCTGGTGAGGTGCTTAGGGTGTAACCTGCCTTTGCCCAGTGTCAGCTGATGGGCTCTAGCCTCACTACGGCCATAGTAGGATTAGGTGACTTGGCAAAAAATGGTAGGATTAGGTGACTTGAGAATGATGATGATTATTATTATTATTATTATTATTATTATTATTATTACATTCATTTTCTGAACCACTTCATCCTAATTAGGGTTGCGGGAAGGCTGGCACCCATCTCAGCCAACTTCGGGTGAGGGCGGGGTACACCCTGGACCTGCTCGCCAGGCCATCGCAGGGCCAACACTCACACAACCTTCACACTTACACCTAGTTGAGATATGGAACAGTAAGTTGATCTACCGTGCATGTTTTTGGACTGTGGATGGAAACCGGAGTACCCGGAGGAAACCCTCGCAAGCACAAAGAGAACTCCAATTGTTGTTATTATTATTATTATAGAAACATAATGCTGTATAGGTTGAGATTGAATATTCCCAATGATAAAATGTTATTATCTCACAATGTTCAAAAATGTGCAAACAAAGAAGTAAAAAGCCAATTAAATTACATCGTACAATATATAAATGTACTACTAAGTTTGCCACAGTAGTCAAATGCTCTGTGGGCTCTGGTTCGAGTGTTTTAGAGGCTGACAGAATTGAAACACAAAAAAACTGTACAGTAAAGCTTGCAAAAATTTCTCTACAGATCTATAGCTCACTGTTAATGTCTCACACTGTCAGCAGGAGACAAAAACAAGCTTCATGGGAGAGTAGAGGATAGAAAGCACTGGTAAGCAGTAATAATAATAAATGCACATCACACATTCCCCAAACAGCATGAGATAATTCTTTTGGAGGATTATTCTATAAATAGAGGAAACAGAAGTGGGACCGAATATATTGTCTTGGGACTTGAGCAGACACATGTGGTAGTGTTGAGGGGTAAGGGGGAGTATGCTGACTCAGGGCATGGGTGGCTTGGTATAATTGCAGAAACCATTAATTTGTCTGAGTGAATATCAGGTTATTCATGCATAAGCTGAAGCATAGGCCATGTATTACATTATGCTAAAAAGGAATAAACTTCAGAACTGTCTACCATGCAGAACATTTTGATGCAGTGTCTGAAATCACTCATTTTTCATCTGCTTTTTCGAATAGATGGTTTACGAAATACATTTGAAAAAGCACTGCTTTTGTTATGCTCGAGGATTCATTTTGCTTTTTAGCTTGCTTTGCTTCCATTTCATGGAAAATCAATACCTCGTCTTTCTGGCTGATAACCTTCATCACTGATGAATCATTTCTGGATAGCATAGGTTAGGACACGCTTGTGTAGGTTTCCTTCAGGCACTCTGGTTTCCTCCCAAAGACAAGCATTTGCATGACCCTTGCTGTTCCAAACTTCCCCTAGATGGGGATGTGAGTGTGTATGGTTGTGAACGTATTGCCTTGAGATGGTCTGGCAAACTGCTCAGGATGTACCGTGCCTTTGCCAAATGTCAGTTGAGATAGGCTCCCGCCTCCCTCTGACCCCAGAAGAGGGATTAAGCGTTCATCAAATGGCTGTGTGTGTGAGTGTTATATATCCATTCATCTATTCATTCATTTTCTGAACTGCTTAATCCTAATTAGGGTCGTGGGGATATATATATATATATATATATGTATATATATATATATATATATATATATATATATATATATATATATGTATATATATATGTATATATATATATATATGTATATATATATATATATATATATATATATATATGTATATATATATATATATGTATGTGTGTGTGTTTTTTGTGTGTTATTTTGATACTCATCATTTTCATTTAATTTCAGTTGTTTTTATTTAGAATTGAATCGGGATATGTTTTATTTATTTTTTTATTTTTAAAAATTTTTTTAGAATCCTGAAATCTTGAAATAGAACTGGGATCTCTGAGTGTATGCTTCAGTTGGAGACGATATGAAACAATTGTTTGTCCAGAACACTTTTTCCTTCAGCAAAAAAAGGTAAAGTCTATTGGGCTTTTTACACCCGAGCCATAGTGGCTTATCGGACTGGTGCTTATTCCCGGTTTCCATAGCGTGAAGTGACCAGGAGTTCAACTCCTCCTGGATGGGACGCTAGTCCATTGCAGGTTACCTTCCCAGTATATTTTTACTGGTACCCATCTATACTGCTGGGTGAACTTGTGGTTAAGACCCTGCCCAGGGGTTTTAGCCAGTGCTGTAGTGGCCAAAAAATAAGTGAGTACACAATGGCAGTGAAGCTGCCATTCGAGGTCGCGAAGCGGCCAAGGCACGAAGCAGCACCTCAGCCCACGAAGTGGGGGTGTGGGGGGGTTACCCCCAGAAAATTTTGAAATTTGAAAGGCTGAGAGGTGCATGTTTGAGCATTTCAACTTTAAAAGCAGTTAGTCTGAGTTATTATAAATTTACAGAACTTGACATCTGTAATAAGAAAAAATAAAAAACCAAGAAATTAGTAAATAATACTGTATGTTTATTCTCATTTAAATATAGACATTTTATTGTTAAAATGTTAGTGTTGAAATCTATAATGAGTATATTATATATGTATTTTATGTAACAATTATCAAAAATTGCATAAAAAACACAGACACGTTACTTGGTACATGTATTAGAAGTACAATATGCAAACCACAAATGACAATATATTATAATATAATACATTATATACACTGTAAGACAGTAGGCCGTTTCCAATGTTCCATATACATATGTAATTATAAAGAAGTGTTGTTCGTGCTAATTATAATCAATAACTAATGGTGACTTATTAAATGAAGATATCCAAGAAAGTACTTGTTCAATAAGGACAGGCATAAAATCTTTTCAGATAGATATTTTCACTGTAAAAATAGAAAAGTTTATAATCGATCTAAAGTACTGTATATAATATGTTTACAACATTAGCTTGGATTAACCATTTAGTTATTACCAAAAAGTAAGACCTGTCAACAAGGACAAAGGACAAGGCATAAACTGACTCTCAGAAATGCTTGTTTGATCTTAAAATAAGTTTTCTGGGATTTAGGTCTGTCACCGGGTGTGACCGTGTGAACCAAATATGAACACAGCCTAGCTTAGCCTTACTTACCGGGGACTTTGTTGGACTCGGCTTGCAAGCTTTCTGTGCTCTTTACATGAGTAAACCCATGCACGGCGAACGAAAGCTGGAAGTTCATTGGACACAAATCTGGAGCTCAGCTAGCAGTATCCAATCAGAGGTATAATACTGCAAGGCTGATTTGTGGTGTTTATGGAATCATGTTTATGACTAGATTTACTAAAATAACCTTTGGCTTTGAAACTATTTAGCACTTCATCTCCGCTTTTTATTTACACAGTTGAGGAAATTTACGTTTATCAACTATAAAGTAGACCAAATTAAATCAGTACACGCAACTCAGCCACTAAAACAAGTGGGTACACGGCGTGTACCGGCGTGTACCAACCACTACAGCACTGGTTTTAGCACAGTGGTGGTGGGGGAGTGTCTAACTGGGATTTGAACACACAACCTCCTGAGCACAGCACCCTAAAACTTCAGTAAGTTCTTTGCATTTGCTCAGCTTCATTCTCACATAGATACCAGTGTGTGTCTCTCTCTCTCTCTCTCTCTCTCTCTCTCTCTCTCTCTCTCTCTCTCTCTCTCTCTCTCTCTTTCTCTCTCTGTTTCTGTCTATTTTTCCAAATGTAACTGGTTAAGATATTAGGTCAGTCCACTATTTCAGCCCAGTCATCATTACCATGATAGCCTTTGCCTTTGCCTTAATGGCAGGAGTCCACATTTTTGGTGTGTGGCGTAGACTTTCTGGGCTTGACAGTGAGTGTGGTGTTGTGGGCACCATTTCCCTCAGCACAATAGGCCATATTGACCTAGTTAGTCAATAATGAAACACTGGAGATATATTCCAGTGCCAGCATTTGTTTCTCATTAGGTGACGTAACCCAGACGTAATACAGTGCACCAATTCCTCCTACCAGGTAGATGGTCTTTTCTTCTGTAAACGATGGTATCATTGGTGCTCCTGCTGGCCTTTTGTGTTTGCTGCATGTGAGCCATTTTGCAATATAATGTCTAGACCTAAAAGTGGCAGTAAGAAAGTGAAGCTAAATGGTGCCAAGTTTGCATCTACATTCTCTATATCTGAATGAGCTTTTTATATTACACCTAATTTAATCCAGATGGGTTTGGGGAAAACATACTGTGAAAAACACACTGATTTTGTGTTTTTTGGCAAAAGCCAGAATGAATTTTGTCTTCAGGACATGACCTGGTGCTTCTACAGCTACACGAGTGTTCTATAAAGGGACTTGGTTTATCGATGGAAACTATGTTTCAAGCTCCCATAATTAAAAATCTAATGACCCAGGAACATTATCAATGATCACAGATATCCATGTTGAACTCAACAAGGTGCACAATCTATCAGATTATAATCATAAATGTATATATAAAGAATAATAAATATTAATTTTCTGAAATGCTTAATCCTCTTTAGGGTTCCGGTAGGCTGGCACCCATCTCCGTCTACTCTGGACAAGGGCAGAGTACATCCTGGGCAGCTTGCAGGCCTCTCACCACAGACAGTGAGAGACATGGCCAGCCTTTCGTATCCCAGTTAGCTGCTCTGGCGTGGGCGCAGTGACAACTCATTGATAGTGGGACCGCATTCAATACGAAGAATTCCTCAGTATACGGAATAAATAATTCTCTAAAATATTCAGTACATTCAGTAGGCTGCTATTCTATAGAGTAAAAAATGTAAGTCTGGATCCAAAGTCAAAACATTCTCTGATGAATTTATATCTGTTAAGCAATTTTAATAGTAAACACTGAAATATGTTTCAAAACATAAAATTATATTCTCATTAACATCCATACCTTGGATTATATCACTTCTTAACTGTCCTTGTTTGGTAACTCAAATGCTCCAGGAATTCCTATACAACACAAGTCAATTGATGTAATTTCAATTACAGTACTTGACTCGTGTAGCTTGGCTATACGATGCCATTTATCATTTGCTAGTTAAGTTACTTTTGACTCACTAGACCCTTGACTGATTGTGCTTTCAGTTGTATCTAAACTTATTTTATGCCTTTTATTGATATGATTCATAAAATATAAAACCTGATCTTTTGAAACCTGTGGACTCGAATTACCTACCTAGAATCTTCTTCTTTTCCTTTCGGCTTTTCCCTTCAGGGGTCGCCACAGCGAATCATCTGCTTCCATCTCACCCTATCCTTTGCATCTTCTTCTCTTACACCAACGACCTTCATGTCCTCCTTTACCACATCCATGAATCGTCTCTTTGGTCTTCCTCTAGGCCTTTTGCCTGGTAGTTCCAGCCTCAGCATCCTATTACCAATATACTCACTATCCCTCCTCTGTACATGTCCAAACCATCTCAATCTAGCCTCTCTGACTTTGTCTCCAAAACCTCTTACATGTGCTGTCCCTCTGACGTGCTCATTCCTAATCCTATCCATCCTCGTTACTCCCAAAGAGAACCTCAACATTTTCATCTCTGCTACCTCCAGCTCTGCCTCCTGTCTTTTCCCCAGGGCCACTGTTTCTAACCCATACAGCATCGTTGGCCTCAACACCGTTTTGTACACTTTTCCTTTCATTTTTGCCGATACCCTCCTATCACACATCACACCGGACACTTTTCTCCAACCATTCCAGCCTGCCTGCACACGCTTCTTCACCTCTTTTCCACACTCTCCATTGCTCTGGATTGTTGAGCCTAAGTACTTAAAATCCTCCACCTTTCTTATCTCTGCTCCCTGTAATCTCACCGTTCCTCTTTGGTCCTTGGCATTCATGCACATGTATTCTGTCTTACTGAGGCTAATCTTCATTCCCCTCCTTTCCAGGGCATACCTCCACCTCTCTAGATTTTCCTGCACTTGTTCTCTGCTCTCACTACAGATTACAATGTCATCTGCAAACATCATAGTCCATGGGGAATCTTGTCTAACCTCGTCTGTCAGCCTGTCCATCACCATAGCGAACAAGAAGGGGCTGAGAGCTGACCCTTGATGCAGTCCCACCTCCACCTTGAACTCTTCTGTCACACCGACAGCACACCTTACCACTGTCTTACATCTCTCATACATGTCCTGCACCACTCTAACATACTTCTCTGCCACTCCAGACTTCCTCATGCAATACCACAGTTCTTCTCTCGGCACCCTGTCATATGCTTTCTCCAGATCCACAAAGGCACAATGCAGCTCCGTCTGACCTTCTCTGTACTTCTCCATTAACATCCTCAAGGCAAACACTGCATCTGTGGTGCTCTTTCTGGGCATGAAACCAAACTGTTGTTCACAAATGCTGACTTCTGCCCTTAGTCTAGCTTCCACTATTCTTTCCCATAACTTCATCGTATGGCTCATCAACTTTATCCCTCTGTAGTTGCCACAACTCTGCACGTCTCCCTTGTTCTTAAAAATGGGCACCAGCACACTTCTCCTCCATTCCTCTGGCATCCTCTCACTCTCTAAGACCTTGTTAAATGTTCTTGTCAGAAAATCTACTGCTACCTCTCCTAGACACTTCCATACCTCCACCGGTATGTCATCAGGACCAACTGCCTTTCCATTCTTCATCCTCTTCAATGCCCTCCTCACTTCACCCTTACTAATCTTTGCTACTTCCTGGTCCTCAACAGTCACCTCTTCTACTCTTTTCTCTCTCTCATTTTCCTCATTCATCAGCTCTTCAAAGTACTCTTTCCATCTTCCCAGCACACTTCTGTCATCAGTCAATACATTTCCCTCTCTGTCCTTTATCAATCTAACTTGCTGCACGTCCTTCCCATCTCTATTTCTCTGCTGTGCCAACCTGTATAATTCATTTTCTCCCTCCTTACTTTCCAGCCGAGCATACAACTCATCAAACGCGCTCTGTTTGGCCTTTGACACTGCTACCTTTGCCTTACGCTGTGTCTCCCTGTACTCCTGTTTACTCTCTTCGGTTTTGTCAATGTCCCACTTCTTCTTAGCTAATCTCTTCCTTTGTACACACTCCTGCACTTCCTCATTCCACCACCAAGTCTCCTTATCTACTTTCCTTCCAGATGACACACCAAGTATTCTCCTACCTGTCTCCCTGATCACATTCGCTGTAGTTGTCCAGTCATCTGGAAGCACTTCCTGACCACCCAAAGCCTGTTTCAACTCCTCCTTGAAGACAACCCGACACTCTTCCTTTTTCAACTTCCACCACTTTGTCTTCTGCTCTGCCTTTGCCTTCTTCACCTTCCTCACCATAAGCATCATCCTGCACACCACCATCCTATGCTGTTTGGCAACACTCTCACCCGCTACTACTTTGCAGTCACTGACTTCCTTTAAATTACATCGCCTGCACAAGATGTAGTCTACCTGTGTGCTCCTACCTCCACTTTTATAAGTCACCCTATGCTCCTCTCTCTTCTGGAAGAAAGTATTCACCACAGCCATTTCCATCCTTTTGCAAAATCTACCAACATCTGTCCTTCTGCGTTCCTGTCCTGGATACCAAACCTACCCATCACTTCCTCGTCCCCTCTGTTTCCTGCACCAACATGTCCATTGAAGTCTGCCCCAATGACCACTCTTTCACCTCTGGGGGTACTCTGCATCACTTCATCTAACTCCCTCCAGAATCTCTCCTTCTCTTCTCGCTCACATCCTGTCTGTGGGGCATAAGCACTAACAACATTGACCATCACACCTTTAATTTCTAACTTGAGACTCATTACTCTGTCTGACACTCTTTTCACTTCTAGAACATTCCTGGCAAACTCCTCCTTCAAGATGACTCCGACTCCATTTCTCTTCCCATCCACACCGTGATAAAACAGCTTAAACCCTGCTCCTATGCTTCTAGCCTTGCGACCTTTCCACCTGGTCTCCTGAACACACAGTATGTCCACCTTCCTCCTCTGCATCATGTCAGCCAGCTCTCTACCTTTTCCTGTCATAGTTCCAATATTCAAAGTCCCTACTTTCAGTCCTAGACTCATGCCTTTCCTCTTCTCTCTCTGGCAACGGACACGCCTCCCGCCTCTCCTTCTTCGGCGTCTTCGACCAACAGTAGTCCAATTTCCATCAGCACCCTGTTGGTTGACGGCACTGATGGCGGTCGTTGTTAACCCGGGCCTCGACCGATCCGGTATGTCATTCTTTCTTGTGATTCGCATAGTTTATTTGGCATTTGTTTTACGCCGGATGCCCTTCCTGACGCAACCCTCTGCATTTATCCGGGCTTGGGACCGGCGTGAGGGAGAGACACTGGTTTGTGCCCCCCCCTCACGGCTGCATTGAATTACCTATTCTTTGAATTACCTACCTAGAATAAACTACAAAAATCAAATATCTGAATAGGCACATTATAGTTATATTACAAGCTGTGCATACTTCATATTGTGTTTAACACATCAAACTAAACACTAAAGCAAAATACAGTGGTACCTCACTTTGCGAAAGTCTCACCAAACAAAAAATGCAGGTTACAAAATGCATTTTTTTTTTTTTCATTTTTGTCTCTGGATACAAAACAAGTTCACGTTACAAAAGCGCCATCTTAAAAATCCAAACGCGGCATTCAAACATTAAAACACGCCATTCAAACAATGCACGCGCTGCTGTCCCATCAATGACATTCAAACATCCCGCCCCGCTGGCCTTCCATTGGCTAGGAGGGATGACGCAGCTGCCTGTTATTGGCTATTATGGAGCTGCATTCACCATGATGCTTTTCTTGTAGAGGACAGAGTTACTATTGTTTCATGCTTTATTGTTATTGTTATATTATTGTTTCTTGACTCAGGCTTTTAACCTTCCATAAACATTTCTAAGATTATATACTCTTATAAAATGATATAGAAATAAGATTATAACTCTTCTAAGAAGACATGGTCAACATACACACACACACACACACACACACACACACACACGTGTGTGTGATTTCCGGTGCAAGTGAGAAGAAGAAACGGGCTCAAGTGATATCGCAAAGGAATATGGCCAAGCCCGTCTACCATCGGTACGATATTGAAGCAGAAAGAAGTCTTAAAAAGTATGCTTTTATAATTTTTAAAGGGTTTAGGTAGTATTAGGACCCTTGTTACGAATTATGCATTTTACATGTAAAATGCGGTTCAATTTACGTAAAATGCAGGTTACGAAAAAAAGGCGCTGGAACGGATTACTTTCGTAAAGTGAGGTACCACTGTACCTCGATTTTCCTCCCTACTTTGCTGCCCTATTTTTCTCATGAGAAAACTAATTGTAAAGTATGAACTTGCGAAATATTTAAATTAAATATATCAATCTATCCTGGGTTCTGGTCACGTGGTCAGTCGTTTCTGTGAAGAGTTTTCATGCTTTCCTTATGCTTGCATGGGTTTCTTCCAGGTACTCTGGTTTCCTCCCACAGACCAAAGACATGCACATTTGCAGTTCCAAACCAACACGAGGTTCGAGTGTGAATGGTTCTGTATCTATTGGTCCTACAGTGGTCTGGCGAGCTGTTCATCACCTAGTGTTGGCTTCCATAGGTACCAGTGACCCTAACTGTGGAATTAAGTGGTTTGGCCAGTGAGTGAGTGAGAGAATACAGTACTTGATTGAAACCCACCTTTCCACAGAACGCAGATGTAGCCTATTCATATCTCAGTAGTACGAAACCAGGCTGATTTAGTGTATGAAGAGATCAGGGATGAAATGAGCGAAGTAAAAAGTTTCATTTTAACTTTAAATCCAGTTTACCCTCAGCAAACCCCTTAAACTATTCTTTCTCTTTTTTCAAGACTCTTCAAGGCTAACCACATTCTTCTGTTTGTGTTGATTCCATTAGGATGACACCATGAGAGAAACCTGGCCTGCTTATTAAACCCAGAGTTAACACTCAGTGATGCTCTCTGACAAGACCTTTAACCTGTACAGTGTTGATCAGATCCAGAAAACCTCAGAATATATATATATTTTTTTTTAAAGTATAGGTTTTATTGCTTGAATGTGAATTCAATTAGGACTCGAATTAAAATAATCCAAACAGAGGTGGCGCTTGAATTGAACTATTCTAAACAAAGGTTTTATTTGAATCCAAGGACAATTAAACAAACAATAAATACAGAGGTGGTTTTAGTGTTGGCTTTCAGAAGATTCAGCTTGCCAGAAAGAAATAAAAAACATGTTTCTCAGTCACAGTTGTATTAAGTTAAGGTTTTAAGAGGCTAAATTTGTAAACAGCAAGGCTCTGAGTCATGGCAGTTATGCAGTCCCATGTGGCAGTGGATGTACCTCTGTAAAATGCAAACCAGCTCCTGTTCTGGCATTTAAAAAAAAAAGAAACAAAATTGTACACTATATCTATTATTTTTAAACATTATTTTGCATTGTATTATTAGAATATTTTTAATACCATATTAATGTGAGAAAGGTATTTATTATTTGGTTATAGAAATATTATAAATACCGTTTTTAAATATAATGTTATATTAATGAACAGTAGTAACAACAGTACAATAACAGTGATTTTTATTTGGAGTCGGGGTTTACACCTCTGCCTCACTGCAAGACGGCCTGAGTTCGATTCCTGAGCTTGGGACTTTTTTTTTTTTTTTTTTTTTTTTTTTTAATAAGTTTGCATGTTCTCATCATGCCTTTGTGGGTCTCCTCCAAGTACTCTGGTTTTCTCCCTCAGTACAAAAATATGCACAGTAGGCCAGCTGGCTGTTCCAAATCATCCTTTGCTGTGAATTGCATGTGTTGGCCCTGCGATTGCCTGGTGAGTTGTACTGGGTGTACCCCGCCCTTGCCTAGAGTCGGCTGAGACGAGCAATAGTCTCCTTACGATCCTAATTATGATTAAGCAGTTTAGAAACAGGAATGATGAATTACTTTTGTCTTGTCAGTTGTAAATGATGCATATTTACATGTACATCCTGTTCCATATCACGTCAATTCAATACACTCACTAACTACTGTAGTGGGAGCACCTGTACACCTTCATATTCAGTCGGTTATTTCATAAAGTCAGAAATAAGTTCAGCATGTGGCAGCAGTACATTGCATAACATCATGCAGATTCAAATGAAGAGCTTCAAGCGCGCGCGCGCACACACACACACACACACACACACACACACAGAGAGAGAGAGGGAGAGGGAGAGAGAGAGAGAGAGAGAGAGAGATCCAATAAGCATCATTTCATCAAACAGAAGCATGTTATTAATGAAAGAGATGAGAATGCATCGTCAGGCTGGGGTGAGCTGAGAGGAAGTGCATGCAAACTCAAATACACAACTCTTAACCACTCTGTCAAACATCTTACCCTGCCCAACAACCAAAACATGTACAGAATAACCTTTATTGAGCAGATTTTAATATTCAGATCAGCACCTTGATACTCGATTTTGTGTATATACGTGTGTGTGTGTGGATACTTTACATGCTGGAGGTGTACAAGTGTATACAAAGGCACTTTAGCAAAAAAAGCACACTAAAATATGATTTTTATGGTTAATATTTACGTTTTTTCACATTTGGACAAATTAAGGTGAGCCTTCATTACAACAAGTGCAGAGTTGAGGAATGATAGAATGAGGCAAGATAATGAAAGGAAAACTAAAAGTTATAGTTAATAGTTATAAAAGTTACAGTGAGAGACATGGCTGGCCTTTGATATCTCAGCTGACTCTGGGCAAAGGCAGGGTACACCCCAAATGGTTCATTTTTATAGTTTGTATTTACATATTTTCTCCATGATTATAGTGTATGTCAAGTCAAATCTGCTCTTTAAGATGCCTAAAAGCCTTTTCATTTCATTCCATGATATCTTGGAGTCACGAGGAAGCTGGAGCCTATATCAAATAGCGAATAACTTCAGGGTGGGTGGGTGGGTGGGGTTAGCTTATAGTTTTTTGTTGCTAATGATGTGTTTTCCGTTCCGGTTTGTTTAAAAAAACCAAAGTATTGAAATTACAGTAAATTGTACTTTTAAAGGTGCTTTAGTATGTTACTACAGGAAACTCAAGAAAAGTAAAAATGATTAACCATTACACTCAGGCAGGTCAGGTCGGCTAAGTAACAGCTCTGTCCAGCGAACAGCATCTGTTCTGTTCACTTAACTTACTCAAAACCCAAAGTAAACAGCCTTCCTAAATATGCTTTAGTGTATACAACAAGAAATACAAGGAAAACAAATAAAAACAAAACATTGATAATTAATTTTTCATTTGAAAGCATGAAGTGAGTACAGTACAGTGTTTGCTCTCGATGACCGTAGCAATCTGTGAGTCAGCTGTTTTGACTTAACCATTATCCACTCAGAATAATGTATAATCTCTCTGAGATAGTGAGCCAATCAGATTGCACTGTTTCAGTGTTGTATATACAGCATTTTATCTGAAATGATTGATTTGTTTAGTAACCTGTAGTATGGGATAATGTACAGCAAGCCAGTCTGCACATTAGGGTCTGCGTCAACCTATACATCATATACTATAAATATGTGTGTGTGCGCGCGCGTGTGTGTCTGCGTGTGTGTCTGCGTGTGTGTCTGCGTGTGTGTGTGTGTGTGTGTGTGTGTGTGTGTGTGCGCGCGCATGTCTGACTAAAGACAGTATTCCAGACATGGACTCATGTGTGCTCTGAGCTTGAGAGGCGTCATGGTCACTGTCAGACCTCACAGGCTGTTTGTATTTGGTGGCAGTAAGTCAGCTCTCTGTGATTATTTCCTTGTTTGTGTCTGTCAGTGCAGGCATTTGAGCAGGACGAACCAAGCAAGCATGCTATTTTGGAGTCTTGCTTCAAAGATTTTCCAGCATGCATTTAAAACATATGTGGTTGAACCATGTGCTATGTACAGAAGTATGTTTGCATTTGTGAGTGTATGTTCTCTCTCTCTCTCTCTGTCTCTCTCTCTCTCTCTGTCTCTCTCTCTCTCTCTGTGTGTGTGTGTGTGTGTGTGTGTGTTGTTGCACGTTTGGTAAATGCTCCATGGAGTCTGTCATTTTCTCCACAGTATGTGCCTTATAAACCTCAGGGTTCTGCTATATGTTTGTAAACACACACTTTCAAAGCCATTAGAAAGAAATTAAAGGCAATGCCTGCATAAACACAGTTGCCACGCACGCGTCTTTAATTCACATGCTGTGAAAGATGAATGAGATTTGAAGCCTAAATATTTTCTGTTGCATTATTTTGTGAGTCCACCGGTCTCTGTATTCCACACATGTCATCTGCTGACTAGCTTTAACTGTTTCAGAACACCTTCATATCAGGCATGCACAAAAAAGCTTCTGGATCTGTAGGCCATGCACATCACTATGTCCGCAAAGCACACAGCTCCATCTAGTGTGAGACACGACTGAATTTGTGCACACTCCCCACCCCCAGTCACAAGAGAAAGCAACTACTGTATTCATGTTCTCTCACACAGTGAAACATGCACATTTTTACTCATATCAGAAAAAGACGAATACACTATTCATCAATTCATTTTTTCGCAATGAAATATTTGCACGTATCAATTTGTTGTCCTATAAAACACACAATAATATGTGTCCTTGTTCTAACATTTAATTATTATAATTACCATGATTAATTTTCCCCAATAATTGGGGCAGTGGTGGTCGAGTGGTATAGGGCGCTGGATCGCTGATCTAAAGGTTGGGGGTTCGAGTCCCACTGTCCACAAGGTTGTCACTGTCCCCCCCCCCAGTGCAGCTAACTGGGTTATCAAAGGCCGGCCATGTCTCTCACTGTCTATGGTGTGAGGTTCCTGTAAAGGAACCATTGCTGACTTTCGACAAGACTAGGCTGCAAAGCCGTCAGCGTGTTTCCGCCCTACGATGGCCTGGCGAGCTGTCCAGGGTGTACTCTGCCCACCCCCAGAGTTGGCTAGGATGGGCGCCAGCCTCCCCGTGACCCTAGTTAGGATTACGCGGTTACAGAAAATGAACTGAACTGAATTTTCCCCAATAGTTATTCCAGTGTTGTTACTTCTTTACACCAATAGTAAACCGTAATAACCACATTATTCTAATAGTCATACTGCATTTTTTTTTCTACATTAAATAGCAGCACATATAGTGAGTCAATGCTTCATCTTTTCATTTTACATTATATGTTTGTTTGATCATTCTAAACTGAGGAAAATAATGAAATCCTACTGATACAGCATCCTCATTGTAAGAAATATACTTATATTTATAATACGGAAGATTGATTATGTGTATTATCTTGTGAACACGTCTCTGTGCTGCTAGAACATTGCCTTATATGTATATATTTTTGCAGAAGCTATTAAAAGACTTACCTCATACTATATTTTTCACTTTATATGCGCCTCTTCTCATAAACAACTTAATTAAAGTGGCCCTCAAGCCTCAACTCTTATTAAATTACAACCACTTCTCTCTGTTGAGCTCCATGGAAGTGTAACTAGCTCACCCCACCGAGCGCTAAATAAATACACGTGGCATTTCGCTTGGTCTGTGAATCTTCTAAAAGAATTTCAACATTTATTCTTTCTGAGACAACAACAACAACAACAACAACAATAATAATAATATTAATGATAATAATAATAATAATAATATAATTGTGTGTGTGTGTGTGTGTGTGTGTGTGTGTTCCAGTACACGATACCAACTCAGTTTATTATAGTTCACCGGGTTCAGCCCTTTACTCAACAACATGGAGCTCATTAGGACAATGTACACACAACACACTGTAGAAATGCTAAAATTAAAGAAAAAAAAGTCTAAAAACTCTATAAACTATCATTGTCTGAGGCCATGACTAACGCCCTTTACAACACTAAGCAAAAATGTATAGAAATATATCAGGTTTTCTCATTTACATCTGCAAAATAAAGACATTATTATTATTATTATTATTATATTATTATTATTATTATTATTATTATTATTATTATTAGTAGTAGTAGTAGTAGTAGTAGTATTAATATAAATATTATGATTATTATGGGGCAGATGTCACCGCTCTTCTTGTGATGTTCAGTAATGTTGGAGACACTTATAAAGGACCAAGGATATACTATGACAGTTATTTCCAATCATTGTTTTTTGAAAATGTTTATTTTATGTGTATACATTTTAATGGGGGTACTGTGACGTATTGGTTAACACACTGGCCTCAGAGTAAGGAGTCCTACAGTCCAAAGACATGCACGCTAGGCTAACCGGCTGTTCCAAATTGCCCCGAGATGTAAGCGCGAGAGTGTATGGTTGTGTGTTCATTGGCCCTGCGATGGTCTGGAGAGCTGCATCCTCATGTCCAAAATAATATTAAGCATTTCAGCAAATCAGTGAGCAGGTGTAAAAGCATTTATTTTGTGCTGAAAATCAAGTTTCTCTATGGTTATGGATAATACGGTCAAAGGTGATAATAGAATACAGTACTGAGAATAAAAAGACAGATGGAACATTTTTTGAACAAATATGCATCTTCCTACCAAGCTGAATGCATGTCAGATGAATTGGTACAGAATTATTTTAGTATAGGTACAAATTTAGGCAGATAGTATTTATTTATTTTTTTCTGTATAATTTTTGAAGCCATGTAGAGCTCCTGCATCTTTATGATAATATAATGGAACAGTTTTATTATTCACGCGTTCATTCATTTTCTGAACCGTTTAAGCCTAATTAGGGTCGCCGGGAGGCTGGTGTCGCATCTCAGCTGACTCTGGGTGAGGGCAGAATACACCCTGGACAGCTCGCCAGGCCACCGCATGGCAGAAACACGCTGACGGCTATGCAACTACTCCTTACGAAAGTCAGCAATTGCTCTTTCACACACCAGTCTATGGTGACAGATAGTGAGAGACACGGCCGGCCTTTGATAACCCAGTTCGCTGCACTGGGGGAGGACCGTGACAACCGTTGACAGTGAGGCTTGAACCTCCAACTTTAGGATTAGTAATCCAGCACCACCACCGGGCCGCTATTGCCCCCACCGGGCCACCACTGTCCCAGCTTTATTAGATGATAAATTCAAAGCTTTTCCATTTATCTTTCCGATATGAAGTTTAAGAATCCAGAGGCACAATGAGAAGGAACATCTTGGGCTTCTACTTTCTGCTTTCACCTATTCTGCATGTATTTGACAGCTGGCCAGAAATATGAAGACATGGCCAACCTTTAGTTTTTCTGATGAGCCATTTCGCTTCATTTTCTGTCTTAATCCCTGCCTAAAAGAGAAACCCATTAGAGAAAGAGCTGTGGCTCTGTGTCTCCGAATCTGTGGCCAGCTCCTGACCTTTCTATCGGCTCTTAGCTTGGCTACGATGCAGTTTTCCTTCTTGGGCACACTCTTTTCAGCACACACCCTGTCTGCGATGCTATCAGGCCTTGAAGGGACCGCAGGGATTGAGGCCTTGTGTACCGTGCTGTTCTCAGGAGGCTGAACTTAGGTAGCACAGGGCCCTGTACGTGCACACATGCATATGACTCTTAAAGTTACTCTCGGATCATTAATTTCACATGTGGCTCAGCTTAAATTCTGCCACAGCATCACATCCACCGTTATCTACCACAATGCACCAGGGCAATGAGCTTGCGGCCCTGTCCAGCTGAGAATGCAAATTCCTGCAACAGTCAATCATGTAAATTGTCAAATTTGAAAAAAGGTGAGACTGCAGTGATCAAACAAAAACAGCATTGTGGATATAGCATGGAATTGTTTGAATTTGCTAAAAACATTGCAGCAGAGTTCTATGAATGAAATAAGTATTATGATAAAAAGTTCTTTGAGCACATTTGACATTTAGCTAGAATCCTTTCTTTTGAATGTAATTCTGAATGCAAACTTGAGACTGAACTGTATATTAACAGTCATTAACATACAATAGCGCATCATTCCATCAACTTGCAAGAGCAAAATTGTGTATATCAGTGGTCCCCAACCTTTCTATCACCGTGGACCGGTCAATGCTTGACAATTTTACTGCGGCCCGGGAGAGGGTTGGGGGTGGAAAGCTTGTTTACAGTATATTGTAAATATAATACCCCACCCTTGCCCAGAGTCGGCTGAGATGTGCGCCAGCCTCCCTAATCAGGATTAAGCGTTACATTTTTAATCGAGCTCAAACTCTTCTTAAAAAACCCCCAAAAAACCCACAGGTGATGGTGCAACCAGCTGGGAGAATGAAGGCTCAGGCTCAGTCTCACCCGAAATCCCCGCTATTGTTTGAAACATGTCCAACTCGCCTGTGTTCATGTGCCGTCCCCTTGTGGGTTACATTTTAGCACTCAAATGACCAACATGTAACTGAGAGAATCCGGTCATTTTCAAAATAAAAGTTTTTCAAAAATAGAACATCGTTCAGACTCAGATAATAAATAAAACAGAAATAAATAATTATTTCTTGTGCGGCCCGGTACCAATTGATCCGCGGGCCGGTATCGGTCCGCGGCCCGGGGGTTGGGTACCACTGGTCTATATTGTCTGAGTGAGAGGGATTTCATAAATATTTCCCTCTCAACCAGAGAAACACTCGCCAATTATGGGTATCTGTGGGCTCATGTATATATAGAGAAGGGTAAATGGCACTATTCCTTCTTCTGTGGTATTCTGCCTTGAATCCTGCAATGCCGCCTGAGCAGCAGTTGGAAATGAAGCAAGTACAAGTTGGTGGGTCCATGTAGGGGGTTGGTATAAATGTTAAGGTATAATTTAAGGTTAACTTGAAACTATGCTATGTGAAGCATTTGGCCATTTTAGAAGTTTATAAGCCCAAACAAAGAGTCCACTGATGATTAAACTGGGCTGTGATAGAACAAGTATTAATACGGTTGGCAACTGGCTACAGAAAACAATCAATTAACACCAAATCGCCATGTTTGCAAACTATATATTTTTTAAAACTTATTTTTCTGTTGATTTATTGGTGTTTCCAACTAGAAATCCATCAACACAGACAAAGGCTTAAACTAAAGTCTGTAGAGCATTTTCTTTATTTATGCTCCAATCTCATCTGATTGCTTAACATGGTCAAGCTGCTTTGTTTTAATTATTTTTATTCAAGGCTCAAAAAGTTAAAACTAGCTCAAATTCTTAAGAAGAGGTTTTCTCTAAGTGGTAGAATTAAAAGTCAGTGTGAGACGGACTAATTAAATGAGTTGGATCAAATTCCCACTTGCTGGCCTTGTAAACGGCATCTTTTCTCAATGCTGATAAAGCTGCATAAAGGTCAATGTCCACATAGTATTTTTTTTTTTTTTTTTTTTTTTTTTTTTTTAATGAGTGACAGCATCCTTTTCCTAATTAGAAAAAAGAGTCTGTAGCCACAGGCATTTGCCTCAAGAAAAAGCTCTGCACCCAAGAATCATTTTTTTCACCCGAGTGGTCATCCCTGATGTCATGCTTCTCAGGAAACCAATCACATGAGTGGATATTTTATTGAATTGTTATGTTGAAACATTGTCACAGGAATAAAACCGACATTAGATGATGCAGGACTTCAATGATATTGGTGCTTTTCTGCCTCAGAAAACAGGTTTATGGACACATGCCATACATGACAGAATAGCACACTTAGAGGAAAGCACAGTATACTCTCTTCCTCATACATGAGATCACAGATTAAACAAAAAAGACAGCAGATAGTTCAGAAAATATAACACAGAAAGGATTGATCTTTCACAACAATGAAAATAGAGCTAAAATGTTGAGTTGAATTAGATTTAATACACTACAAGGGTGTCCATATTTGAGTAAATCCATTTATTATCTGTACTGCTTCTCTGTCAGGATCAGGGAGAATCCAGAGCCTGTCTCAGCTAATTTCAGGTGAGAGGTGAAATACACCCTGAACCCTTATATTGGTAGTAGGATGCTGAGGTTGGAACTCCCAGGCAGAAGGCCGAGAGGAAGACCAAAGAGAAGATTTATGGATGTGGTGAAGGAGGTCATGAGGGTAGTTGGAGTAAGAGTAGAAGATACAGAGGATAGGGTGAGATGGAGGCGGATGGTTTGCTGTGGCGAAGGAGCTTCCCTGAAGGGAAAAGCCGAAAGGAAAAGAAGAAGAAGAAGAAGAAGGTGAAATACACCCTGAACCGGTTGACCAGTTATTGCAGGACTGACACAGACACAAACGATTGTTTTCATAATCACATTCACACTTCTAGGCACGTTAGAGTAAACTGGTAGCCTCGTGTGCCTGTGTTTGCAGTGTGGCAGGGGAACCAGAATACCCAAATTGAAAGCCCAATTAAAAACGGGCAACGTGCACACAAAAAAGGCCTTTGGTCAAGATTCGAACCCAAAATTTTCTCACCATTTGATGCCACCGCTAAGCACTGAGCTTAGCACTGAGCATACGTTGATGGAGTACATCTAAAAAAAAAAAAAAAACCTAAAAATCTCTTGTGTGTCGGGTTCATTCAGATGAATTAGCCATACTTTAAAATCCCTGAGTGAGTTAAAGTGGAAGTTCCTACTAAAGTGTAGCCTCAGGCTAATAATTGTTCATTGTTAATGGTCAATATAATGATAAAGCATGACGAAGGTCACCAGAGTGAAACATCATGGTGACACCCATTAGTAGATTGTATGTGTATGAGAGACATGGCAAGAGTCAGGTAGCCATGCAATCTGTGAGTGTGGCCCTCTTCACACTCCACAGCGTGTTTAAAGGCAGGGGTAAGCTGAGCTAGGCTTTATTGAATAGGGCTCTGTGTAAGAACACATGCTGCCCTTTTCAGAGCAGTCACTCTATACCGGTGCAGTGGGAATCACACTGTAAAGCAGCCTGCCTCGTCCTGCTCATTACCACCAAGCACTTAACCTTCACACCGCACTGGTATTCAATACCACTTCCTTTTCTCTCATTCAAAACAAAATCCCGCCTGTCGGTTTAGGAAATGCAGCGTAATGATTGAACAAGGACAGGACAGGAAGGTATGGTTGGTCTAATGGCTAAAAGGAAAATGATGTAATTACAGAAAAAGTGGTTTAAGTCTTCCTGCTTTGGTTTTGCTTTCAAAGAAGTTTAAAAAGTTTAGGAAGTTTATGACTAATGTTTTGAGTCAGGTGATCCCCATGGAGGCAGACGTTCTGTTCCGCCTGACTGACCCAAATGATCCACGTGCCAAAACTGGAGACTCACAATCAATGTGTGAAACAAGTGTGTGGCTTTAATACCAAGTGTAAACATCCACGTGAGTTCTGTCTCTGAGCCAGGTCATCCCCTTAGGGTCCACTTGTCTCTGTCTTGTTCCTTCATCTTCTTTCTTTTTTCCTATTGGCTGCTCACTTCGGGGGTCGTCACAGCGAATCATCTGCCTCCATCTCACCCTATCCTCTGCATCTTCTTCTCTTACACCGACTACCTTCATGTCCTCCTTCACCACATCCGTAAATCTTCTCTTTGGGTTTCCTCCAGGCCTTCTGCCTGGTAGTTCCAACCTCAGTATCCTACTACCAATATATTCGCTGAGCAATATATTCACTTGTCTGTCTTTTTCCAAAATAAACAAATAAATAAATAAACAAAACAGGTTATCTGACTCTACTCTAATTATACAGTTGATGAACTGTATCTGAGTTTTTTGTTCTCACCATCCACATGCTGTAATGATGATGTACTATCTGACCCTGTGGTCATCCGATGAACTGTTAAGGGTTTATATTTTCTTTGCCCAAAGTTGGCTGGGATGGGTTTCAGCCTCCCCGTGACCCTAATATAGGTAGAAAAAAATTATACTTATTCATCAAAAAAAAAAAAATCACTCATAAAAAACTTAATCATTCTGCTGTATGCCTTCACCTGCTCACATCAGAAATGCTCACATTTGAACTTGGAATCTGAGGCGTTTTACTTGAATTACGTGATTACAGGAGTTATACATGCCAGTCCAACTCCAAGTATTGCATTACTCATTTTCTGAACCAATCAATCCAATTAGGGTCACAGGGAAACTGGAGACTAATCTGAGACTCTGTCAAGGCAGAGTACACCTGAAACAGCTCGCCAGACCATCGCAGGGCCAACACAGGCACACTGCCATTCACTTTTCCTCACACAGTGGAAACTGGAATACTTGGAAGAAACATGCAAGCACAGGAAGAACTACAAACTCCACACAGAAACACCCTGACTGAGCTCCGAACTCAAACTCAGCACCTTCTAACTCTGAAGCAGATTTACTAAACACTACACCATTGTGCCACCCAGATTCACATTATTTCATATAAATTGAGATGCCTGATTTATTAAATTAGGAACAAAATAGGACAAGCTATTACAAAAAAAAAAAAAAAAAAAATCAAAGCTGGCATGTGATATTTTACCATCTAGAATTCGTCAACTGAGAATTAACAAGATATATGTAGCATTTAATTCGATTGGCAGATAGACTTTGTTAATTCAGTTCATCAGTTCATTTTCTGTAACCGCTTTATCCTAATTAGGGTCACGGGGAGGCTGGTGCCCATCCCAGCCAACTCGGGGCGAGGGCAGAGTACACCCTGGACAGCTCGCCAGGCCATCGCAGGGCGGAAACACGCTGACGGCTTTGCAGCCTACTCTTGTCGAAAGTCAGCAATGGTTCTTTTACATGCCTCACACCATAGACAGTGAGAGACATGGCCGGCCTTTGATAACCCAGTTAGCTGCACTGGGGGGGGGGACAGTGACAACCTTGTGGAGAGTGGGACTCGAACCCCCGACCTTTGGATCAGCGATCCGGCACCTTATACCACTAGATCACCACTGCCCCTTTACTGTGTTAATTCTTGGTTGACAAATAATTTTATTCTTGTTATTGCGCAGCAAATTGCCTGTAACTGCATGTTCAAAACTATATTAGAAAAGAACCCCTCCTTGAATTGCCACCTTATCGTGGTGGAGAGGTTTGTGTGTCCTAATGATCCTAGGAGCAATATTGTTGGAGGCATTATGCCCCTGGTAGGGTCACCCAAGGCAAACAGGTCCTAGGTGAAAGTCAAGACTAAGTGCGGTTCAAAAGACCTCCATATCACAGGTGTCAAACTTGTGCCACAAAGGGCCATGTGGCTGCAGGCTTTTGTTTCAACCGAGCAGCAGCACACCTGACTTTGCTCATTTAAACAACTGATCTGAGTCTGCAGGCAGTTGATTGGTCAGTCTCTGGAAAGAGCACTCAGATTGACCAATCAACTGCCTGAAGATTCACATCAGTTGTTTAAATGAGCAAAGTCAGGTGTGCTGCTGCTCGGTTGAAACAAAATCTGCAGCCACATGGCCCTTTGTGGCACGAGTTTGACACCCCTGTATGAATAAAGGAAAAAGGTTTCCCTTGTACAGATGTAGGTCACCATGGCCCCCCCTGGAGCCAGTCCTGGGGGAGGAGATTGAAGGTGAGCGCCTGGTGGTCGGGTTTTTTCCGATGGAGCCTGGCCAGGCCCAACCCAAAAAGGAGACATGGGTCTGCCCTCCCATGAACCCTTCATCTGTGGGTATATATATATATTGAGATGGTTTGGACATGTACAGAGGAGGAATAGTGAGTATATTGGTAGTAGGATGCTGAGGTTGGAACTACCAGGCAGAAGGCCCAGATGAAGACCAAAGAGAAGATTTATGGATGTGGTGAAGGTGGACATGAAGGTCGTTGGAGTCAGAGTAGAAGATGCAGAGGATAGGGAGAGATGGAGGCAGATCATTTGCTGTGGCAAATATATATATATATATATATATACACAGTAAAACCTCCGCTGACGAACGCTTAAGCTCACGAACTTTTCGCCTCAAGAACATTAAATTTGCGAGCATATAGTCTCTGCTGATGAACTAGTTTTCGGCGGACGAACCAAACCACGCGGTCGAACAGCGCCACGGTGGCGGCCACGAGAAGCTGACGCACGCTCACGGCGTCACAGTTAAATCACCCCTTTCTTTGAGTGTGGAAGTGGTTTGTGTTTGATAGACATTTTGGACCATATTGAGTGTACTTTTGCTATTATGGGACCGAAAAAGACCCCACCACAGGCGGAGATCATTGAAAAACACGAACGAGGTGTGCGTTTGTGTGACTCAGTGTCCCAGTACCAGTACGCTAAGTCTACCATTGCTCCCATCCTTAAGAACAAGGAAGCTATTAAGGGTGCGTGTGTGGCTAAGGGTGTTTCCAAACAGTAGGCGTTTCCAAACTCTCCTTCCAAACAGTAAGTCCCTCCCTCCCTCCTCCTCCCACTCCATTCCATCAAGCCGTCAACTACCATCACAAAGTAAATAAAACCACTTTATTATACAGTACAGTTTATTTCTTTAATTACAATACAATAGCACATTTATTATACATAAAATAAGGTATGTTTTTGTGTAGTTTTAAGGCTTATTTAGTAGAAAATTATATTTTATGGGGACCTGGGAACGGATTATTCTCATTTTAATGGTTTCTTATGGGAAATAAATGTTCGGAAGACGAACTTTTTGCCTTACACACACTTTCTGGGAACCAATTATGTTCGTGAGCTGAGGTATCACTGTGTATATATATATGTGTGTGTGTGTGTGTGTGTGTGTGTGTGTGTGTGTGTGTGTGTGTGTGTGTATAAAACACACACACACACACACACACACACACACACACACACGACACTAAAAACAACTGCATTATCACTTCCACTAAGTCTGCAGCATTATAGAAACAAAGAAAATTATACATGTCATAGCTGCACATTTCTGATGTGCAAGACTTGTAAAAAGTATAACTGCTATTAGAATTATTATGTTTATTGTTGTTTATCCTCTGCATTCAAACACACACACACACACACACACACACACACACACACACACACACACACACACAAACATATACATAGATACTGTATATATTGATACACATACAAAGAAGTTTTGGATGCACAGTGGCTTAGCGGCTCACAGCAAGAATGTCCTAGGTTCGATTTTCAGCTCAGGCATTTCTGTGTGGAGTTTGCATACTCTCCTACTTGCGTGGGTTTCCTCTAGTTACTCTGATTTTCCTACCACAGTTCAAAAATATGTAATGTAGGTTAATTGGCTGTTCCAAATTTCCCCTTGGTGTGAATGTTTGTGTGAGAGTTGGTCCTGCAATAGCCTGGTGAGCTGTCGGCTGAGATGGGTGCCAGTCTCTCCGTGACCCTAACTAGGATTAAGCGGTTCAGAAAATAAATGAATAAATTGATGGATGAAAGAAGCACCCCAAGGGGTACCTGCAAGAATTAAGGCACGCTTTTGTTGGAGCCATTAGGTTACAGGAAAAGGCCTGGCATGGAAAGAGTTCAGTGAGGCCTGGAAAGCGACTACCGGTTAGCCCTCGAAAAGGTTCTGGACCATCATCCGATGCCTCAGGACTGGGAAGTTCTCCACAAATACTGTTTACAGTGAAAGTTGAGAGTGATTCACCTCAACTGGCTATGTTGTTGGGAGGTGGAAGGAATACTTTGAGGGCCTCCTCAATCCCAACAATACATCATCTCTGGAAGAGAAAGACCTTGGGGGTTTGGGTGGGGGTTCACCCATCACAGGGGCTGACGTCATCGAGGTAGCTATGGGGGTGGATGAGGTCCATTCTGAATATCTCAGGGCTCTGGATGTTGTAGGACTGTCTTGGTTGACACGTCTCCGCAACATCCTGTAGTCATTGGGGGCCATACCTCTGGATTGGCAAACCAGGTGGGAGTCCCCCTTTTTAAAAGGGGGGACTGGGGGGTGTTCCAATTATGGAATCACACTCCACAGTCTACCTGGGAACGTCCATGCAGGGGTTCTGGGGGAAAGGAGATTCTGACTGACAGTTGAACCTTGGATTCAAGAGGAACAATGTGCACTTTCAACTAGCTATATACATTCTACAAGATCATGGAATGGCATGGGAGTTGTCAATCTGTCCACATGTTTTTTGTGTGTCCCTTGGGCTATCTTGTGAGGTGTGCTCCAGGAGTACAGTATTCGGTATCCATTTCTGCGGGTCAATCATTCTCTGTATCACCAGAGTCAGAGCTTGGTCCTCATTGGTAACAACAGGTCAGGTTGGAGTCCACCAAGGCTGTCCTTTGTCACTGATTTTGTTCATAATTTTTATGGACAGAATTTCTAGGTGCAGCTGCGACATTGAGGGGTTCTGTTTTGGTGGCCATAGGATCTCGTCTCTTCTTTTTGCAGATGATGTTGTCCTTTTGGCTTCATCAATCTGGGACCTCCATTTCTCATTGGAGTGATTCGCAGCGGAGTGCGAAGCAGCCGGGATGAGAATCAACACCTCAAAGTCCGAGGCCATGGTTCTCAGTTGGAAAATTGTGAAGTGCACCCTGCAGAACTGGAATGAGGTTCTGCCCCAAGTGGAGGAGTTAGGGTATCTTATGGTGTTGTTCACAAGTGAGGGAAGGATGGCATGGGAGATCAACAGGCGAAAGGCTGTAGCCTCTGCTGTAAAGTGGAGCATGTACCGGTCCATCGTGGTGCAGAGGGAGCTGAGACGTAAGGCAAAGCTTTCAATTTACCAGTCAATCTACGTTCCGACCTTCACTTATAGTCATGAGCTTTGAGTAGAAGACCGAAAGAACAAGATTGTGGATACAAGCAGCTGAAATGAGCTTCCTTCACAGGGTGGTGGCGCTCTCCCTTAGAGGTAGGGTGAGAACCTCCACCATCTAGAAGGAGCTCAGAGTAGAAATCCTGCTCCTCCACATTGAGAGGAGCCAGTTGAGGCGGCTCGAGTATCGGGTTAGAATGCCTCCCAAATGCTTTCCTGGTGTGGTGTTTTGGGCACGGCCAACTGGGAAGAGACCCCGGGATCAACCCAGAACAGACTGGAGGGATTATGTCTCTCGGCTGGTCTGGGAATACCTTGGTGTCCCCCTCGGAAGAACTGGAGGAAGTGGCTAGGGAGAGGGACATCTGGACCTCACTGGTTATGCTGCTGCTCCCCGTGACCCGACCCCGGATTAAGCAGAAGAAGAATATGATGATGATGATGATGATGATGATGATGATAATGATGATTAAAGAAGAAACAAGCCTGATGGCAACAGAGTGGAATGGTAGAACAGCAAGTTGGAAAGTGGATGGGTAAATGGCATGAATACTGCATGCAGCGAAGGAGGGGGATGAAACCTGGGAATGTGGTACTACTGTGAACCAAATAAGCCATGTTGTGTTATAGCGCCACCTAGGGTCATTTTTAATCAAAAAGTCAAACAACATGTTTAAACAATATGTCGCTAAAATATTGAAAACTATAAGGACTACTTCAAAAGACAAAAGTGGAACCGGTGGTGTAGTGGTTAGGGTGCTGCACTCATGAACAGGTGGTCATGAGTTCAAATCCCACTGAGACCCTCACCGTGCTAAGGCCCCTGGGTAAGGTCTTAATCACAAGTGTGCATCTGTTCACCCAGCAGTATAAATGGGTACCAGTAAAATATACTGGGAAGGTAACGTGTGATGGACTAGTGTCCCATCCAGGAGGAGTTGAACTCTGAGCTGCTTCATGCTACAGAAACCAGGATAAGCACTGATCTGATGAGCCATGATGGCTTGGGTGTACAAAGCCCATGGACTTTACCTTAGCTCAAAAGACAAAGCTGTGTATACATGTATTCAAATGTGTATTAAAAATTACCCTGCATAAAATTTCTTTGAATATCAAGGGACTCTTAAGTGAAATATTTTTTTTTGCTTGATGCATTAGGATTGAGATTGATTTGAATTGAGATTGATTTGATTTATCCAGACGACACATCATCACCATTTCCAGAATGCAGCATCATATCCATTCAACCATTCTTCTCTGACAATTACTTTGCATTGCACAATCCGAAAAAATCCCATATAACTGCGTTAACTCCGTTAAAAACCTATACAGATCATCTCCAATGTTTTTTCATTCTATAACTGTGTTTACCCCCCCAGTGCAGCTAACTGGGTTATCAAAGGCGGGCCATGTCTCTCAATGTCTATGGTGTAAAGAGTAGGCTGCAAAGCCGTCAGCATGTTTCTGACCTGGAGAGGGATGGGCTCCGCCAGGCCAAATCAGCCCAACTCTCGCAATGAAGGCGCCGCAACAACATCCCCGGATGTTAAGGGATAAGTGAAGAAGAAGTGAACTGTGTTTACATTTAATTTAATTTACACTCAAAGTCTTATTTTGTGCATACAAGATTCAATCACGTGATGTCTATTTTTAGCCTGTAAGCCCTGCTGGCTTTCACAGCAAAACACTTCTGTTCCACTAATAATGGTTATGTGTATGAGCATATGCAATGTTTTTAATACAATATGTGAACAAAGTTTGTTTCTGCTACCTCTTGTGTTATAGAAGCTACAAAACCATCTCCTCAATAACTTACCTTCCTCTCACTTTGTGTAAATGTGCAGTGTCATTTTAGCAGTGCGGCCAGTGGTGTAGTGCTTAAGCGGCTGGGCTCATTATCACGAGGTCATGGGTTGGAATCTCCATCCCACCCTCACTGTGTTAAGATCCCTGGGCAAGATCTTAACCACAGGTGAGCTTCTGCTCACCCAACGATATACATGGGTACCAGTAAAAATACTGGGAAGGTAACCTGCGATGGACTCGCGTCCCATCCGGGAGGAGTTTAACTCCGGGTAGCTTCATGCTACAAAAGCCGGAATAAGCTCAGGCTCTGATGAGCCACTAGGCTCCGGTGTAAAATCCCCAAAAGTCTTACCTACCTTTCCTGCCACTTTAGCAATAATGTTGCCCAATACATGCAAATGGTGCACTGGTACAGGAGATCCCTTTAAACAATGTTAACTTACAGGTTAATGTCCTTTCAGACGTGCATCTTTTACCAAATATTTTTATGAATTTTTCTTGATGGTGTCATGAAACAACTATAAGCTCATTCATTCTCTGAACTGTATAATTCTAATTAGGGTTGCGGGAAGGCTTACACTCATCTCCGTTGACTCTGGGTGGGGGTGGGTTACACCCTGGACATCTCACCAGGCCATCACAGGACCAAAACTCATACCTGGGGGAGATTTGGGAAAGCCATTTAACCTACTGTGCATGTTTTTGAACTGTGGGAAGAAGCCAGAGTACCCAGAGGAAACCCACACAAGCACAGGGAGAACTCCATACAGGGAGACTCCATACAGAAACACCCAGGCTAGGAATCGAACCCAGGTCTTCTTGCTGTGAGGTGGACGAGCTAACCACTACACCACTGTGCCACCACATCTATAAGATGATGAACTTAAAATATCTTTTTTTTTTTTGCTTAAATCCTATCTCAGAAACCACATGGCCCAGAGGTGGAGATAAGATAAACCATGCATAAATATGAAAAGTTTATTTCATGTGAAGAATGAAAGCATGTTACATTCCACACGGCCATCATGTGACATTCCTATAAGTGTGCATATTTTAGCAGGTATGTATTCATTATCGGCAGCATAGAGCGACTGTCACATGCTTTAGTCAGTGTTATTTTTCTGCAATGGTATATGGTAATAAGCTGTTATTTCTGTAATTGAAGATACTTCTCAAAATTGTTTTTACACTGAGGATCTGCTTTGTAAATGGAGCTGCAGATATAAGAAGAGCACAGAAGTCTGGTTAGAAATCAGAGCTTCTGTTTTGAAGTTGGTGTGTCACAGTTTTGAGTTGACTAATCTCTTTAAAACTGTCTGATATTTACTGACTTCCACTTCTACAGATGTCTCCATGTCATACTTGGCTAAAGCCCAAGGATATGCAAGAAAAGAATTGAGCTGTTTGTGTTCATGCTGGGAAATAATTAGAATATTATTTGTTTTGTGATAAATCGTGCCATGGTGCACTTTTCTGAGGTCTTGGTTGAATTCACAAATAAAGAGCACTATGTGTGAAATCAGATAATCTTATGGGTGATTTACCAAAGATAATTGGGTAAATGGCATAAACAATGTAGGTGGTGGAAAGAATAATTGTATAAGGTTTTGCATGTTTAGTTTGCTTCAATAGATCATCCCAAAGAAAAGTTCAAAACATTCAAACTGAAACTGGGTACACCTATGGATAAAACAATGTGAGGTTTAATTACCAATTAAACCTTTTATATAAATAAAATTATAAGGACAATCTGTAAAAAAAAAAAAAAAAAAAAAAAATAGGTTGGCTTTTTTTCCAAGTTAAGCTTTTATTTAGCCTTCAAGCAGTAGAAGTGAACAAATTTAACACCTGTCCTTGGGTGGTATTAATTTATGAATAGCATCACCTTTCAAGCTGCATTACTTTAAATTGCACTGCGGGTGTTTAATTACAGTATTAGTAAAGACGTCATTGTTTAATTTAACCTCGATATAATTAAAATGCAAAAGAATGAGACAGATTTTCTCCATTCTTATACACACATTTTATACTATATTATATAGTATAGCGTGTATATATATATATAACAAACAATGTATTCACTTTTTTAAACTGAAGAGTGACATCACACCTCAATGAATAGAACGTAATAAAAGGTTAGAAAGTAGAAATGACTGGTGGAGTGAACGCAATCGTGCACTGACCTTTTGTGCGGCACCAATAGGTATATATAATGTCAGATCCTTGTTGTTGTATATAGGTCCTAACGTGAGTTTACGTTATGTTACTTGAATAATATGTTTATGGTACACTAATAACATTACTACTGTCTTGACATTATTTACTCTGTCAGTAGCGAATAAATTCGAATAAAAAAAAATACCTCTTCTGAATCGTCGGATATACACATGCTCTGTCTAACTTAAAAATGAATTTGAATTTCTAATGATCTAATTAGATCGTGATGTTAGACCTTTTGGAAAGTTCCTGCACTGTATATGTAAATGTAATGACAATCATACTTTAGTACAATTTCCGTAAGCTCTTAAATGTCGAGCACTGAACAATAAACATAAACAATATATAGT
Organism: Plotosus lineatus; assembly: GCA_024760905.1. NCBI lineage: Eukaryota > Metazoa > Chordata > Actinopteri > Siluriformes > Plotosidae > Plotosus > Plotosus lineatus. The sequence continues at coordinate 79,670,580 of CM045728.1, read as the reverse complement.
TCGCACTAAAGCTAATAATTGACTCAGACTGAGTGCAGACTAGTGGGCTGCTGGCAGATAAACACACGCACTCAATTTTTTTGCAGAACAAAAATTGCTGCATCAAAGTACCTTCCGCATTGCTCACACGAAAGGTAATAAAAAAGGCAGAATGATTAACAATGCCAGTCATTGTGGTTAACAATACAGCAGATGCTACTGATTTAAATATCTATGTATTGATTTAAATAGCGAGTGTTAGTTACCAATTATCAATCAGTAACCCTATTTATGACACATATACTGTATCTGTATTGTATTTCTGAGTATGAGATCATAATGTGCAACTGACGACATAGCTTCTCATCACTCACTCACTCATTTGCCAAACCGCTTAGTTCTATCGGAGCCAAGAGGGAGGCTGGAGTTTCCCTCAGCCAACACTGGGTGAAGGCAGTGTAAACCCTGAACCGCTCACCAGACAATTGCAGGGCCAACACACACACACACACACACACACACACACACACACACACATACAAAACCTTTCATATTCACTCACACCTAGCGGCAATATGGGACAGCCACTTAGTCTTTGGGCAGTGGGAGGAAACTAGAGTACTCTGAGAAAACCTACACAAGCACAGGTGGAACATGTAAACTGCACAGGGCAATGCTTTCACTTTGTCCATGAATTGAATACAAGATCTTGCTGTGAAACACACGTGCTGATCACCATATCACTCTAAAACCAACATAGCCTCTTAAAGACACCTTAAAGAATAATTTCTAATAGATTTTCTGGTTATTTTTTAATTGTAGCATTTTCTTATCCAAAAAACCCTAAATATTAAATTTTATGGTATGTACGAAGAAAATATTATAACACTATATAATATTTTGACTATATCAGCCTCCTTTTAGCTTGTATGCAGTAGAAAGTAAATGAATATTTACATTTCTTTTTCTAATTGTCTAAGTCAGAGACTTAATTGTTTCCCTTGAAATGCTAATCAGTAATTCATGAGTCATTTCATTGCTTTTTTTCCCCGCCATCAAAAAGTGTTGACTTACTGGGATTGAATATTCCAACTTCCCACTCAAGCTTGATGTTTTTGCGATAAAATGATGAAATGATTGCGGGTGATTGTAATTTAACTCAGCGCCACTGAAAACAGCACATGCTGTGGCCTTCTTTCTTTTTTCCCCCAGCAACTGTTATGGTACTCTACTGTAACTTTGCTTGGGCCAAAGCAATGAAAGAAGAGAATATCTGAAGCTGTCATCAATGTGCTGAACGCACATATAAAAAGTTGTAAATGAAATGCAAGCCCAGCAGTGGAGGAAAGTTATCACTCTCCATGGGCAGCTGAGGGAAATGAAAACAGACATGGAGGTTTGAGGACTCTGTGGGGAGGAGAGAAAGAGACGGGGGTGGGTGGGGGTGGGGGGGTTGCACTTATATTTTGTCAGAAGTTACGCTTTCAGGCAAACTAAGGACTGAGTTATTCCTCCATGGTGGGCCGTCCGGGGCAGTGACGCCAGTCCCACCACAAAGAGCGACTTTGGGCTGTGGTCTAGGGCTATGGGTTGCACTGCAGATGTCCCACTCCACGCCCCTTACCCATTCACTTTACTCCCCTTCTCCCCGCCCGCACACATGAGGCCAGGGGTTCTCAGTGTATATTCTCGGCCTGACAGGTGGTCCTGTCCCAGACAGGGGGTACAGAAACAGTCAGGTAATGTGTTATGAAATATAGAAATGGAAAGTTGCAACTAGTGACAAGAACTCGCCTTTTTCTAGGACTTTTTTGGTGGGACTGCATAGTGACATCAACGTGGGAATCTATGTATTAGGGATTTAATCCAATAACACTATATGTATCTGCATCTGTGTAGTAAATCAAATATCAAATATAGGTAAATCTGAAGAGGTTTTTATTCTTCTTCTTAAATTAAATAAGAATTTCTGCTCCGCCCCTGGACGCATTCGATAATGGATTTTTTCTACCAGTGTTTAGCTCATATCCACGATGATCCTCACTGGAAAGTTTTGGGGACAAAAAAAGAAATATTGATCCTCTTGCGTGATCTGCATTTGCTTCTGTTTGTAGTCAGTGAGTTATGCAATGATATACAGGAATCCCTCGCTACTTCGTGCTTCAATTCATGCGGCTTCAGTGCATCACGTTTTTTTTTTTTTTTTTTTTTTTTTTAAATATTCATCAAATTAAAAAATAAGGAAATTAAGGAAGAATAGGGGGAAAAGTCAAGGAAAATGCGTCAAAAACAAGGCCAATTTTGCAAAATAAACAAATAAATAAACCAATAAAAACTCTAAACAAACATTAAAGAAAAAACAACCCAAAACCTCCCACCAAAACCACTTACATTATGTGAGGTGCGCATCTGAGTGACGCACGCGCGTCTGTATGTGTGTATTTATATTTTATTTACATCTTATGCATTATTTTTTAATGTTTCATTGTTATTATGAGCATTTATAGCATTGAATATGTATTTGTTGATATTATATACACATATACATGTACATATACGTCAGTCAGGGGTGGATTGGGGGGAGTTGATCCCACTTCATGGAATTTGGTGGTTGCGTGGGAATCTCGGTCCCAATTAACCACGGAAAGTGAGGGATCCCTGTACTGTACATCAAATATATTTTGGATCTTCTTCTTTTCCTTTCAGCTTTTCCCTTCTTGGGGTCACCACAGAGAATCATCTGTCTCCGTCTTCATGGAAGTCATATTAATGATTCGCATATTATATTTGGCATAGTTTTTTTTTTTTTTTTTTTTTTTTTTTTACGTCGGATGCTCTTCCTGACACAACCCTTTAGCAAGGGATAGAAACACACTGACAGCTATACAGCTACTCTTGATGAAAGTCAGCAATGGTTCTTTTACATGAACCTCTCACCATAGACAGTGAGAGACATGGTTGGCCTTTGATAACACAGTTAGATGCACTTGGGGGGGGACAGTGACAACCCTGTGGAGAGTGGGACTCGAACCCCCAGCCTTAGGATCAGCCATCCAGCACCTTTTACCACCAGGCCACTACTGCCCGACCAAATATATCTTGGATGCAGTGCAGATATTTGATAGAACTCTATTAAAGCATTCACCAGCAAACGAAAATAATACAATAAAATGCATATTAAATGATGTTTTCTAAGGAACTTGTAAGGAAATTGTTGGGAAGAGTGTATGTAAGTTCAGCCTTTTTCCTCCAGAATATCTTTCCTAAGCCCTTCCATACACACATGAAGATTTGGATCTGCACAAGCGCAGCTAAAAGATAAAGATAACGAGATCTTTATTATGAACTGTTGCATGAATAATGAAAATCAGTTTAGCAGCAATTATAAAAATAAACAAGTGCACAAAGGACAACGAAGCAATCTATGTGCATATACAGTACCTACATACTTATATATACACATATAGACACATGTACATACATACTGTATATCCCATATACACCTCTATATCTAGCCACATATTCACACATACACAGAAGGGTGAGTGATATGCCAAGGGTGCATTTTATACACCGGGTGAGAAGGACGAGGAGCTTTTCATTTTAAGGTGCATGGGGCTAAAATGTTCTGATGTTCAAAACCTGCTCTACAAGTATTGCACTGAAACTTAAACGTGAGTATGGCACGGTTCAGGAAGAAGGTCTGAATGCTTATTCAGTCAGTGTGTGTGATGGTAGTGGTGTTGGGGTTACGTTTACATCTGTAACCATTGCTGGGTAAAAGCTGTTCTGCAGTTTTTGTTTTTAGTGTCCTGTACTTTTTTCCGGAAGGAAGAGGGTAGAAAAGGGTGTGTCCAGGTTGTGTTGGGTCTCTGACAATCTGACAATCAAATAAAGATGAGAGAATAATCCAATCAAAATAATCAAAATAATAATAAAAGAAAGAAAGGAAATGCGTCTCTTTGAAAACTTCACATTCATTCCTACATTATCACCCTTCCTGAATGCAATATAACGATTTTCCAAAAACGTATATATATATATATATATCCATCCATAAGGTTAATTGTACGCAGTGTTGTTGCGTAGTTTTCATAAGAAACACACCGAATGTTTTATTGATTTTTTCCTTGTTTTTGTAGATGCAGCAGTGACCTGGGTGAGCATGTCTCATTTTACATTGAGCTCAGTGGCGAGAGGTGAGTCACTCAGTTCTCCACCCCTTTAACCCTCGGTTTCATGGCTTTTTCTCCAGCACACTACAAAATGGGTGGGGGGAAACCCATACGAAACAAAGACTGCCATTTTTCCTTCTCAGTGGGTTTTCTGATTTAACTTGTCTAAGAAGGAGAGAAGCATGCATGGGAACTTTCTATGTGGAATCTATTGTACCTGTGAGCAATCAGAAAGGTGTGTGTGTGTGTGTGTGTGTGTGTGTGTGTGTGTGTGTGTGTGTGTGAGTGAGAGAGAGAGAGAGAGAGAGAGAGAGAGAGAGAGAGAGAGAGAGAAGGCGGTGCTTGTCTGAGTGTTTGGCTCCAGACTGGCTCTTGCAGAGGAGACAGGTTAATAAGGAGGTAGCACCCGGCCTGGTCTCTCTTTAATTAAGCCTGTCAGGGCCGTGTCCCCTTTGTGTCCGGCTGAACCTGTCACAGAGGGCTTGACTGATGAGCTCAAAATATCCCAACAGTACTTTACTTTGCTCATTTTTCATCAAATGCGCACCTCCCAACAAGTCCATCAGTCACTTCCTGTATGTATGGCTTGTTCGGCGCCTGTAAACTTCGGCCTATTTTGGGTTCCTGTTTAAATTTTCCTTTCTTTCATCTATCTTCATCCATTTATCCACATCCAAAAACTTTGCAAGGAACCAGAAACTGTCCACCTCTGACTATCTCAGAAAGGTGTGGTGCTGCTTTAGGCTTCCCCTCAGTACATTGCAATGTTTCTACATTCCAATCCTGGTCTGGTGTAAAGAATGTAACCATAAATCACTGATGAAGAATAAATGATGATTGATGGATGTGTGTACTTTCCTCCACTGATTAATAAATCTTACAGGAGGAAAAATACATTCCATGGACAAATGATTATGCCTTGTTTTCTACAGCATTTTTAAATATTTTCTTTCAAAATGTATAGAAAAGAGACACATGAAAAAAAACTTGTGCATATTTTCCGTTATTTCTAGCTGCAGCTCATTCACTCACCAGGTAAATTAAATAAAAAGGAAATGCAAGATTATTTCTCGGAAATTAAATGGAATCAGCCGCAGTGTCTTTATAAAACCATTTGCTTACTCCTGTACACTGATGTCAATAACCCCTGTTTGGGGTTCAATGATATTATTAAACAACTAGCCATGTTTTTTTTTTTTTTTTTTTTTTTTTTCTCTTGAAATCATTTGTCTTCTTCTGTTTCTTAACACCTGATCTCATACTTTTCAACTTTCTATGAATCGGCGTTGCACGTCCAGGTTATTGTGTATGTGCACGATCAGTCCTTGGGTCAGGCTGGCTTTCTGCTTCTTCCACCAGGTTGTTATCTTACAGCCAAATTATAAAGCCAGTCGTGTAATTGAAATTGTGAACAGACATAGACTCAAAACAAGATGTAAACCTCGGGAATAAGAGATACTAAGCCTGAGAGCTGGGGTAGTTTTGCTGGGAAACCATTGTATTCAGGCAAATGAAGTGGTGATGGAAAATAAAACACATACAGTGCAGCTAACTGGATTATCAAAGGCGGGCCATGTCTCGCACTGTCTATGGTGAGAGGTTCATGTAAAAGAACCATTGCTGACGTTCGTACCATTGCTGACGTTCGTACCATTGCTGACGTTCGTAAAGAGTCGCTGCAAAGCCGTCAGTGTGTTTCCGTCCCTTGCTATTTCCTTCCACAGTCCAAAGATACGCATATTAGGTTAATTTAGGTAAAGGAAAAGTCTGTTGGGCTTTTTATACCCGAGCCTAGCGGTTTATCAGGCCGGTGCTTATCCCCGGTTTCCGTAGCGTGAAGTGACCAGGAGTACAACTCCTCCTGGATGGGACGCTAGTCCAGCGCAGGTTCCCTTCCCAGCATATTTTTACTGGTACCCATTTATACTGCAGGGTGAACGGAGGCACACTTGTGGTTAAGACCTTGCCCAGGGGTTATAGCACAGTGGGGGTCTACCTGGGATTTGAACACATAACCTCCCGATCATGAGCCCAGCGCCCTAACCACTACACCACCAGCATCACCTTTAGGTTAATTTGCTTTTCCAAATTGTGCCCAGGTTTAAGTGTTAATATTTGTGTGTGTGTCTATATGTGTGTGTGTGTGTGTGTGTGTGTGTGTGTGTGTGTGTGTGTGTGTGTGTGTTTTATTTCTGTTGATGCTTTGGCAAGTTGTTCAGGATGTACCATGTCTTTGCCAAGTATTGTGTGAGATAGATGAGTAAATGATGGAGTGAGTGAGTGAGCATCAATGGGGATGTAAGAATAAAATTATTTTTGAAAAATTAGACATGCTTTCTTCATACAGAGAACTGGAAAATTGTTATCATTGATTTAAACCAGATGGTATTTAATACATTGACAGTTTCTTCAACTTTTTCACTGATTTGAATGTTTGAGGAAGCTCGTATTCCTTTGGTGGAAGTTAAACCCACTTAGTCTGTCTCTATGATTAATTTATACTCCACTTTTACAGTTTTACTCTGAGGGCCAATTTAAATTACATACTGCGTGATATTAACGTTTCTGACACTGTGATATGATTCAGTGAAACTACGCCGCTGTGTTTTATTAAGCACACATCATTTGACTTTTCTACACATAAATAGTGTATGTTGTGATACTGGGTCTTAATCATTTATTAACCTTACAGAAATTAAAACAGGCAATGCTTTCTATAAGGCTGAAGTGGATCCTACAGCTGTGATGAAGTAGCAGTGAGGCAAACACTTTTTAAAGATCAGCGCAGAGCATTTACTGCGGAGAGATGAACCAGGAGGATATGACTTCAGTTTCTTTGAACCATCACATAACTAGAAATTACGAGAGAGTTTGAGACATTGAGCAAAACTGAAATAGGTAATTACATTAAAGAAAGAAAAAAAAAATGAAAAAGAAAAGAAAAATTCCTTTCAGGTTTTGCTTAATGATCAGTTTGGTCTGATGTTGCTGTGTGGCCAATTTGGACCCTGACTCACCCCAGACAATGAACAGTGTACGTTATGGGTTTTGTTTGTGGCTACAGGTTGAGGTCTATCTTTATGAAACATTTTGATTGTTTTGTTTGTGTTTGGACTTACAGACTGAACATTATAGCTGAAGTCTGTGTATGTGCTGTTATTTTTTTAATCTGGTGGGGGCCCGATTTTTCTCTCATTGCTTTGAATTGTTATCATTGCAACATCTAAATGCTACACATCAATAACTTTTATTATTGGGTGCATGGGGTCGGCTTTACACTGAAATGTCTTCTGGCCACAAGTCGTGCTTCCATAAGCGCCTGTCTTTTTTTTAATCATCATGTTTCTTAATTATAGGTCTGCTGCCACAGCTTCTGGGCGTGGTTCCCCAAGAAAGCCTTAAAGCTTACGGTAAGAGCTCAGTCTTCACCACATCAGCCTGGGTCTGTTTACCATCAAACCTCTGTACTCTCTAAACATACACACACACACACACACACACACACACACACACACACACACACACACACACACACACACATGTGCACACAAAAACATCATACACATCCAGACCATATTTACCTACTTGCCACCTGAGCGCCCAGCAAAATGTGAAGGTATACATCACAATTTTGGGAGGTCAGTCTATTACAGTCTTACATACCTTATCATGCACGTAATTTTAAAGTGACTGCCATTTACGTAACTAAATATTAATTTCAGAAATGCGTCAAATAATATACAGACACTACCCTACTTACAAACATTTGTTTAATGAACATCCGGACATATGAACATGGCTGTCCGGAGGTTGAAAGTGTTTGCACGAACAGCGAACAGAGTGGCTGTAAGTTAGATTTTGTATTGCGCGCCTATTCTGCGTGCCAATTATTCTGCGAGCCTATTCTGTGTGGTGCATCACTCTCCTTTGCCCTTTGTTATAGCAACACGAAACAGAGAGAGAGAGAGAGAGAGAGAGAGAGAGAGAGAGAGACAGAGAGATTATACAGTTATACTGTACAAGCTTTAAACATACGTTCCTCTCTAAAGAACACCCTATAATGACTTACGAACAAATTCATCTAACGAATGGCCATCCGGAACGTATCTCATTCGTAAGTTGGGTAGTGTCTATACTAGTAAATATAAACGCCGTGACAGCTGCAACATTAACGATCTAATAAACATAATGCATCCGATGGTCAGCGGTTCAAGCTCCATTATCAGCAGGTGCTCACTGCTGTCCCCCCAGTGCACCTAACTGGGTTATCAAAGGCTAGCCGTGTCTCTCTCTGTCTGTAGTGAGCGGCAATGTAAAACAACCATTGCTGTTTTTCGTGAATAGTGGGCCATTGGGTTGCCATCAGCTTGTTTCTGCCTTGCGACAGTCTGGTGAGCTGTCCAGGGTGTACTCTACTATCACCCTCTTCACCGCCCTAGTTAGGAGTAAGTGGTTCGGAAAATGAATGAATTATAAACATAATCCACTCACGCGTTTTGATAATACAGGAATTTACTGAATAGTGAAATGCAACAAAATTTCGACTGATGCTTTGTTTATTCATATTTATTACTTTTTAAATACATTGATTTAGCAATATAATTTACATAATGCAAAAGTCACTGAGTTTCTTTCTCATGATTGTACAGAGAACATTATTCATTTGTAAAATGATTGTAAAGCTGACTAGATGACAGCGAAGCATGATCACCCAATAACTACTAAACACTTCTACTCATTTAATGAATGAAACTAATTTGAAAATCAGTTCATTTTCTGTAACCGCTTAATCCTAATTAGGGTTGCGGGGAGGCTGGCGCCCATCCCAGCCAACTTCAGGCGAGGGCAAAGTACACCAGGCCATCGCAGGGCGGAAACACGCCGACGGTTTTACAGCTACTCTTTATAAAAGTCAGCAATGGTTCTTTTACATGAACCTCACACCATAGACAGTGAGAGACATGGCCGGCCTTTGATAACCCAGTTAGCTGCACTGGGGAGGACAGTGACAACCTTGTGGAGAGTGGGACTCGAACCCCCAACCTTTGGATCAGCGATCCAGTGCCCTATACCACTAGACCACCACTGCCCCCACTAATCTGAAAATGTGCTCCATAAAATGTGAGGCACTCCACCGAATGTAGGCGCTTGCCGCAAGTGACATATGTTGCTTGTGAGACAAAGCGCGGCTTATTCGGACTTCCGATCTTTCAAGTGAGCAAGTGAAGGTTGAGTACTAAACAAGTATTCAACGCGCACTTGCTCACTTGAAAGATCGGAAGTCCGAATAAGCCACGCTTTGTCTCACAAGCACCATACATCACTTGAGATAAGCGCCTACATTCGGTGGAGCACCTCACAAATATTAAACAGCTCCTATGTAGCACCGTAGTAACGGAGCACATGTCTGTCCAGTGTCCCAACACAGAATCCACAATCAGGCTGCCATCACTGAGTTGATGCAGATTTCCTGTTATGTATTGCCATGACTTGAATACCGTACCAGTTTGCAGCAATACAAAAACAAATACAAATTTATTATTAACTATTATTATTAACAAAAACTTAGAGAGTGCAAACCGCCAATGCACACCTTGGTGGAGGTTAACCAAAAACTAATACAGTAATTTGTTCCTTTGCCCATTCTTCACTTTTCGTGAAAAATTCACATCAATTCTTTCATAACTTTTTGGGCAAAGTTGAAACAATAAAACAAACAAACAAAGAAACACAGTGAAAAACATAACCTTTGCTCTTTAAAAAATAAGGTAAAGCTTTTTGGGCTTTTGACACCCAAGCCTAGTGTCCCATCAGGCCGGTGCTTATCCCCGGTTTCTGTAGCGTGACGCGACTAGGAGTACAACTCCACCTGGATGGGACGCTAGTCTATCGCAGGTTACCTTCCCAGTATATTTTTACTGGTACCCAGTTATACTGCTGGGTGAACAGAGGCACACTTGTGGTTGAGACCTTGCCCAGGGGTCTTAGCACAGTGGGGGTCTAACTGGGATTTGAGCACACAACCGCCAGCTCATGAGTGCACCACCCAAACCACTACACCGCCGGCCCCACAAAATATTATTATGTATGCATTTAAATAATAAATTGTGTTTGTGTATGTGTCCGTATGAGCAATTAGAGTATTATGTCAGTGTTCCATATAATATTTAGGTGTCAAGTGTCAGAGTTTAAAACTCAAAACCTTTGCTCTTAGCAGAGGTAATAGTGGAACAAAACCCATAAAATAGAGAATCAAACACCACTGTTCAGATTCACCCAGAATAGAAGCCACATAATGTAATTTACGTAGGCAAGTAGACTTACAGTGCTTGTGCAGCAAACTCTGAAATTAGAAATTTTGCCAGGATATTAAAGTGAAAGGTGATTGTAATTAAAGGAGACGTGGTGAAAACAAATGCTCAGACACCTTTCACTAGAAACATTTATCAGCATCTTCGCTTACATTTGTGGGGCCAGTGGTGTCGTGGTTAGGGTGCTGCGCTCATAATCAGGAGGTTGTGATCGCCAGCCAATCATGGCCATCTGTAAGCGCATTTGTACAAGAAGCAGATAGCGCTTTCCCTCCAAGTGTGTTAGACCGTGCTCCAAATTGCTAATTGCGCCGCAGTTCATGGAGGGGGCGTATGCATGCTCTTGCCCCCTTCCTGGTTGGTGGTGGTCAAGTGATAGGGAAGGCAATACCTGATGGGTGGGAATCAGGTATGATTAAATTTGGGAGAAAGTCGGGACCCCCTGCGCAAATTAAATAAAGGGTTAAGCAGTGCATAAATTTATTCATTCATTCATTTTCTGACCTGCCTAAGCCTAATGAATAAAAGGGTCGCGGGAAAGCTGGCGTTCATCTCAGCTGACGCTGGGTGAGGGCAAGGTACTCCCTGGACAGCTCGCCAGGCCATCGCAGTACCTAAATTTATATATTATTTAATTTATATCATTAAAATTGTAAACTCTATAAATTCACAACATATCATCTGGTTATTTTCATTACAGCTTATGTTAATGTACACAGGGATCCCTCACTTTCCGCGGTTAATGGGGACCGAGGAACACCCCCCCCCCACAATGGTTGAATTCCGCGAAGTAGGATCGAGCGCGCCCCCCCCATTGACGTATACGCACATGTATGTGTATATAATCTCAATAAATACATATTCAATGCTATAAATGCTTATAATAATAAAACATTAAAAAATAATGCATAAGATGTAAATAAATTATAAATACACACACATACAGACGCGCGCACGCACACACACACACTCAGATGTGCACCTCACATAAAAATGTAAGTACCGTACTGTACTTTTGTTGGGGGGTTTTGGGTTGTTTTTGTTTTGTGTTTTCTTTGTTTGTGGGGTTGTTTTTTTTTTTTTGCATAATTGGCCTTGTTTTGTGGAATTTTCCTTAACTTTTCCCCTATTTTTCTTTAATTTCCTTATTTTTTTATTTTTCAATGAATATTTTTGAAAAACCCGCAATGCCCTGAAACCGCAGAAACTGAAGCACAAAGTAGCAAGGGATCACTGTAATTACAAGCAGCCAGTAAAGAAATGCAGGTGATTGAGTTATTAAACAGAGATGAAGATATGTTGAACAGTCTAAGTGTATCCATTCTGATGTCAAAGAGCTGAAGGAGCACATCCATCCCACTGCCCTTCAGGCTGATACATTCCGGTCCTTCTCAAAAAATTAGCATATTGTGATAAAGTTCATTATTTTCTTTAATGTACTGATAAAAATTAAACTTTCATATATTTTAGATTCATTGCACACCAACTGAAATATTTCAGGTCTTTTATTGTTTTAATACTGATGATTTTGGCATACAGCTCATGAAAATCCAAAATTCCTATCTCAAAAAATTAGCATATCATGTTCAGGTAGTCTAAACGAGCTATTAACCTAATCATCTGAATCAACCAATTAACTCTAAACACCTGCAAAAGATTCCTGAGGCTTTTAAAAACTCCCAGCCTGGTTCATTACTCAAAACCGCAATCATGGGTAAGACTGCCGACCTGACTGCTGTCCAGAAGGCCATCATTGACACCCTCAAGCAAGAGGGTAAGACAGAAAGAAATCTCTGAGCGAATAGGCTGTTCCCAGAGTGCTGTATCAAGCCACCTCAGTGGGACGTCTGTGGGAAGGAAAAAGTGTGACAGAAAACGCTGCACAACTAGAAGAGGTGACCGGACCCTGAAGAAGATTGTGGAGATGGTCTGATTCCAGACCTTGGGGGACCTGTGGAAGCAGTGGACTGAGTCTGGAGTAGAAAGATCCAGAGCCACCATGCACAGGCGTGTGCAGGAAATGGGCTACAGGTGCCACATTCCCCAGATCAAGCCACTTTTGAACCAAAGAAGCAGCACTGGATGTTGCTCAGTGGTCCAAAGTACTTTTTTCGGATGAAAGCAAATTTTGCATGTCATTCGGAAATCAAGGTGCCAGAGTCTGGAGGAAGACTGGGGAGAAGGAAATGCCAGTGGTCAAGTATCCACAGTCAGTGATGGTCTGGGGTGCCATGTCAGCTGCTGGTGTTGGTCCACTGTGTTTTATCAAGGGCAGGGTCAATGCAGCTAGCTATCAGGAGATTTTGGAGCACTTCATGCTTCCATCTGCTGAAAAGCTTTATGGAGATGAAGATTTCCATTTTTCAGCACGACCTGGCACCTGCTCACAGTGCCAAAACCACTGGGAAATGATTTCCTGACCATGGTATTACGATGCTCAATTGATCTGCCAACTCTCCTGACCTGAAGCCCATAGAGAATCTGTGGGATATTGTGAAGAGAAAGTTGAGAGACACCAGACCCAACACTGTGGATGAGCTTAAGGCCGCTATCGAAGCATCCCGGGCCTCCATAACACCTCAGCAGTACCACAGACTGATCGCCTCCATGCCACACCGCATTGAAGCAGTCATTTCTGCAAAAGGATTCCCGACCAAGTATTGAGTGCACAACTGAACATAATTATTTGAAGGTTGACTTTGTTTGTATTAGAAGCACTTTTTTATTGGTCAGATGAATTTTTTTAGATAGGGATTTTTGGTTTTTCTTTACTTTTTTGCCAAAATTATCAATATTAAAACTATAAAAGGCTTGAACTACTTCAGTTGTGTGTAATGAATCTAAAATATATGAAAGTCTCATGTTTATCAGTACATTACAGAAAATAATGAAATTTATCACAATATGCTAATTTTTTTAGAAAGACCTGTATGTGTGAAGCAATGCAGAATAGCTTTGGTTCGATAAATGTACAAATAAGCTCAAGCATCTGTTTAATACTGATAAAGACTCTGCTCTGATTGGTGGTGGTAACTGATTGTCGCTTTATGGCCCTTTGGTTAAGATCAAGTGAAAAATCTGTTCTTACCGGTTTACTATCTGGTACATCCCCTACCCTGTGAACATCTTAAAAATGAATTGGGGGTAGCCATAGCTTAATGGTTAAAACTTTGGATTGCAAGGTCGCTGGTTCGATTTCCGAACCAGCTAGGAAAATGTGTGGTGGACGGAGCCACACCTATCCTTTCTTCATCTTCATGACTGAAGTGCCTTGAGCAAGGCACCTAACCCACTACTGCTCTTTGGGTAACCCAATGTGTGTGGTAACCCGCTGATCCGAGTGCGCGCGCGTGTGTGTGTGTGTGTGTGTGTGTGTGTGTGTGTGTGTGTGTGTGTGTGCGCTCACTTTGGATGGGTTAAATTCAGAGGAAATAATTTCCCTTACAGGATTAATACAGTATAGCAAAATACATACAAACATACATAAAGTAGTAAGGGAGGGTGGTGCAGAGGAGATGTGGGTAGTGTTGTTGCTTTGCATTTCCATAGTTCTTGTTCAATCCTGAGCTCGGGTTATTATAAATACAGAGGTTTTGCATGTTCACCCAAATTCCTTTAGGGTTTTGTCTGGGTTATCTGGTTACATTCTACATTCCAGTAATAAGATATTATGTGAATTGGCCCAAAGATGTGAATAAGTGCGTGAAAAGTGGACTGCGATGAACTGGAATCTCATGCTGGATGTTTTCCTGCTCCTTGTCCAGTGTTTCTCTTGTGGTTTGACAAAAAAAAAAAAAAAAAAAAAAAAAGAGGGAAGAAAAGAGTCCACTGGATTGACAATAACATAACAAAAGTACTTTATTGCTTCCATTCCATGCTCCTTAATGATCTCAATGGGCCTTTTAACCCTTTTGTTATGTGTTGGAAATGGCACTTGAGTTCAGTGTTTAAATCGTGTCCTCACCCATGTTCACTGTGTTTCCTCCCCTCGAGATCACAGGCAGCAAAACTAGTGCAACTACTTATCATGTTGCACCTTCTAAACCCTGTTCAGAAGGTCACTGACCTTTCACATTATCACCAAGTCACCAGTAGATCTCAGAGGTTCTCAACACCGTAATCCCATATGGTCTGCTTCCCTCTTCTGCTCCTGCTTGTGTTGTCAGCGCTGTTTTGATTTTGAAGCTTTTTTTTCATGTAAGACATCCATTTGGACATCAGAGTGCATGTTTCTTTGAGCTTAGAGTAGCTAGGCCATTTGTGCCCTGTGGCAGTGCCTTGTGTGTGTGTGTGTGTGTGTGTGTGTGTGTGTGTGTGTGTGTGTGTGTGTGTGTGTGTGTGTGTGTGTGTGTGTGGGTGTGTGTGTGTGTGTGTGTGTTTTTCTGTGTGCTTGCGTGTGACCTGACCTAGGATCGGGTGGTGCCTGAGAAAGAGAAAGAGAGACAGACAGACCTGCTACCTGAGATTCTTGTATGTTTGATCACTGAGCTGTCAAAATGCCTCACATCCCCCGTCTCCCTTCAAGGCCTGTGTTGACCTCACTCCATCAGCCGTGCGCTTTCAAAGAGCTGCTTTCAGTTCCAAAGGACAATATTCTGAGATACACATACGCAATTCTGTATGTGTAAGTTTTCCATTACCTGTCGCAGATACTGGCATAATTGCAGGCCCTGATTAAATTGTCACGGCGTTAGCAGACCCACACTATCGTTTGGTGATATTTAGACTGCACATCCTGAACCGAAATTTCCCTCAGAAGGAAATACAGAGTGGTGGCTTGTGCAGGCCTGAGTGGATATGTTTTCCTTCATGTGATTTTTTTGACAGCTTCTTTCATCCAGGCTGAACCCCTGGCGTGAGCGCTGGCAGGCCACCCTCCTTTTCTCACGCCTCTCTGCATGCCATGCGCTCTCAGTCCTGTTTATTGACACTGCAGTCATGGCAAATCAAATAGATTTATTTGGTTTTGGATGAGGGGCTAAACTAATGTCTAGTGAACACTCTTGTCTCAGTGGAGTTACAGAGGTGAGAGAGAAAGCATAGTAGTGGTGGCTAATACATTTTTGTGAGGCTATTTAAATGTAGCGCTATCCTCTCTCATCTCCTCTTACATCGCAGCCTCTCAACTAGACGCATGGCATTTGCCAAGGAGTAATAATTATTTGGTAAGAACAGCATGCTTCACTGACTGAGAAGCTGGCGGCATCCTTATCTCCTGCTTATTGGGCTTCATTTGAAGGCTTAGTTACTTAAATACCTGCACAGACAATATAAAGGGCAGTGGTGAAGGGGGTGAGTGGGGGATGAGTGGGGGGTGAGTGGGGGGTGGAGGGGGACCATGCACACAGTGATGCTTTCATTTTCGTTGCAAACTATAAAACTGTAATTTAACTCACTTACTGTTTTTAAACCCTCGCAATGCCCTGGTTAGTCACCTGTTAAATAGTTTGGTGGGGTTTTTTTTTAATTTTTTTATGATTTTTTTTTTTTTATTACCTTATTCAAAGGATGTGGATGTTTGCTAAAAGTTTGTGTAATTGCTTCATCAATGCAAAGGTGCAAGGGAGGCTGTACTGCTACTTTAAAAAATATTCGAGTATTCAACCATTTAAAATGCCTATTGTCCACACTGAAAATAATTACAATAACTATTATGTGGTAATTAATAATCATGGGCTGAAGACAAGGTGGATTGTGCTGATCTCCTCAAATCGGTGACATGCACTGAGCCTGAGGCACGTGATGGTTTTAGTATTCACTACACGTTAACAAAGCAAGAAAGCACACTGATATGAGATTTCACTCATTTTTAAAAACCGTTCAATCATTAATACATGTGTTTGTATTTATATTTTATTTACATTCTATGAATTATTTTTGAATGTTTAATTGTTATTATAAGCATTAATAGAATTGAATATGTATTTATTGATATTATATACACATACACATATAAATATTCCCCAGTGCCACTAACTTGGTTATCAAAGGCCAGTCATGTCTCTCACTGTCTATAGTGAGAGGTTCATGTAAAAGAACCATTGCTGACTTTCGTAAAGAGTAGCTGCAAAGCCGTCAGCGTGTTTCTGTCCCTTGCCAAAGGGTTGTGTCAGGAAGAGTATCAAACGTGAAAACCTCTGCCAAATCAAACATGCGAATCATTCGCTGTGGCGGTCCATGAAAAATAAGGGGAAAAGCCGAAATGAAATCTAATCATATACACATATACATGTACGTACTGTATACGTCAGTCCGGGGGGGGGGGGTTGGGGGGGTATCCTTAGGTATACATGGATCCCTCACTTTCCGCAGTTGATTGGGACCGAGATCCCCAAGCGACCATCGAATTTCGTGAAGTAGGATCACCCCCACAACCCCCCAACTGATATATATGTACATGTATGTGTATATAATATCAATAAATACATATTTAATGCTATAAATGCTTATAATAACAATTAAACATTAAAAATTAATGCATAAGATGTAAATAAAATATCAACACACACACACATACAGACATGTGCGTGCGCGCACTCAGATGCATACCTCACAAAAATGTAACTAGTTTTAATGAGGTTTTGGGTTTTTTTTGTTTTGTGTTTGTTTGGGTTTTTTTTTTTGTTGCATAATTGGCCTTGTTTTTGTGGCATTTTCCTTAACTTTTCCCCTATTCTTCCTTCATTTCCTTATTTTAAAATTTGATTAAAATATATTAAAAAAAAAAAAAAAAAAAACGCGATGCACTGAAGCTGCACGAATTGAAGCGCGAAGTAGCGAGGGATCCCTGTATTGGAAGCAAACTTAATGTGCTGTCAACAAGGTCTGTTGGAAAACTGGAAAACTGGAAACCAATGAAAACTGAAAAGCATACTGTATATGATATCCAGTGTAAAATATGATAACTAGAGTAATTCTATCATCCAGTTGTCGTGACAGGCAACATATACAGTATACTGTTAGTAGTGCACATAGATTGATGATATTTTGCCAGGTTTATCTGGTGAGTTTCCTCATTGAACACTGTGTGTGAATGAATGCTATGAGATCACTTATATGAATCTGGTTGCATTTTACTCTTTGGAATTTTGTTGTTAACAGTTTGATTTGTTTCTAGTAATTCCAGTGCACATGAGGATTCAGTGGATATAAGACGGCGCTCATGGCTGATTAGCTAAATATAAAAGATTGGTTTCCACATTAATATCTAAAGAGCTGCATGGTTAAGCCAAGTTTTAATTTCCCCTGGAGAGGAAGTGTTGGTCATTCTGCTTAATTCTATTTAAAGATGATTATAATCTTTTCTTTGAATATGGTAATGCTTATGAAATGTGCTTGCTTGCGAGATTGAGACTCATTTACCATGTTCCCGTAAAAGAGAGCTGTCAGTGCACAATTCGTCATTCATGTCTCTGTAGAGCGAGAGAGAGGAGACTAACAACAAACAAACAGTGAGGGCCTTATTTTTCAAAGGAGTGGCTCAGAGTAGGAGAAGAAATCCATGGAAACAGATTTCTATCTAATTGCGGCTGTGCTGCCTTCCTGTATGCAACCTCAGTAACTAGGAGCAACAGGAAAGATAGGGCACGGAGGCGGCAGGCTGCCAGGCTCTCAGGCGAGACGTGTTGAAATGTGGCCATAATCAAGCCAGATATGCCTGTGTCAAAGCAGAAGTGTTTTCAAAGAGCTGGAAAGAACCTGTTTCAGCCTGTGCTGGTTGTTTTATGTGCCGCAAAAGCGTAAGGTTGGAGACTTGAGGTCGGGCTTGTCTGTGAGAGGCCCCTCAGGGCTGGCAATCTGTCTGATATCTCTGGCGTTGTCTGTCTGACTGTGGCAAGGCGAGCATGGTGCTGTGGGTAAAATCTACTGAATGTTATCTTACGCAACACCTTGTTAATGGCGTTATCTATTCATGACGTTCATGGTACTTCTTTGATATTTTACAGGTGTGAGGACATCCTTGAGGATCCTGAACTTAAACTAACTGTTCGGCTGTTCAGGGCTTCCACCTGTCCCTTTAATACCAAACCCTGTAGAGTTCAACAGAGTTGGGACAAAATTACTGCTTTGTCATACATCCACCTCAGAGCAAGAACGTACCAGGTTGGAGTCCGGGGCTCGGCGGTTTTGTTTCTCTGCAGAGTTTGCATATTCTCACTGTGCTTGGATGAGTGTCGTCTGGGTACTCTGGTTTTCTCCCACAGTCCAAAGACATGAACATTTGGCTAATTGGCTGTTCAAAATAGCCGCTAGGTGTGAGTATGAATGAGTGTGTATGCGTTGCCTTTGTCCAGACTTGGCTGAGATAGACTACAACCCCATCCCCCCCCCCCCCGCCCCCATGAGCTGAGAGGTGAATGAATGAATCAATGAAGATACGTACATTTGTATGTTAAAAAAAGTTTATAGTGCATGTCAATAGGAAGATCCTTTTTTCTGTAATGAGACATAATATTTACAATGGAAATAAGCTCAAAATATTTGGTTAATAATAGCTGGCGAATAGTAACATGATATTGTTAGTAAATGTTTCTCTTCTGCTTGAGAGTGCATATATTATTTATTTTTATTTTTTCCGTTGGAGAATCCAAATAAAAATGTTTTAAGTAATTGCTGACTTTTTTAAAACTTTTATTAGCATTTTGAATAACAGTACATCACATTACATTCATTACTCCAGCATCAGGACAGAGTCTGTTCACTATGTTCTCGCACATCATGTTCTTGTACAATTTTATAACGATAATCAACTCAAATTCCTCTTACAGTCTGTGAGTATTGTTATATAAATCTTATTCTCAATTGTGCATATGTAATATGTTCCTGATCTGGTAAGAAAAAAAAAAATCACTGTGATGAATAGAAAAAAGAAAAAGCCTTTATTTGTCATCATAACCACCTAAGACACAAACCCAGTGTTACACGTCTTGCCATTTCTCAACATCGCTTCTGTTTCTTGTCACCAGATTATTGTTAAGTTTGATCAACGTCTTCAAACAGCAGGAACTCTGGCAAAAGAGTAATACCCAATGGTCTTTGTATAATAGGGAGGAAATATCTTCTTTTCCTTTCGGCTTTTCCCTTCAGGGGTCGCCACAGCGAATCATCTGCCTCCATCTCACCCTATCCTCTGCATCTTCTTCTCTTACACCAACGACCTTCATGTCCTCCTTCACCACAGATCCATAAATCTTCTCTTTGGTCTTCCTCTAGGCCTTCTGCCTGGTAGTTCCAACCTCAGCATCCTATTACCAATATACTCACTATTCCTCCTCTGTACATGTCCAAACCATCTCAATCTAGCCTCTCTGACTTTGTCTCCAAAACCTCTTACATGTGCTGTCCCTCTGATGTGCTCATTCCTGATCCTATCCATCCTCGTTACTCCCAAAGAGAACCTCAACATTTTCATCTTTGCTAACACCAGCTAGGGGCAGTGGTGGTCTAGTGGTATAGGGCACTGGATCGCTGATCCAAAGGTTGGTTCGAATCCCACTCTCCACAAGGTTGTCACTGCCCCCCCCCCCCCCCCCCCCCAGTGCGGCTAACTGGGTTATCAAAGGCGGGCCATGTCTCTCACTGTCTATGGTGAGAGGCATGTAAAAGAACCATTGCTGACTTTCGTAAAGAGTAGCTGCAAAGTCGTCAGCGTGTTTCTGTCCCTTGCTAAAAAGGGTTGTGACAGGAAGGGCATCCGACGTAAAAACCTCTGCCAAATCAAACTTGCGAATCAGATGATTCGCTGTGGCGACTCCCGAGTAAAAGGGAAAAACGCTAAAAGGAAGACAGACAGACTACCTCCAGCTCTGCCTCCTGTCTTTTCCCCAGGGCCACTGTTTCTAAACCATACAACATTGCTGGCCTCAACACCGTCTTGTACACTTTTCCTTTCATTCTATGGTGTATGAAATATGATGTCCCCATTTGAGGACAGTGGGGTATTAAGAAGTTAGAGCAGAGTGAATTTGACTTGTTTGCATTTCACAGCTTGTTAGAACCCAGACAATTAAGCAGAAAGGGTTAAGGTGGCAACTTGCTGGTGCTTGGTTTGAACCCCTGTCTTTTTACATCTCTATGCTCCAGTGTGATCATTTTAATTACTCAAACACTCGTTTACTGAACCCCTTAATCCAGTTAGGTTCATGGAGAGTCTGGAGCCTATCTCAGTCAACACTTTCCAAAGGCAGGGTACACCCTGAACAGTTTGCCAGACTATCGCAGGGCCAACACACACACACACACACACACACACACACACACACACACACACACACACACACACACACACACACACAAAACCTATTCACATTGACATTCCCCCTTCGAGGAAATTTGAAACATCCACATATTTTTGAACTGTGGGACAAAACGAATATCAGGAGGAAATACATATGTTTGTGTGGGTTTCCACATGATACTCGATTCGTCTCACACCCAAGCCCACGACGCTAATCCAGCGCCTTCTTGTTGTGAGGCACACATTCTAAGAACTAGGCTACCGAGCTGTCTTACATCAATTTGTCTGTCTGTCTTCCTTTCGGCTTTTTCCCTTTTACTCGGGAGTCGCCACAGCGAATCATCTGATTTGCACATTTGATTTGGCAGAGATTTTTACGTCGGATGCCCTTCCTGTCACAACCCTTTTTAGCAAGGGACAGAAACACGCTGACGACTTTGCAGCTACTCTTTACGAAAGTCAGCAATGGTTCCTTTACATGAACCTCTCACCATAGACAGTGAGGGACATGGCCCGCCTTTGATAACCCAGTTAGCTGCACGGGGGGGGGAACGGACCTTACATCAATTTATTTAGTTAAAATTTCACCTTTTCATTAAAATCTCTCTCAACCTCTGTGTACTCCACCTGGACACTTATTGCAGTCACATCCTTGCGAAGCCATGTGATGAAGATTCAGGTTCAGGTGCCTCGTTGCCCAGATCAACTTAACATAGACCACTGAAATCTCAATCAGGTGTGAATCTGGTAGCTTCCATATTTCCAAAGTTGTTTGTCATCTGGAGTTTGCTTACTCCCTTGTGCATGGCTGGGTTTCTTCCAGGTACTCTGGTTTCCTCCCACAGTCCATAGACATGCACTAGCTGGCTGTTCCAAATTGCGCCAAAGTGTGGGTTTGAGTGTGAATGCTTGTGTGTGTGTGTGTGTGTGTGTGTGTGTGTGTGTGTGTGTGTGTGTGTGTGTGTGTGTGTGTGTGTGTGTGTGTGTTGGCCTTGCAGTGGTCTAGTTCAGGGTGTATTTGTCTTCACCTAGCACAGGCTGAGATGGCGTACAGCCTCCTCGCAGCTCACAAAGTGGTTTGGCAAATAGATGAATAGATGACTGTATATCCTGTGTTGCATAATTTCTCATCATTGACCACCTATGACCTTTAAAAGCAAAGCTGCTCTATCATCCTGAGAAATGTGGATAATCTGTTTATTTGCTGCATCTTAGAATCTCGAAGAGAAGAATCCCTGTTCTCCATTGCTGGCCATTCAGCTGCCCCTCATCTCTACATGATTCCTAAACACACATGATTGCTCCTCTTGAATTTCTCTTGAAGCATTATCAGAGCTCAGTATGTAGAGAAGCACACACCATGTGCACAGCAGGACCCCCTGTAGGCTGTAGTGGAGGCTAGTCCAGTCTGCAGCAGCTTCTTGAAAGCTGTGTGTGCCTATAACACTGAGAGTCTGAACAAGCCATCAGAAAGCCACTGCATTCCTGAGGCTTGGTAAGCAGACGGAGAATACAGTGTGTGTGTTTTGGTGTAAACAACATGGTAGAATTGTTGTGATGGCATTTGGTAGTTTCACGCAACAGACTTTTCACAGTAACATTTCCCCCGTAGCCAATGGCATTTGTATTAAGAGTACAGCTGGTGAAGCATAAAAAGGAAGAGATGTCATTTATTTACATAGCTCAGTCAAAAAAAAAAAAAAAAAAAAAAAAAAAGGTGCCATTTGGATTTAAATAAGCAAATACTTAGGAGTATGTGGTAGGATAATGACTGCAATGATTATTATGCTTCAGCTGGCAACAATTTTTTAACTTGAACTTGAATGCAGTAAGAAGCTTCTCATTAAAAAATAAACATATAGGAAGATGAGCTGTGGGTGTGGAAGGATCATTTAAATTGGGTCAAATTATCAATTCACATTAAGCAAACAAATAAGGAGAAGCTGAAATGACTGGAATTAGGTTATACATTAAACTCAAAGGTCTCACCCAAATGTTTTTAATAAATTGAGTGAACGTTAGAAAATACAGTTTTAACAAATACAACACACAAATGGGGAGGTATGATGCTGTACATGTACTGGTTAGCAAGTCCGTCTCACAGTAAGAAGGTCTTGGGTTCAATTCCTGGGCTCGGCTGCTTCTGTGTAAAGTATGAATGTGGCATGTATTTCCCCGGGTACTCCAGTTTCCACCCACAGGCCAATAACGCACACAGTAGGCTAATTGGCTATTCCAAATTACCTCTAAATGTGAGGGTGAGTGTGAATGGTTGTATGAGTGTTTGCCCTGCAATGGCCTGGCAAGCTGTCCAGGGTGTACCCTGCCCTCTCCCAGAGATGGCTGAGATAGGTTCCAGCCTCCCTATGACCCTAATTAGGATTAAGTTGCTTGGAAAAGAAGTCACATTACACAGATAGAATGTAGAGCACAGTAAGGGGCTAATATCGTTTTTTTTTTCTCCCTTATAGGAAAAAGAACATTAAAAATTGTATCTTTAGAGGTTTATTATTTTTATTTATTTTTTGTGAGATGTTGTCATTCTTTAATATTCTTTCATTTTTTAATGCATCAATATTAATATGTTTTTTAACTATATCCCTATTTATGAAATTTTCTTTAGCTAGCATAAAACAACTAGTGCTTTCATATGGATATAGTCAGCATTCAGAAATACCAAAGAGGAGATCATTGTACATCTCTAGAGAGTTTAGTGCAGGTACTGTGTGTGTGTGTGTGTGTGTGTGTGTGTGTGTGTGTGTGTGTGTGTGCGTGTGTGTGTGTGTGTGTGTGTTTGTGTGTGCGGCAGGTGGACATGTGTCATCGTGGTTGAGTAGTCCTCTCTCTGGGGCTCACCTGTCAGCCTGTCGTGGGAAAGAAGCTTTTTATTAGCAATGGAGGAACGCCATGGTGTGTGTGTGTGTGTGTGTGTGTGTGTGTGTATGTGTGTGTGTGTGTGTGCACGCATGTGTCTGCAAGAATGCCAAATCTGGCTCCCTGTGTGCGTCTCTTTCCATTTTCTGTGCACAATGAGTGCAGAAGACGCGCTGCAGCCTGCTTGTCCCAGACGGACCGGCTCCTTGGGGCCCAGCCAAGGCACAGAGCCGCCTTTGTCAGTTTAATTACTGCATCTCTGTTATGCTGCTCCAGTCTCCACCATCACTTCTTCCTACAGCTAATGATGAAAAACTACACAGGTGGGGTGTACTTAAAATCTTTCTTACAGCCACACACACACACACACACGCACACACACACACACACACACACACACACACACACACACACACACACACACACACACACATATGCATGCACATGCATACACAATCTGTGCCCGTTCCACTTTCTCCTGAACTGTTAAGCTGCAGTATGGTATAGTGTTGTCATGTAACTGGCCAGTAACTCCAGATGTTGTGTCTGCTAGATTCTGGGACGTGTTATTCGTAGCAATGCAGTTTCTTGCAGCACGCTGAGGCCTGTCAGAGCTTCTCTATTTTTTCCCTGCTACTTTTCAGGAGGAAAGCTACCCTGAATGACGACAGACAGACTCACTTGCACAAGGAGATAATGTTATCTGTGTAGGAGGGGCAGATTAAGCTGGGAATTAAATGAAGCCTGTCTAAAGAACACTTCAAGCTTAAGCTAAAGCTCTGGGCTGAGCACTGAGGCTCTTCAGCATCTCAGACTCCTCATCTGGACACATGCCCAGTCTGGGACCATGGAGAAACCTGAAGCCTGTTCACAGTATGGCTTTGTTTATGATAGACTACACTATAGTTCAGCCCTCCATGTTCGCTCAAATCTCTCATGCCTCTGACATGCAGTTGATGAAGATATCAGACACAAGTCTAACATTTAATGTATTTAATGCAAAACAATGCAGATTTTAAAGAGGAAAATAATGGTTTTAGCGATACTGATGTCCTGGAAGTAGCACTGACAGTGGTACACATTAACACACCATTTACTCGAGAATATTTCTGTGAAATATGATGCTATCTGGCTTCACAGGAAAGAAAGAAAAAACATGACTCAGCAGATTTTATGTGACATCAGTTGCTAAATAGCTGTGCATCCAATATCATTATATCTTCTTCTTTTCCTTTCAGCTTTTTCCATTTTTCAGGAGTCGCCACAGCGAATCATCTGATTCGCACACTGGATTTGGTATAGGTTTTTACGTCGGATGCCCTTCCTGACACAACCCTTTAGCAAGGGGCAGAAACACGCTGACGGCTTTGCAGCTACTCTTTACGAAAGTCAGCGATAGTTCTTTTAGATGAACCTCTCACCATAGACAGTGAGAGACATGGTCAGCCTTTGATAACCCAGTTAGCTGCACTGGAAGGTGAGGTGTGGGGGGCACAGTGACAACCTTGTGGAGAGTGGGACTCGAACCCCCAACCCTAGGATCAGTGATCTAGCACCCTATACCACTAGGCCACCACTGCCCGTATCCAGTATCATTACAGTAATAAAATTGTTCGTAATTCTGTCCGTTAAACTTTACAAGTGTTTCTCTTTGTCTCTTCCTTCTTCCACCCCTCTCCCTTAGGGTATGAATTCTACTTCCTGTGAGACACACTCTTGTCCTCCATCTACATCCACTGATCACTAAAAAGACTGGTTTGTTATTGGCAGACCCGCAGCACCTAAGACCGCCATGCTCTCACTCGCCTCGAGCCGCTTTCCACCGCTGACTCCTCTGTGGTCAGACCTAATTAGAGTGCTCAGTGATTTCTGGTGATTTTTGAGGAAACATGTGCCTGCCAAGGGTCAGAATATTTTCCGTTGCTAATATATATAGGAACTGGCAGCTCTGGGATTCTCAATTTTGAGTGTTTAATTAAAATATAAAATCAAATCAAATAATAACTTTTAAAAATCCCAACATATACCGATGCAGCAAATAAATAAATACTACAATGTTTGGCAAAACCAAACAAAAACATGATGATCAATCCAAAATGATTTCTCTTTATTCGTCTCATGTAAAAGACCCTAGATTCGGAGGTTTTTACTATCATTTTTAAACTATTTTACTTTTGTGGTTTATCTCAAAGAAAATATGATTTAAAAGACACTCGCACATGCCAAGCCAGTATGGTTTGGACTGGCACTAAAGGAGAATTAATGTTCAATTATAATCCTTTCTGCCTGCTGGATGTGTCTGATTTACTGCTCTCTGTCTTGGCCCTGAATGTGGTGCATGATGGAAAAGCCATGTACACAGAAAGCAAGCACAGCATTCCTGCCTTCCACCAGCGTTTTATTTCCGTCAGTGCCATCGGCTGGGGAAGACACACTTTATGATTAGGTATGACCTTACAGCATGTATCACTCATTTCACCATTTATCAGAAGCTAAACTGCCGGATAATTAGTGATTTACAGTCGGCTCAGGAAATTGAATTACATGCTCAGTTTAATGGCCATTATTTGTGTGGCAGACCTCTGGATTCTCATCAGCATACGGCTATAAATGTGACCCGATTCCTTTGCTTCTCAAGGCAGAATCGGGGACAAACTCATTACGATCAGTTCGAAACATTGCCCTCTTGCTTACTATGCTGTTTAATTGTAAATACGATCTGACTTCATTCCTCAATGACCACCAGCTATGGAGGCTCTGATTTTTCTCCATGCCAGCCAAAGAAGATGGGGTTAATCAGAACAGAATAGTTGAGAAAACTTCTGAATGTCTTTTCAAACCAAAAATGATGGGGGATCGCTCAGGGGCCACCGAGACGAGAATGCAAAAAATACGCCGTATATTAATATTTTCCCTACAATATTTTCTTGCCAGGCTTGAATCCGTTGCAAAAGCAAAATGAATTGTATTCCTTTAACAGATGGTGAAACAGCATATAGTTCAGTGTGCAAAAAAGAAGCACATATTTTTTGGGTAAACGATCCCTAATACTGACAAGTGATGGCCCAAAAAGTTTCATTTTTTAGCTAATTTAATTGAAATTAAATTAGAATAATGCAGCCGTAATGCGTGTCCGGTGTGATGTGTAGTAGGAAGGTATCGGCAAGAATGAAAGGAAAAGTGTACAAGACAAGTTGAGGCCAGCGATGTTGTATGGGTTAGAAACAGTGGCCCTGGGGAAAAGACAGGAGGCAGAGCTGGAGGTAGCAGAGATGAAAATGTTGAGGTTCTCTTTGGGAGTAACGAGGATGGATAGGATCAGGAATGAGCACATCAGAGGGACAGCACATGTAAGACGTTTTGGAGACAAAGTCAGAGAGGCTAGATTGAGATGGTTTGGACATGTACAGAGGAGGGATAGTGAGTATATTGGTAGTAGGATGCTGAAGTTGGAACCACCAGGCAGAAGGCCCAGAGGAAGACCAAAGAGATGATTCATGGATGTGGTGAAGGAGGACATGAAGGTCGTTGGTGTAAGAGAAGAAGATGCAAAGGATAGGGTGAGATGGAGGCAGATGATTCGCTGTGGCGACCCCTGAAGGGAAAAGCCGAAAGGAAAAGAAGAAGAATTGAAATTAAATTAGAATATTAAACAATAAAGCATAATTTTGAGCACATTATTTTTAGGAGTGTGAAACTGCTGTCGTGGTTAACATGTCAGTCTCACAGAAAGAGGGTTTGATTCCTGGGCTTGGGCGCTTCTGTGTGAAGTTTGGAAGTTCTGCCTGTGTTTATGTGGGTTTCCTCCGGGTTCTTCCATTTTACACCCACAGGCCAAAGACATGCACATAAGACTAACTGGATTTTCCTAATTGACCCTAAGTGTTCACCACCGGGTTCGGGGATTACCACCACGACAAGCACCGACGACCTTACGGCCACAGCTATGGGCTGCCGCCTCAGCAATGGAGGCACGAAACATGGCCCATTCGGATTCCATGTCCCCCGCCTCCTCCGGAACGTGGTTGTAGCTCTGCCGGAGGTGGGAGTTAAAGGCCTCTCGGACAGGGGACTCCGCCAAACGTTCCCAGCAGACCCTGATTACACGCTTGGGCCTGCCAGGTCTGGAAGGCAACCTCCCACACCACCGAAACCAACTCACCACCAGGTAGTGATCGGTAGACAGCTCAGCTCCTCTCTTCACCCGAGTGTCCAGAACATATGGTCGCAAGTCCCATGACACGACTACAAAGTCAATCATCGAACTGCGACCTAGGGTGTCCTGGTGCCAAGTGCACTTATGGACACCCTTATGCTCGAACATGGTTTTCGTGATAGACAAACTATGACGAACACAGAAGTCCAACAACGAAACACCATTCGGATTCAGACTGGAGAGGCCGTACCTACCGATCACACCCTTCCAGGTCACACTATCGTTGCCCACATGGGCGTTGAAGTCTCCCAAGACAACCAGTAGGATTTAAAAGCAATTCAGCAAAATTATTTGGTCAGTGGGTCTGGAGTGCAGAAAATGAGTGGGTCAGTGAATTACAATGCTTTTTAGATCTTATTGTGATATGATTCATTAATAAAATAAATTAATGTTATTACCAGTGGAGTTGCAGATTTTTTTGGTTCGTCACAGATCCAATGTTCAGCGATCCAGTACTCAGGTGTGTATAGAGTTTCACAACGGTCTTTGTGTATCTGTGTTTCCATTGGGTTCTCTAGTTTCTTCTTACAGTCTTCTTCTTTTCCTTTCTGCTTTTCCCCCTTTTTTCTCAGGGGTCGCCGCAGCGAATCATCTGAGTCGCGTGTTTGATTTGGGTGTAGGTTTTTACGTCGGATGTCCTTCCTGGCACAACCCGTTAGCAAGGGGCAGAAACACGCTGACGGCTATGCAGCCACGTTTTACGAAAGTCAGCAATGGTTCTTTTACATGAACTGCTCACCATATACCCAGTTAGCTGCGCTGGGGGTAGTTTTTTCTTACAGTATATTCCAAAAGAAACAAGCCCGGTGGGTGAGTACATAAGATTGATCCTAGGTGTGAATGCATGTGCATGGTGTGAAGTGGTGCATACCACCTAAGGTATAATCCTACCTTGTGCCCAGTGCTCCTAAAATAGACCTTTGTTGATTTTATCAAAATCATGTTACAAGTGCCAGCCAGGACAGGTCAAATCTAACACAATGGTAGCATTGAGTGTTCTGTAAAATTCTGCAGGAGGAGTGCCTTGCACTTTCTGAAACTGGAGCTGATGGACACTTGCATCCATTGATGCCAACCATGGAAATAATGCCTCATATTTCATTGGGGGCTTTATGGATGACCTCTTATTTTCCAGTTCCACCTTAATTGTGTGATGGTACTTTATTTTGCTAGATTCTCTTGACCCCTAGATAAGGATCTTTTAGGACGGTGAATAAGGCCGGGCTAAGTGTGACCTAGTTGATTGAGGTGACCCCTGGAGCATCTGCTTGTTGATCCTTTAATTAAAGGTAATTGATTTTTCTCCCCTCATAGTAAATGTTCAGCACCTGGCCTTGGTCTGGTGTCAGGATGGTGACCTCTGATGGTTCTACATTGATTTTTCTGAACAGTAAGTGGACAGTTCTCACATCTTTTCTTTCTCTGTCTTTCATTCTTTCTTCCTCTCTTCCCTCTTTCTCGTTCACCTGAACCCAGGGCTTGATGATAGCCTCTTAATAGGCTGCTTTCCAGACTCTGCAGGCTTTTAATCTGAGATGGAGGAGGGAAAAAGAGCAAATAGGCCAAAAGGAGAAGGACATGCAGTATGGCTGTATTGAGAACTGAAATGTCAGGAAACTTCAAACTGATTGATAGCTCTTTATAAAAGGCTGGCCTCACATAAAAGACTTTCATTTTCGCAGGTGCCTCATTATGGCTTCATTATGACTCCTTCCTCGAAGAGCATGTTTCCTTTTTAGAGTAAGAATTCTGACTAAAAGCTCTCTACTGTGTATATTTTTTCTCTTATGGACTATGAGGGATTGTGACTATGTAGTTTTTACAAGTGTTTGTTACCATTACTGAGAGGCCGTGGGTGACATTTCCAGAAGAGGACACATGGACCAGAGACTTTTTGGGAGGAATGAATTTGCTGGAGCCTGTCGCAATTTGGGCTAAAAGTTTTGCCCTTTCTGTTGTATAATGTCGCTACTTCACGGCGCAGGAGTCCTCAACTGCCACCAAGGATTTTTTTATGGATTGAAAAGTCAGAGCTGTTCCTAAGCCTATCCTTCACCATTCTATCTATTGACATGAACTGTTGCAAATTTTCAGAGTGTTTAGCTGGAAGATTCCTATCACGCTATATCCTTACATTATATCTAATCACTTACTGTATTGAGAACTGGGCATGAACTCCATCATTGTCTTCTTCTTTTCCTTTCGGCTGTTCCCTTCAGGGGTCGCCACAGCGAATCATCTGCCTTCATCTCACCCTATCCTCTGCATCTTCTTCTCTTACACCAACTACCTTCATGTCCTCCTTCACCACATCCATAAATCTTCTCTCAGGTCTTCCTCTAGGCCTTTTGCCTGGTAGTTCCAACCTCAGCATCCTACTACCAATATACTCACTATCCCTCCTCTGTACATGTCCAAACCATCTCAATCTAGCCTCTCTGACTTTGTCTTCAAAACATCTAACATGTGCTGTCCCTCTGATGTACTCGTTTCTGATCCTATCCATCCTCGTTACTCCCAAAGAGAACCTCAATATTTTCATCTCTGCTACCTCCAGCTCTGCCTCCTGTCTTTTCCTCAGTGCCACTGTTTCTAAATCATACAACATCGCTGGCCTCAACACCGTCTTGTACACGTTTCCTTTCATTATGAACGCCATCACTGTGATCACTGTGATTAACGAAATTATTTTTCCTTTTTTACTGATGATTCCCTGAATTATAGATGCATCTTCAACAGGAAGCCGTCTTCTTAATTCCCTGTGATATGCTGCTTCATAGCAACGTTAGTTAGCTAGCTATCATATTTAATAGCAATGGAGTGTAGCCCAGAAGGTATTGCTAACATTAGCAAAAGTTAGCAAACTATTGTCAACTTACTGACTGCCGCGCACAGTAGCATAGCAATTAGCACTTCCGCCGGACAGCAAGGTTGGCTGGGATGAGCTCCATTTTACCCACGACCCTAATAAAAGTTGAAGCGGTTTGGAAAACGAAATAAAATGAAATGACAGAGATTTTTCTCCTCCTAATGAACTAATGAAGATCAGGGGCTAATGAAGCTTCTGCACCCATATATGAATGGCTTCTGTATTGTTAAATGCTGTGAGGAACCCTCCAGAACATAGAGAGGGATTGTGTAACACTTACTCACTCATTTATTGAACTCCTTAATCCTACTAGGGTCATGAGGATATTAGCTGACACTGGGCAAAAGTGGAGTGCACCCTGAACAGCTCACCAGATTATTGCAGGGCCACCACACACAAAAAAACATTACCTTATACACACCTAGAGGCAATTTGAAACAGCCAGTTAGCCTACTTTGCACATCTTTGGACTGTGGGAGGACCTAGAGGAAATCCACACAAGCATAGGGGAGAACATTTCAACTCCACACAAAAACAGTCAAACCTGGGACTGGAACCCATGACCCTGTTGTTTTGGGGCTGGTGTGTTAGCCACTATGCAACCATGCTGCATTGTTACGTATATTAATAAAATAAATGGTGGTATGTTTTCCACCAGTTAAAATGGAATAGGTAGTTTGCGGAACAGGTGTTTTGATCAAACTGGTCGAAATAAAATACATTTTCTTAAAGTGGTTTGAAACCAAAACAATTATCCTAACTATGGCAACTGCAACAGAGAAATCATGTGACACTAGGATGCCATCAAAGCACTAAAATAAGTGCTGTATTTATGGTTGAATCCATGATTTACCAGATGTTTTACATTGGGTATTGACATTATGTCAGGTCAGTTTTTGCCCTGCTACTGGTAACATGTGAGCCAGTACAACCTGTTGCATGGTTGAGTGGTCGGCGACTAAACCGACTCCCCCACCAGGTTCCAAATTTGGTTTGGTGAGGAGGGTGACTAGCAACCCAGTAGGAATAAAAACAAGATCTATCAAAGGGCGGATGAACTCTTTAGAGTCAACGGCCAGCTAGCTAGAGATAGTGTCTCAATAAAAACACCCTGCAGAAAGAACTTTGGGCCTCTACTGCGGATTTTTTTCCCTCCGTATACAGCCATGACAAGCTGTTATGGCTGCCACCGACGTCACAAGTCTGGCACGGCACCCAGATTGATTGATTACATTGGGAGCACAAATAAAATAAACCATCACAGAAATAGTTTTTAATAAAAATGAAGTGTACTTATAACATCTAACTAAGTTATAACTCTGGGAGGAATGGTGGCACAGTGGTCTGGTAAGCTGTTCAGGGTATACCCTGCCCAGTGTCGGCTGAGATAGGATTGGCCTTCCTGCGATACTACAGTAGTAGAATTCAGCAGTTCAGCAAATTAGTGAGTGTATGAGTGCTCTGTGACTCCAGGTCACTGATGATTGTTGCACCATTTCTCTGTTATTTGTTATGGATTCGTGTTTTGTCTGTGAACATTTCCCACAGTTTCACATAAATTAATTACTTTTATTTCCTGATCACATATAGTCCCTTCCATGGGTTCTTAAAAGAAACAGTCACAACCCTATAACCTTTATATTCATGTTGTGTTTCACTGATTGAAAAGAGAAAAAAAATTCTTATTATGGGTTGTATTATTTCTTTTGAGTCTTTATTCTTTGTGAAGAGACACAGTAGGACATGAAATCTTTTCTCGTTCTCTTCATTGCCTCCTCACC
The DNA here is from genome assembly GCA_024760905.1 of Plotosus lineatus. Classification (NCBI taxonomy): domain Eukaryota; kingdom Metazoa; phylum Chordata; class Actinopteri; order Siluriformes; family Plotosidae; genus Plotosus; species Plotosus lineatus. The sequence goes on along the minus strand of CM045728.1, from coordinate 79,638,138 downwards.
CTTCCTCACCACAGCAAGTTTCTGGCTCATGTCCACCTCTTGTGTCTCGAATCAGCCTGCTGGCGCCCAATGTGGTGCCTACAGGTTAGCCGTAGCCAAATTCACTGGTATTCAGAGTAAATTCGGATTGCATTTACCAAGATTTCAAGTTACTGTGGCCCCCTTTAGACCACCCTTGAGGCTAATCAGTCCACCTGTGGGTGGCAGTACTGCACATTAGGTCGTAGTTTCATGAGTGCATGCGCCAGCTCACACACACACACACACACACACACACACACACACACACACACACACACACACACACACACGAGACAGAGAATAAATCATTCTTTGGACTCTATTTTACCATTTCACTTTAAATAATGGTATTAAAGTACAAAGAAAAGTCATTAGGCAACAAAAAAAAAAATTACATAATATATTTTAAATATATTTTGCCCAAAGGGATTTACGTATTTTATGTGAAGGTGGTGAAATTATATGATATATAGGATTTAACCAGTGTGGTTGTGGAAGTTCCTCTTTTTCATCCCTTTCTGATTAATCCTGTTATGCAAATATCACTTCTTGACATTTTTTATGAAATCCATGTTTGAGACGTGGACACAAGGTTTCCATGACTTAAGATTTATTCACCGGATTGAAATTGACCTATCACAATTCCCTGCTCCAAATTAAAGACTGACTTATCAATAACCGTTAGTAAGTATGAAGACCTCAGTCAGACAACTCTGATAAGTACATTGAGATCCACTTGAAAAAGTGATTGAGTGGGCTTAAAAACACCATACAACTTTTTCATTTAGTAGTACAGGGTGGGGCAGCATGGTGGCGTAGTGGTTAGCATGCACACCTCACAGCAAGACGTTCCTGGGTTCATTCCTCAGGATTGGGCGTTTCTGTGTGGCACTGCATGTTCTTCTGAGCTTGCATGGGTTCCTTCTAAGATCTTTGGCTTCCTCCAGCAGTCCAAAAACATACATGTTATTTTAATTGTCTATTCCAAATCGACCCTCGGTGTGAGTGTGAAAGATTTTGTGTGCTTGTGTGTGTGTGTGTGTGTGTGTGTGTGTGTTCTCCTGCAATGGTCTGAAAAGCTGATCAGGATGAGTCCCGCCTTCACCCAGTGTTGGATGAGTTCAGCATCCCAGTGACTCTAACAAGATTAAGCAGTTTGGAAAATGAATGAGTGACTGAGAATGGTGAAATGTTGTATGTGTAGTGTACCCATAATAAAGACAACAAGTAGCCTGAAAGATTGGATGGAGGAATCTAGGAAACAAGCAAAGATTAATGTAACCTGAATACAGTGGTACCTCACCTTCTGAAATTAATTCATTCCAGAGCTTTTTTCGTAACCTGCATTTTTCGTAAGTTGAACCACATTTTACATGTAAAACGCGTGATCCATTCCAAGGCTCCCAATACTACCCCATAAACCCTTTAAAAACAATAAAAGCATTCCTTTTAAGACCTCCTTCTGCTTCAATATCGTACTGACAGTAGACGGGTTTAGCCATATTCCTTTGTGATATCACTCGAACCCATTTCTTCTTCTCACTGGAAATCACGCGTGCTGACCATGTCTTTTTAGCAGTGTTATAATCTTACAAATGTTAATGGAAGCTTAAAAGCCTGAGTCAAGTAATAAAGCATAAACAACAGTAACTCTGTCCTTTACATGAAAAGCAACTTGATGGATTCAGCTTCATAATAGGCAATGGGAGGTAGATGTGTCATTCCTCCAAGGCAATGGGATCCCTGTCCAAGGTGGCGTCAGGCGGACCTATCCAAGATGGCGTTCGAGTGAAGGCGACATGAACGACAGCTCAGTTGGTAGCAAATGGGAGGCCAGCGGGGCGGGATGTTTGAACGTCATTGATGAGCGAGCAGCTTGTGCATTGTTTGAATGTTTGAATGGCGCGTTTGAACTTTTAAGATGGCGTTTTCGTAACGTGAACTTGTTTCATATCCTGAGACAAAACTTTTAGGAAAATGCTTTTCGTAACCTGAATTTTTTGTTTGGTGAGACTTTCGTAAGGTGAGCTACCACTGTATAGATCAGATTATCAGCTAAATGTCCAGAACATCACCAAGAAGATTTATGGATGTGGTGAAGGAAGACATGAAGGTAGTTGGTGTAAGAGAAGAAGATGCAGAGGATAGGGTGAGATGAAGGCAGATGATTCGCTGTGGCGATCCCTGAAGGGAGCATCCGAAAGGAAAAGAAGTCCAGAACATCACCAAGGATGTATGCTTACTGAAAGACACGTCTATGGCTGAATTTTACAAAACTCTTTGATGACATTTTTTTTAAATAGACAAACATATTACTTATTTAATGTACAGCAGTAGCAATGCAACACATGAACAATCTTGCTCGATATCACTACTAATCTCAGAAAGTCTTGTGCTTGACCTAATAAAACAATAATTTCAGCACCTCCAAGTTCAAGGCCATAGTTGCTTTCATCAAGTGTGGGAAGAAACTTTGAATCTGGCTGAAGAGTTTAACTATCTGGTGGTCATATCTATGGTTGATAAAAAAAAAAAAGAAAAAAGTTTGCAATACATAAATAGGTTACTTAATAGGTTAATGGGTCAGTGATATCAGTTTCCCAGTCAATCTACTGTTCCACTTCAGGAATGGCTGTGACATCATTAGGATCTTTGTTTCCTGACACTGCATCTAATTTGCCCCTCAAGGAACACAATATTCTGTAATCCTTGTTGAAATTCACCCAAATAGGAACATTAATCCAGAGACGTTGTAAAAATTAGTTAAATAAACCATAGCTTTAGTCCAAATTGTTTCTATATAATATTTCTAATGTCACAATCTTGGATATTTCTCTTTAAAGTTGCTGGTATGCCACCACGCAGGGAGCACAGTTAGCAGAGGATTGGCACACTACCCTCGCTGAGCAGAAGCGCCAAAGACGCAATCAGCGTGCCACCAGCATCCAACATGACACACCATCCCACAAAACGTCCTGTGTGCAGTAAGATGTGCCGTGCTCGGATTAGCCTTATCAATCACCTATGTAGCCACAGGTAAACCTCAACATCATGCTGATTTCTGTAGTTGTGGTTCGATGGACGAACAAGAAGAATGCCATTACCAGTACAGTACAGGTTGGCTTATGAATTGTACAGTGTTTCAATTTACACATGCTGTGTGTATTTGTAAGTAGCAATGATTTTATAGGATGTTAAGTAAAATGGGTTAGAAAGGAAGTGCTGCTGTTGAAAGCATGTATTATTTTATTCATTGACCCTGGGGCATGACATTGCCTGTAACCACCGAACACGCATCCCATACTTATTTTGCGCAGTTTTCCATCACTGGTATATATATATATATATATATATATATATATATATATATATATATATATATATATATATATATATACTGACTTACGAAATTAATCCGTTCCGATGGAAAGTTCGTAAGTGAAAATATTCGTTAGATAAAACAAAAATTCCCATAGGAAATAATATAAAACCAATTAATCCATTCCAACCCCCTCCAAAACTCATATAACCTGACACAAACACGTATATTTGACCTAATATATTAAAGATAAACACGTAAAAACAAAAAAATATTTCATAATATTAATACATGTATATTAAAATTAATAATAATTCATAATAAATTATAATAAAACAAGAATAAACAATAAGTCAACTAACCCTTCCAATCATCGACTGCAGCAAAAATGTCAAGTGTGCGCAAAGATGTCATGTGGGCAGCTATGAGGTGGTGCGTAAAAGAGGAGAGAAGGAGAATTTTGTGTATGTGCATGCTACGAATGCCAGCAAACAAAGGCTCGTGGTGAGCTCCAGTGCTTCTCAAATAGTGGGGCACGCCCCCCCTCCTTAGAGGGCACAGTGTGATACCGGTGGAGCTCGTATGACCTTGGGGAAAATGCTTTTTTGTCATATTGTACCAGAATTAAATGTAATTGCACATCCTCTACACTAGGTGGCCGTGGCACTCTCACTGTGTTCCCTATTGTGTTAGGAAAAAGCATCCAGCAAACAATATGAAGTGCAGTAAACACTATTTATCCTTGCCTGTGGGGCATTGAGTGGGAAGTGAAATGTTTTTTTTTTTCTTTCTATGGGGGAATCACAGAGAATAATTGAGAAGCACTGCACAAGGTGTTCTCGGAGCACGAAGGAATACACATGGAAGAATACAAGGCTAATCGGTCCGAAAAAGCCATTTCCCAAACAGAGCTCGTAAATCAAAATTTTGCTCATTAGATGGGGGGATCGAAGCCCGCATCATGGAAAATTCATTATAAAAGACACTCGTAAGTCAAGGTACCACTGAATATGTATATATACCATCATCACCTGAAAATATCACTTACATACCTGTTAAGCAATTCAGACAATTGTTGAAGACACACTCCATTACTGTAATCCATGCAGGAGATAAATACACAAATTACACACACATACAACACACAGCACAAGCACTGTAAATATCACACGGTGCGAAACAACCTCTTTGGCCTTCACTATCAACCCTTGTAGCAGCATCGGATGTATTTATCTTCAAATCAGTCATCAAATGGCCAATGCTAAGCTGACGATTTATGTGAACTAGACACTAAACAAAGCCTATAAATAATTAAACAATGACCATTTGAATGCAAACATTTCAATTACAAAGCAAGGTGACGCTAATCCTTTTTTTTTCTATAATAAAAGTCTAATGAACTGAGCCAAGGTGTACAGTAGCTGATGGAGTGGTGTTGGACTGAACATGGATGTAGTACAATATTAGTGTGATGCTTCATGGCTGCTTTTTTCTACGATGCCAATTCCACAGGGCCTTCCTCCTCACCATCAGCTCGGTTGGCACGGATCTCCACCAGTGTGCGGGCGAAACGAGTCCAGTCCTCGCTGTGTGCTGATGCCAGCTGTGGGCCATACAGAGATCTTTAATACTCCCAAATTTAAAACATCTTTCATCACCAGAGCAGAATTTTCACAATTCATCAGGATGACCATTAATATTACACTTAAGAAGGAAAAAAGTGTGTACAGACGCTCCCCGACTTAATTTCATCCATTTTACGTTTTTTCGCTTTTACATTTAAAAAAAAAGTCAAATTTTGAGTATAGACATACCTACGTAGTACGTTGACGTAATGACGCAATGATGTAATGACGCTGCGTCCATTGTTTACAAACGACAGACTGAATGTGCCCCTCCTTCTTCCCAGTTCAGTTTTATATATATATATATATATATATATATATATATATTTATATATCAGTTTTATATATATATATATATATATATATATATCAGTTATATAGCGTGTTACCCTTGTGTTAAGACGTCGTCTCTGTGATCTTTGATCTTTGTGTTTACACTGTTTTGCGGACTTTTGTAACCCGAAGCAAATATGAAATATGGTTGGTCAGAAGTGTAAGCCTACTAGCATGGGTGCAAGTCTCATACACAGAGATGAATTCACTATCTGCTTGGATCGGCGCAATCTACCATGCATACTCAGTTAAGCAAAGAGAGTTGTAAAATGAATGAAAACCCGAATCCAGAAAAAAGAGAACTCTCTGCTCTGCTGGTGATTCACATCAGTGCAGGCTGAGAACTAAACGAGTTCAACGAAGCCCTTGCTCACTTGAAAGACCGGAAGTCTGCATAACCCACGCTTTGTTTCAAGCAAGTCAACTACTTTTAGTAAGTGCACTATTTTCAGTATTGAGCGCCTCACATATTGTAAGCTTGGATTGGCTGTTTTAAGCTTCCTGTAAAGTGAGTCAGCTCAGCTTGATGTCATGTGATTCAGCTCAGCTTCATGTAAAGTGACCATCCGTCGACCAGCAGAACCATGTACAAGCAGAAAGATTGCGTCATAGAGAATGTTAAAGGTTATATTTCATACTGTATTTGGTATTTGATGAGTGAATTTGATTAAAATTTATCAATTTGAAATTATTTTGCTTGAATTTAGTTTATTTGAAATTAATGTTGATATTATTTGATATATTTGATATTATTTTACAATGTTATGTTTATAATAATTAGTGGGGCAGTGGTGGTCTAGTGGTTTAGGGCGCTGGATCGCTGATCCAAAGGTTGGGGGTTCGAGTCCCACTCTCCACAAGGTTGTCACTGTCCCCCCAGTGCGGCTAACCGGGTTATCAAAGGCAGGCCATGTCGCTCAATGTCTATGGTGAGAGGCATGTAAAAGAACCATTGCTGACATTCGTAAAGATTAGGCTGCAAAGTCGTCAGCGTGTTTCTGTCCTTTGCTAAAAAGGGTTGTGACAGGAAGGGCATCCGACGTAAAAACCTCTGCCAAATCAAACGTGCGAATCAGATGATTCGCTGTGGCGACTCCCGAGTAAAAGGGAAAAAGCCGAAAGGAAGACAGTCAATGTTTATAATAATTGATTTAGGGGTGTTATATGAGATACGGTAATGGTATTTATGGATGTATAGTACAGTATGAGCATCATACGTCATACGTCACTGTAACAACTTACGTTCACTTTCAACTTACGTTCGGCCGTCCGGAACCAATTAAAGACGTAAGTCGGGGAGCGTCTGTATTGTGATTATAAAAAGGAAAAATATGGGTTCTTTGTCTTTCTGAATCCTGAATATTTATGCCGAATGAAAATTGGGATCATGAAGCAGATGGATCAGGTGCCATCAGATTCTGCAGGCAAAGTCAGATCAGAACAGAAGGCTGCCTGCCACCCAGGCTGAGCGAGAGAATGAGATATATGCAAGCTGTAATTAGGCAGAAATAGAGGAGTGGGAGGAGATGATGTCTATATCGAAACCAAAGACCAAATTGAAACTTTTTAAAAACAGTGCTTCAGTGTGGTCCTCATCAAGTCATAACCTCGAAGAACAGCATTATTTTAAATAATTAGCGCTACCAACATTGCTAACAATAAAAACCAAGCGAACAGAGAGATGGGAGAGAAAAACAAAAACCTAATGTATGTCAAACATCTAGGCCAAATACCCCTCCTCCATATTTTGACCATCCAAGGAGACCACAATATGACATGATTTTTTTTTCCCTTTATAGTCTTTATTAGAGGCTAAGTTTATTATTCTTCAAATAAACACTATTCATTTGAAAATTGATTTCTTAAAAAGTTAATATTTATACATATGTTATATCGATCGGCTAATCAGGATTGAACTGAACTCAATCTGCCTGTACCTTCTTAATTTTTTTAATTCAATATATGTTTTTGTCTACTAGCTAATTACTAGGATCATAGTAAGGTTGCAGCCTATCTCTACTCATGCAGGGCGAACACGGTGTACACCTTGAACAGCCCACCAGAACGTCGCAGGCCCTAGCTAATCATATTTGTCATAAAACAATAACTGAATGTTGCTTGCATATTGTGAAGTTTACAGGTTTCCATTGTTTTATCTCATTTATACATCTAAGCAGCTGAGATAGAAAGATAGATGAATGGATGGATGGATGGATGGATGGATGGATGGATGGATGACTTTATTATTCCTTTGAGGGCAATTTGGTTGTCATAGGAGCAAGGTATACATACATATATATATATATATATATATATATATATATATATATATATATATATATATATATAACATGCAAGCTAAAAAGTAATGAAAATTAAACTAGAAAAATAAGTAAGTAAAATTATTGAGGGATAAGGGCCATGCTCAAGGGCCCAACAGTGAAAGCTTGGTGGGAATGAGGCTTGAACCCCAACTTTCTGATCGATAACCTAGAGCCTTACTCCCAGAAACCACACTGCTCCTATCTATTTTCTAACTCGATGGTCTGAGATAAATATTTGTTTTTATGTGACATTTATAAATAAGTTTAATTTCCTGTAACTTTATAAAAGGTACAGTATTTTTTTTAAATATTGTGTTGTTTACATTGGTTCAAACCAGAAAAAATACAAGATGCAAGTATATTGTGGGTGAACACAAATAAGGTAATTGGGTTACAAGACCCATACTCATGACTTCGCAGGCAAAACTTCAAAAAGTCAATGAAGTGGTTATCGACAGCTGATTTTAACGAAAGCACAGAAAAGCTCAGTTTTGATGTGCCACATGTTGCATGGTGTCAAACAGTAAATGCCACAACTACACCATAGACCTTTCATGTACTGTATTCGACGTAATAAGCGCTCTGCTTCAATAAGTGCCCCCCCCCATGTTTTTTATCTTACGTCTAATAACCGCTCATATGTACTGGGAGCAAAATCGTAGCTCAAACTTACCATTTTTATTCATTCAGTCTCTAATCGTAAAATGAGGCGTTCACTGCCTGTAAAAGTGAGTTTACACAGTATTTCAAGACCCCCTGCCACTGGGGAATGTCTATAATGTTCATCAGTAACAACACATTTGATCGTTCCGCCATGCTTTAAAAAGCAGGAAAATATTTTGCTGTGTTCTCTTGGTAAATGTTCGACAACCGATGAACCAATTAGAAACTGTTACAGCAAAACTATAGGATGCTCTGAATGAATGGAGCGATGAGCCAGATATGGACCTATCAGAAAGTGATGACGAGTATTTTTCACCGGATTCTCCTGCTCACTAACTTCATAAATTTAACCATGTTCCTGGCCATGTGCTTTTGTTTATGCTTGTGTTGATTGGTTCAACGTGCCATGTGCTAAAATTGACATTCGTGTTGATTGGCTTGATTTTACTTCCAGGAAAATGTTTAAAGGAACATCACCGGGAGGGAAAAGTAAGGAGTCTTTTTTTTTTTTTTTTAATTATGCTTTTTTTTGTTTATTTTCAACTTTCGTGTAAGTAGTTTGTTTGATACCACAAAATGAATAATACAAATACCAGTAAAACTCTTTTATTGTTCTGTTATTATTCATGTTTTTCACCTCGATGGTAATAAGCACTTAGCGTTCCACTCTGCTGGTAACATTTTAATAAGCGCCAACCCATGCCAATTTTTAAAGCGACCTGGGCGCTTATCACGTCAAATATGGTAATAATATATAAGATTTACATTCGACATTTGATATCAGAATGCAATTGATCGTCGTAACTTGCAGAATTATGTGTGAATATAGGATTAAATACTAACACAATATAGCTTAATTCATGTCTTGACAATCCTAAGAAAATACTAAGTTCATGGGCCGAAAGACAAAGGAAAAAGATGTCGCTGGTTGTCAGAAGCAGTAGGCCAAAAGTACTTTGAATATTCCTGCTATTGTCTCCCTTCACTATGTAGGCCATGTTCAAGACTTTTTTTTTCAGTCCTTATGAAAAGCTTCTGGTAAATAAGCCCCCACTCTTCTGCAACATAAAACCCTTCAGCTTCAGTCAGTTTATTGATGACCCACCATTATCATCAAGCCTGAGAGACCACACGCCCGACCAGCACACTCTCCAATTACTACACGACGCAGGGCTAAAATTAGTCGAACCCCACACAAGGCAAAACCCAAACTCTGAAAAGAGCACAGCAAACACGGGAGCCGTGGCGGCTCGCTGCTCTGTGTTGGTGGTTAGGTCACGTGGAGGCTGTTTTAAAATAGTGGGTAAAAAAAAGCGCTGAAACCCAAACAAGCCCGGATGGCCCAAGAGGTTGGTAAACATGCAATGCCTTTAATTCACAAGCCTTTCGTAACAAGCGGAGATGGTTTAGTACACGGTTAGCGCTTTGCCCCGTCACTTCTGATGTACAGCGAAAGTTGCAGAATGAACAATAATGATTTTACTCAAGCTGATGTGTGGAAAGCATGAAATTCAATCGAATCTAGTGCATGCTTTGAGTTTTAAACTCTGACACTTGACACCTAAACATTAAATGCAACACTCATATAATACTCTAATTGCTCATATAGACACATACAAGAACACTCACAATTTATTATTTACATGCATACATCATAATATTCTGTGGAGCCGGTGGCATAGGGGTTAGGGTGCTGCACTGATGATCGGGAGATTGGGTGTTCAAATCCCAGTTAGACCCCCACTGTGCTAAAACCCCTGGGCAAGGTCTTAACCACAAGTGTGCCTCTGTTCACAAAGTAGTATAAATGGGTACCAGTAAAATATACTGGGAAGGTAACCTGCAATGGACTAGCGTCCCATCCAGGAAGAGTTGACTTCCTCGTCGCTTCATGCTATGGACCCCGGGGATAAGCACCGGTCCGATGAGCCACTATGGCTCGGGTGTAAAAGGCCCAAAGGACTATAATAATATTTTCTCTATTGCAGCCAGATGCCTTTTTTAATTATCAGAGATACAAGAGAACACATTCGATCCAAACTGAGTTTATTTTAGGCCAATTTGGTTAATGCTTTTCTATCAAGGTTTAGAATAAATGCATTTTTATTTGAATAACCAGTTACAAAGGCTAATAACTATGAAAAAATATCTATTATAATATAATGTAATATATTTAGTGCCATATACACACCTGACTTGTTCATGTATTGGAAGGATTTATCTGGGGTTTTATCCGAAAACAGACACAGACCCTCTTATTCATTTTTACTGACAAAACAACAGTAAGTCTAGCGCCACTCTCTGACAGTTTAAAATGTATGTATCGTTGCTATAGCAGGAAACACATTGGAAGGTTAACGAATCAGATATAAAATACATTACCAAACAAATAGTTCATAGTATCATCCCTTTCTCATCTTATAAAGTGAATTATTGCTGAGTTTAGGTTCTGATATTTGTCTCGAATATTTTTCTGGATTCATTTATGAATTATCCAGAACTGAATTAACTTGAACTTTATATTACAGCAGAGTTGTAGTTTATAGAGCTATAGTTTAGTTGTGTTATAATTCAGATATGGTCATGCAGGCGAACCTTATTAAACTGACAATTCAATTTTTGACAAGATTCGAACCAAACATGTTTCCTAAAGTTGCAGACCCTGAATATAGCCTATATTTACTAGAATCAGTTATAATCTTTAGGTTTTTTTAATCTTTACTCAGTATACTCACAATGTACTCAATATGATATTGTGGTGCGACTGTAATTCAAACTCGCTATCCTTCCATGACCTAATAACCACAAATTGGCATTTATTGTCACTTGACTGAAATGCAAGTTTTATGACCAATTGAACCCATTCTCATAAACAAGCCTCTTATTTCCTGCATACCTCTCCATGTCACATCTAGTTGTATCGTACACATACCTCTCCAACATCATAAATCCAGAGTCGGCCCTCGGAGTCTCCTACAGCCACCTCCTTGCCTCCTGAAGCCCAGCGTACCCGATTCAGAGCGGGAGTACCTTCGATGGTCACACTGGCTGTCGGCACCTGCACACATAGCACGACGCACATCCTGAGCCACAGAAATTTACTGCTCACAACATTTACATTCAAAGACTCTCACAAGGTTCTAAAGACAGAGCCATGAAAAGAATGCAAAGTGCTGAAAACTAATTTCCGCCAGTTTTAAACAAACCACTTGTAATTAACCTTGACATGAATATTTAACAAACTGCACAAACTGAAGAAATGAAAGTGCTTCTTCTTCTTCTTCTTCTTCTTCTTTTCCTTTCGGCTTTTCCCTTCAGAGGTCGTCACAGCACACCATCCGCCTCCATCTCACCCTATCCTCTGTATCTTCTACTCTTACCCAACTACCTTCATGTCCTCCTTCACGCATCCATAAATCTTCTCTTTAGTCTTCCTCTTGGCCTTCTGCCTGGTAGTCCCAACCTCAGCATCCTACTACCAATATACTCACTATCCCTCCTCTGTACATGTCCAAACCATCTCAATCTAGCCTCGCTGACTTTGTCTCCAAAACCTCTGACATGTGCTGTCCCTCTGATGTACTCATTCGTGATCCTATCCATCCTAGTTACTCCCAAAGAGAACCTCAACATCTTCATCTTTGCTACCTCCAGCCCTGTCTCCTGTCTTTTCCCCAGGGCCACTGTTTCTAAACCATACACAATCGCTGGCCTCAACACTGTCTTGTACACTTTTCCCTTTATTCTTGCCGATACCTTCCTATCACACATCACACTGATACTTTTCTCCATCCATTCCAACCTGCCTGCACACGCTTCTTCACCTCTTTTCCACACTCTCCATTGCTCTGCATTGTTGAGTAAGTACTTAAAATCCTCCACCTTCTTTATCTCTGCTCCCTGTAACCTCACCATTCCTCTTGGGTCCTTGTCGTTCAGACACATGTATTCTGTTTTACTTCATTCCCCTCCTTTCCAGGGCGTACATCCACCTCTCTAGATTTTCCTTCACTTGTTCTCTGCTCTCACTACAGAATACAATGTCATCTGCAAACATCATAGTCCATGGAGATTCTTGTCTAACCTCGTCTGTCAGGCTGTCCATCACCATGCAAACAAGAAGGGGCTCAGAGCTGATCCTTGATGCAGTCCCACCTCCACCTTGAACTCTTCTGTCACACCAACAGCACACCTCACCACTGTCTTTTCATCTCTCATACATGTCCTGCACCACTTTAACATACTTCTTTGCCACTCCAGACTTCCTCATGCAATACCACAGTTCCTCTCTCGGCACCCTGTCATATGCTTTCTCCAGATCCACAAAGGCACAATGCAGCTCCCTCTGACTTTCTCTGTACTTCTCTATTAACATCCTCAAGGCAAACACTGCATCTGTGGTGCTCTTTCTTGGCATGAAACCAAACTGTTGTTCACAAATGTTGACCTCTGCCCTTAGTCTAGCTTCCACTATTCTTTCCCATAGCTTCATCATATGGCTCATCAACTTATCTCTCTGTAAGTTGCCACAACTCTGCACATCTCCCTTGTTCTTAAAAATGGGCACAAGCACACTTCTCCTCCATTCCTCTGGCATCCTCTCACTCTCTAAAACCTTGTTGAATGTTCTTGTCAGAAAATCTACTGCTACCTCTTCTAGACACTTCCATACCGCCACCGGTATGTCATCAAGACCAACTGCCTTTCCACTCTTCATCCTCTTCAATGCCCTCCTCACTTCACTCTTACTAATCTTTGCTATGTCCTGGTCCTCAACAGTCATCTCTTCTACTCTTTTTTCTCTCTCATTTTCCTCATTCATCAGCTCTTCAAAGTACTCTTTCCATCTTCCCAGCACACTTATGTCATCAGTCAATACATTTCCCACCCTGTCCTTAATCACTCTAACTTGCTGCACGTCCTTCCCATCTCTATTTCTCTGCTGTGCCAACCTGTATAAATCATTTTGTCCCTCCTTACTGTCCAACCTATCATACAAGTCATCATCTGCCCTCTGTTTGGCCTTTGACACCGCTACCTTTGCCTTACGCTGTCTCCCTGTACTCCTGTTTACTCTCTTCGGTCCTCTCTATGTCCCATTTCTTCTTAGCGACCCTCTTCTTTTGTACACACTCCTGCACTTCCTCATTCCACTGCCAAGTCTCCTTATCTACTGTCCTTCCAGAGGACACACCAAGTACTCTCCTACCTGTCTCCCTGATCACATTAGCTGTAGCTGTCCAGTCATCTGGAAGCACTTCCTGACCAATCAAACCTGTTTCAACTCCTTCCTGAAGACAACATGACACTCTTCCTTTTTCAGTTTCCACCACTTTGTCTTCTGCTCGGCTTTTGCCTTCTTCAACTTTCTTACCATTAGCATGATCCTGCACACCACCATTCTATGCTGTTTGGCAACATTCTCACCCACTACTCCTTTGCAGTCACTGATTTCCTTCAAATTACATTGACTACACAAGCTGTAGTCTACCTGTGGGCTCCTACCTCCACTTTTATAAGTTACCCTATGCTCTTGTCTCTTCTGGAAGAAAGTATTCACCACAGCCATTTCCATCCTTTTTGTGTTCTGTGTTCCTGTCCTGGATACCAAACCTGCCCAATACTTCCTCGTCCCCCCTGTTACCTGCACCAACATGTCCATTGAAGTCTGCACCAATGACCACTCTTTCAATTCTGGGGGTACTCTGCATCACTTCATCTAACTCACTCCAGAATCTCTCCTTCTCTTCTAGCTCACATCTTGCCTGTGGGGCATAAGCACTAACAACAGTGAACATCACACCTTCAATTTCTAACTTGAGACTCATCACTCTGTCTGACACTCTTTTCAATTCTAGAACATTCCTGACAAACCCCTCCTTCAAGATGACTCCTACTCCATTTCTCTTCTCATCCACACCATGAAAAAAACAGCTTTAACCCCGCTCCTCAGCTTCTAGCCTTGCTACCTTTCCACCTGGTCTCCTGGACACACAGTAGGTCCACCTTTCTCCTCTGCATCATTTCAGCCAGCTCTCTACCTTTTCCTTTCATAGTTCCAACATTCAAAGACCCTACTGTCAGTCCTAGACTCATGCTGTTCCTCTTCTCTCTCTCCCTACAAACACGCCTCCCACCTCTCCTTCTTTGACCTCTACTTCTTCGACCAACAGTTGTCCAATTTCCACCTGTACCCTGTTGGTTAACAGCACTGATGGCGGTCGTTATACATTTGAATGGATCTGTCATCTGCACATGGTTATTATTCAACCGGGGAAAAATCTTTCTGATGGTAGGGAAGCAGAACGTGAGACTCAGAATGAGTAGTCAGTGCTAAAGTTATAACTCAAAGTTTGTATTATGATGAACTGTATAAAGCGTGAGCGTACCTGGGTGGGTCCAAAACTAAAATATTACATGTGAGACTTAGATCACACAAAATAAAATTGTTCTCTCTGCTGCTTTTAGTTTCATATAATTTTAAGATCCCCGTTTGAAAAATCAAGTATTTAATTAAAAAACAACAATAACTATGTTTATCTAGACATATCTTAATAGATGCCAAACATTAACAAGAAATAGAAGCAATTTTTTTACATCATGTAACCATAGTCCCATCACAAATTCCATTTGTGACAACATTTACATTTACGGTATTTGAGAGACATCCTTATCCAGAGTGACTTACTTTTTTATGTCATTCATACAGCTGAGCATTTCAAGGTTAAGGGCCCTGCTCAAGAGCCCAGCTGTGGCAAAACGGTGGTGCTGGGGCTTGAACTGCCAACCTTCTGGTCAGCCACCACCACCCACCTATATCCATGCGACAGCCTCAGCTAAGAGAAATTTTTATTTCTTCCTAAATTTTTTTATGCATTTTATTTTTAGTATATAGCTAGGTGTATACAACTCTTTAGAATTTGAGGAGTCATTTGCAAAATCTGCTAAGTGAAGTTGGTCAGTTTTTAAGAAAAAGCTATATTTTTTTATAGGCATAGAAATTATCTGACAGAGTTTCACTTCTGCTACAGTATATATAGCATGAATTAGCAGGCTTTGAAAGTGCAACTATCAGTAGGACATGTGCAGATGCCTAAAAAATGGCTGAGGGAAGTAACTCTTAATAATAATAATAATAATAATAATAATAATAATAATAATTATTATTATTATTATTATTATTATTATTATTATTATTATTATACAAATAATAAAAATAATGCCCCCCCAGAAGATTTGGAGGAAGTGGTTGGGGAGAGGGATGTCTGGACCTCATTGCTTAGGCTGCTGTCCCGACCCCAGATTAAGCAGAAGAAGATGATGATGATGATGATGATTAGTAGTAGTATGTTTATTATTACATTTTTTTTTTTTTTTTTTTTTTTTTTACAAAACTTGACTTTGCAAGTTTTCTCGTCATGTACTATACAAGAATGGTGTAATCCGATTGGTCTTCTGTCTCAAGATTAAAACAAAATATTCAAAGTGAACAATACTTGAATCTAAATGGCAGAGACTGTCAAAATTTGTCAGAATCACTTCTCACAGTTCCATTACCCTGCTCTGCACTTGTTTGGTGCTTATGTGTCCATCATGACTTAAAAAATATGAGAAATGAACCATAAAAATCTAATTTTTTGCTCGTGTTCCCATGTACTACTGTACATACTAAAACCATTATTTTATTCAGTCTTGACCTCTTAACGGTCTTTCTCATGGACTATTCGGTGACATATACCTTACCCTCAGCACATAATTGTTAATTACAGTATACTCATTTCAGTTTCAATGTTCAAAAGTAAAACAGCTGAGTCCAAAATGTTCTGCTTCAACACACCTGATACGAGTAATTGTGTAAATAATAATGCAGTGGGTTCAAGCACGTGTGGCAGAAGAGGATAAACACTAAGTAGAAACAGTCTCATATGACTGTAGTGATGGGGATCAGTGCTTGAATGGATCAGACGTTTAGTGAAGTTGGATGTCTTAAAGCACAGTGACCCCAGAAGACCAGATTAAACCACTGAGCTGGGACGCTGCCCATGGGAAATTAGTGACTCTGGATCAGTGGGGAGAAAGAAATCCACACACACCAGAGTGATTGTGTGTGTGCTTGGCGTGAGCAGTCGGAGGGCTGATTTAAGGACAGCCTGTGGAAAGACACCCACACAGAAAGGAGATTGTTGATGTTTTGATCCAGCTCTGGCCTAGAAAAAAGTGTGTATGAGTGTGTGTGCATGTGTGTGTGTGTGTGTGTGTGTGTGTGTGTGTGTGTGTGTGTGTGGCCTCACCTCAGTGTCATTGTTTAGGTTCCACAGATCGAGACGGCCCATCCCGTCCACTGCAGTGAAGAGTGCGGGATGCACTGGAGACCACATGACATCGTACACATAGTCAGCATTGTCCTCAAAGGAGTATAGCGGCTTGTTGTGCTGGGAGGAGGAGGAGAAGAAAGAGAATAAAGAGAGGGCGGGAACGAAGGACAGACAGAGAGAAAAGAGAAAAGCAGTACGGGGGAAAAAAATACAGAAATGTGAAGGTTATAGGAGGGAGAGACAGAGCGAGAGAGAGAGAGAGACAGAGGGAACGAGAAAGAGTGAGAGAAAGAGAGAGACAGAGAAAATGAGAGTAGACTCAGTGGCGCTGCTGCAGCCTTGGGGCTGTCTGGGAACAGGCTAATTAAAACCTCTGCACACTCACGCAGTGTCATAAAAACATGAGATGAAAGTCTCTCCAAAGGTGTACTGTAACTTTACCATAACAGCTGTCTAGGGAAAAGACAAAAAGAAAACAAGGGAGAAGATATGAGAGAGAGCGAGAGAGAGAGAGAGAATTCCTGAGGATGGCCACATACATGCTGAACAGGTACAGGGCAGACAGTTGGGTAAGAGGAATGCAGTCAGTGTCTCGCTCAGCTATCAGACCCCAACACAATAATGATTCCCTTCACAGAGGGGTGGGGTGGGGCGCATCCCTGCAATCTAAGTGCTTATTTATACTGTATAGCTGCAAAGATGAACATGCACCAAAACCAAATAAGGGGCTCATGGGTAAATCTAGATCACAGAGAAAGTAGCATGGACACCTTCAAAAATCTCAGGCTCTGTGGTGCTGTGGATCAAGCCAAAGTCAACTGGTTGACCAGGGGAAGCGTATCATATAGTGCTGGGCTTGGACCAAGATCCAAACAAAGACTTGACCCAAACCAGAACTAACGCAAAGGAAAAACGGAGAAGTTCAAGGATCGGTTAACATAAGCAGTGAAATGTTGATGGCTTAAATGACTGAACATTACAAAATCAGTAGAGACACTGAATTATTGGAAGGAGACCAATTGGAAAGGTTTGTCTGAAGTATTGGGATGAATTTCAGTGCAATATTGCTGTAAATTATAACAATATAATTTATAATATATACAACTAAATTGTTCTTGGTTATATTCAATACTTCAGGCAACTAATTTCTTCTGTCTGTCTATTCTCCACAATGAATCACAACATTTTTTTTTCTAACATTCTGGGGCCTGTAAGCAATTGGTAAGCCATCCACATTGTATATATGCGTTGCACTCAGCAAGCTAGGTTCAGAATCTACTATAAATCTGAAGAATGAATGAATGAATAGGCATGCCAGTGAACAACATAAGATTTATAATTAATAAACACAAAAACTATTAAAAGCCTTACTCTAGAATAATACTTTCAGCTATGTAAACATGCATAAAAGATGTCCGCCTTAATTAGCATGGCAGTTGCATGTGGTGCTTAACTTTATGAGGTAATTTCAACACACGTTTCAGTCGACAGAATGATAAAGTATTCCTTCCTTCATTCATTCATTCATTCATTCATTTGCCAAACAGATTAATTCTACTAGTCCAGATGACCCCCTTCCCAGCCACCTCCTCCAGCTCTTCAGGGGGACACCAATGCATTCCCAGACCAGCTGAAAGACATAGTCCCTGCAGCCAGTTCTGGGTCAACCCCAGAGTCTCTTCATGGTTGGACATGCCCAAACCACCACACCAGGGAGACGTTCAGGAGACATTCTAAGCAGATGCTCAAGCCACCTCAACTCATTCCTTTCAATGCAGAGGAGCAGAGGAGTTCTATTCCAAGCTCCTCCCGGATGAGCAAACTTCTCACCCTATCTCTAAGGGACAGCCCTGCTATGAAATGTGAAGCTCATTTCAGCCGCTTTGATTCGTGATCTTGTTCTTTCAGTCAATACCCAAAGCTCATGACCATAAGTGAGGAACATAGATCGACTACTCAGGCTGCTGCCTCCGTGACCTGACCCTGGATCAAGTGGGCCTATGTCTGTCAACTGTGGGTAACGGTTCTCCAGCCCACTATGGATGATGGATGATAAACTATAGGTGATTATATTGTAATGTAATTTCCACATAAAATATTGTGTACTTGCATTAAAAAAACACCCCTGAACAACATAAATGCATACTGCTTCTACATGCTTAACTTCTAGATTATTATCTATTTATTTATTACCTTATCATATTAATTTCTAGTAAGCATCCACATCAGGGTCAGTGGGATTTTGGAGCCTATCTCAGAAACACTGAGAACAATGTACAAAAGATAAGCTGCCAATATAGTATGATATATTCACAGCTCGAGGCGGGTATGTTAGTATAGCAAATTCACCCATGATTTTTGGAAGGTGGGAAGAAACCTAGTACATGAAGAGAACATGCAAAACTCCAGACAGACAGTAAGATGACTTCTGATTCTTTTAGATTACTCACACACTCATTTACCAAACCATGCATTCCTACTTTTAGGGTTTCGGGGAGGCAGTGCCTATCAGTTGACATCGGGAGAAGGCAAGGTACACCCAGAACAGCTCACCGGGCCTTCGCAGGGCAACACACAAACAACCATTTACACTCACACCTAGGGACAATTTTGAAAAAAAAACAATTAGCTTAATGTGCATATATTTGGATTGTGGGAAGAAAGCAAAGTGCCCAGAGGACACCCATGCAAGCAGATGGCGAACATGCAAATTCCACACAGAAATGACTGAATACAAGACTCGAACCCAAGAACTTTCTGCTGTAAGGTGGATGTGCTAACCACTATGCTATCGTGCCACCCTGTTATAGATTAGTACTTATTAAATAATCAGTAAGGTCCAAATCTAAGATATGAAACACAATTTACATCAGTGGCCTTTACAATGATATAAATACAAATAAAAGCTTGTGTACCTTGCTAGAGAACATAGAGCGTGTACTATTCACCTCACTGCTGTCGGGTATAATGTTTTTTGGCTTTCCAAAAGGGTTTACCTAATTAAAAAAACCCTGCCACTGGCACATTTGGTTTGCTAATTAAATGTCTAGACAAGTTTGGTCTGTACAGTTTCTTTGTGACAGAGTTTGTTGTTAGAAGCACAATTCAATTACCTTAAAATTAGGTTACAATTTACATATAAGTAACTTTACATTGCAAATACAACACCAGCATCAAATTACTACATGCAAAGTCATTGATTGAGCAACACAGATATTGCTAGCTTAAGCTACAACCAATTTTAATAAAAGCAATAAAATTGCATAAGAGTACCGGTACAACACTGCTGTATGCCACGGGCAACATGAGTAAACCAGAACGTTCAACCAAATCTAATCCACATCACCACAGCCAAATCCTGCAGGCACCAGCGCTGATGCAGTCACGCCTGGCCAGATCAAGCTCCAGACTATGGCTATAACAGTATATCCTAATTAAATATATACAGCAACGTAAAAAGGTTTTCACACCTGATTCAAAATAAGTATTTATGAAGATACATAAAAGGCATACGAGTGATAACCAAACATGTATATCATATTCAAAATGGAAAATAAAAACATTGGAACTGATACCACTGTTTCCACCGTGTTAACATATAACATACTAATGTGTGTGTGTGTGTGTGTGTGTGTGTGTGTGAATGAGTGAGCACGAGAGAGGGAGGGGAGAGAGAGAGAGAGAGAGAGAGAGAGCGACAGAGACAGAGACAGAGTTAATTATAACCCCATTCTCTCCGTTACATAAACAGATTCTGGCCAATAAACATCCACTTTTGTAAATATTCCTGACCAATCCCTCCTCTGAAAGTTTGGACCAATCTTGTTCTCTCCAAAAGAAATCCTCACAAATCCACCACTCTCGGAAGGAGAGTTTGTCCAACCGTACCATTTCTTGTAAACATTTGACCTCTTCTATCCCTCAATAAAGTTTATGTAATCCCAACCTCTCCAATAGAAATTCTGACCAATCCTGCAGTTTCCCCCCAAAAAAAGGCTGACCAATTCTATTGTTTCCCATTAAAATTTTTGACCAATCCTTTCCCCTGAAGCGATTGACCAATCCAATCCTCCCCATAGAATGCTTGTCCAATCCAACCATCTCTCATAGAAATTTAGATCAGTCTTTCCCTCTCCCATAAAAACGTTAGGCAATCCTACCCTCTCAGAGATAAAAAAAAAATGACAAATACCACTCTGTCCCATAGGAAAAAGTGACCAATCTCACCCTATCCAATATAAATTTTAATCAAAGTCACCTTCTCCCAAAGAAAGTTTGACCAATCCCACCTTCTTCTATAGAACTTGGGCCATTCTCATCCTTTCCCATAGAAAAGGTGACCAATGCCACCCTCTCCCATTATAAATTTGGCCAATCCCATCCTCTCCATAGAAACTTTGACCAATCCAACCCTCTTCCATAAAAATGTTTGACCAATCACACCCTCACCCATAGAAAGGGTGAGCAATCTCACCCGATCTCATATAAATTTTAACCAAATTCACTCTCTCCTATAAAAAACTAAAAGCCTACAAAGTTTGACTAATTCTATGCCCTCCCGAAGAATGTTTGACCACTCCCTTCCTCCGTATTGTACAACTCTTTATATATTTACCTGGTGATGTAACTTCAACAAGAGTGTACTTATCAACCCATAATATATTTTTGTGCTTAAGGTTTTATTATGTAAAGTTATTTCTAAGAGTCATGCCTCTGAGCAAAAGTGCCGTCTCCAGCTCAACTCTGGCTAAAGAATGCTCCACAGACAGAATAATCATTAGTTGCTGCTGTGCCACGGCCACAGTGGGACATCGGTTCAAATCAGGCCACTGCAAACATTTCCCAGCCAGAGAACGGCGGGCTGGTGAGACGCGCTCTCATTTTCTCTCTCATCCCTCATATGAGGTTACTAATAAAAAGTAGCAACACCATAAGGAGTGAACTCCATTGGTTATTCAACAACCAGATACAGGAAAGTGGAGTATGCAGCCAATTACTTGTTGATAATGTTTTTGAATAATCGAGGAACCTGCCAGGAACTGACCCAATTCCTCAACACAAACAATCAGTTGGTTCCCAAATGATTTTTAATATATATTTTTTAATGAATCAACCTCTTTGCGCATCAGCATGAGGAAATGACTCAAGTGTGACGCTGCAGACAGATACACTGTGTTCAGGTGGCCTTGGATAAACAAACTCTAAGTGGCTGAAGACATGGGCACACAGGCCCAGGAGGCAGGCCAGCATTCCTGCGGCTGTCCTCAAAGGGAAAGGGAATTCCACTCCGAAACCCACCCTGAGTCTGAAAAAAAAAAACATTGAAGCATCCCGAGCATCTCTGGAATGTTTTCTCATGTCAGAAAGCACAAGGTACAGACTATATTTTGGCTGAGACTAGCTGAAGTGACTGTAAAAAAAAATTAAATTTTAAATAGGTTTATTTTGGGTATACAATAATGCGCATTACAAACATATAAAAAAGTAATAAATGCAACTAAACTAGTGTGTGTATTCATATTGGCATCTCATTGTTAGTTCCCGCAACTGATCTTACTTTAAATTACTCTCTTTTTCTTCACTTTATTACATTAGACTACATACATTACAGCTGACTGAGATAGACTCTACCCGCAACATGACTGTAGTAGGATAAAGCAGTTTGGAAAATTAATGTACAAATTGACTGTGTAATCCTTAAAATATGAGGGTCTCCTGATATTACCTTCTGTTTAATAGCATAATCTTTATTGGAGATTGCACATAAAAATATTGCCTAATCAGCAATTGCATTGGGTCTCGGGGTTGGAGAGGCAGCTTTGAGACCAAGGGGTCTCTGGTTCAATTCCTTAAATGGTGGGAGAGGTGTGTGGTGGTGGGGGAGTGAGTTGCTGTGTGGCAGCTCACTGCTCAGAGTGTGTGTGCTCTCTGTTTACATGTGTGTGTGTGTGTGTGTGTGTGTGTGTGTGTGTGTGTGTGTGTGTGGGTGTGTGTGTGTGTGTGTGCTCACTTTGGTTGGATTAAATACAGTACAGAGGAAATAATTTCCCTCGTGGAATTAATATAGTACAGTGGTACGTTGACTTACGAGTGTCTTTTATAACAAATTTTTCATGATGCGAGCTTTGATCCCACCAAAAATATGCCCCCATCCAATGAGCAAAATTTTTATTTATGAGCTCTGCTGGGGAAATGGCTTTTCCTGGCTGATTAGCCTTGTATTCTTCCACATGTACTCCTCCATGCTCCAAGAATGCCTTGTGGAGTGCTTCTCAATAATTTTCTGTGATGCCCCTATAGGAAGAAAAAAAACA
Organism: Plotosus lineatus; assembly: GCA_024760905.1. Classification (NCBI taxonomy): domain Eukaryota; kingdom Metazoa; phylum Chordata; class Actinopteri; order Siluriformes; family Plotosidae; genus Plotosus; species Plotosus lineatus. The sequence continues at coordinate 79,615,224 of CM045728.1, read as the reverse complement.
TTTTACGTCCCCCCCAGTACCCCATGCACGACTATAAGTTGTGTTTACTGAACTTCATATTGTTTGCTCTGTGCTTTTTCCCTACACCATACGGAACACAGTGAGAGCGCCACTGCTAGTTACTGTAGAGAATTACACTTAATTCTAGTACAGTATGGCAAAAACGCATGTTCCCCAGGGTCATACCCTTCTCACCGGCATCACACTGTGCACCCCTCTATTTGAGAAGCACTGGCCTTGTGGAAGCTCACCACGAGTCTTTCCTCGCTGACATTCGTAGCGTGCACATGCACAAAATTCTCTTCCTCCTCCTCCATCTCTATTACCACCACCTCATACCTGCATACGTGACATTTTCGCGCCCATATGTCATCATTTATTCTTGTTTTATTATTTATTATTAATTATTATTAACGTTAATGCACATATATTATTATTATTATTATTATTATTATTATTATTATTTTTATTTTATTTTTTTTTAATTTCATAATAATAATAATAATAATAATAATATGGTCAAATATGTTTGTGTCAGGTTATATGAGTTTGGGAGCGGATTGGAATGGATTAATTGGTATTCTATTATTTGCTATGGGAATTTTTGTTTTATCTAACAAACTATTCTTTCTTCTTTTCCTTTCGGCTGTTCCCTTCAGGGGTCGCCACAGCAAATGATCTGCCTCCATCTCTCCCTGTCCTCTGCATCTTCTACTCTTACTCCAACGACCTTCATGTCCGCCTTCACCGCATCCATAAATCTTCTCTTTGGTCTTCCTCTGGGCCTTTTGCCTGGTAGTTCCAACCTCAGCATCCTACGACCAATATACTCACTATCCCTCCTCTGTACATGTCCAAACCATCTCAATCTAGCCTCTCTGACTTTGTCTCCAAAACATCTAACATGTGCTGTCCCTCTGATGTACTCATTTCTGATCCTATCCATCCTCGTTACTCCCAAAGAGAACCTCAACATTTTCATCTCTGCTACCTCCAACTCTGACTCCTGTCTTTTCCCCAGGGCCACTGTCTCTAAACCATACAACATTGCTGGCCTCACCACCGTCTTGTACACTTTTCCCTTCATTCTTGCCGATACTCTCCTATCACACATCACACCGGACACTTTTCTCCATCCATTCCAACCTGCCTGCACGCGCTTCTTCACCTCTTTTCCACACTCTCCATTGCTCTGGATTGTTGAGCCTAAGTACTTAAAATCCTCCACCTTCTTTATCTCTGCCCCCTGTAACCTCAAAGTTCCTCTTGGGTCCTTGTCGTTCACACACATGTATTTTGTCTTACTAGGACTAACCTTCAATCCCCTCCTTTCCAGGGCATACCTCCACCTCTCTAGATTTTCCTCCACTTGGTCTCTGCTCTCACTACAGATCACGATGTCATCTGCAAACATCATAGTCCATGGAGATTCTTGTCTAACCTCGTCTGTTAGCCTGTCCATCACCATAGCAAACAAGAAGGGGCTGAGCGCTGACCCTTGATGCAGTCCCACCTCCACCTTGAACTCTTCTGTCACACCAACAGCACACCTCACCACTGTCTTACATCTATCATACATGTCCTGCACCACTCTAACATACTTCTCTGTCACTCCAGACTTCCTCATACAATACCACAGTTCTTCTCTTGGCACCCTGTCATAGGCTTTCTCCAGATCCACAAAGGCACAATGCAGCTCCCTCTGACCTTCTCTGTACTTCTCTATTAATAAACATTTATGATTTTATTACATTAATACTGAATTAATGAGTAAGACAGTCTATAGAATGTGTTTAAGAAGCATATTTTAGGACATGTAATAGATACATAGTATTTTGCTTTCGGTTGCTGATTCATGAATACATGGGGTTTTACTTCCGGGTACAGAACTTGCAAATTAGCTTCATTCGCGGGAAGGGCCGGAACCGAATCCCCGCGAAAATCGAGGGCCTACTGTACTTGTGTATGTATTGCACCATGGTCAAGCAATGAACACACAAACACACACACACACACACACACACAATGAAAATGAAATAAAATTCTATTAAATATTGTGTTTTGTATTAAATATTGGACAAGCAATGAACACATACACACACACACACACACACACACACACACACACACACACACACACACACACACACACAACAATAAATAAATATTCATCAAATTAAAAATAAAGAAATTAAGAAAGAATAGGGGCAAAAAGATAAGGAAAATGCCACAAAAACAAGGCCAATTATGCAAAAAAAAAAACCTAAACCAACACAAAACAAAAAAACAACCCAAAATCTCCCATCAAAACCATCCGGAGATACAAACAGGGCTGAGGTCGAAAGTGAAAATGAAATTGGAGAACAAATAGAATTAGAAATATAATAAAATCTATAGAAAGATATATCATAAATATAAGTATGAAATATGATTAAACATTATTCTGAGGAACAATTAATACTAGGCTCTGGCAGAGGGGCGTGTCTGACACTAAAGTTCAGAGAAGCAGAAAGATACTTTTCTGAACTCCTGCCAAAAGTTTCAAAGAAGAAACAAATTGACTCCAGTATTATAATGAACTGGATAAGAGTGAAACTCTCTGTAAATCTGATCAGATCCACTGTGCTGTGCTTGAGAGGAACCAGGAGTTTAAACACGGGACATAATGATATGTACAGAGGATTAGAGAGAGAGAGAGAGAGAGAGAGAGAGAGAGAGAGATTGTATACAGCACAAACTTGTATGGGTTACTTATACAAGGTTTAAACATACGTTCCCTCTAAAGAATGTCCTGTAACGACTTACAAACAAATTCATCTAACCGGCGGAACCTAACTCGTTTGTAAGATGGGGAGCATCTGTGCTTACATTGTTGCATCTGTGTGTGCACATGCATCTGCGTGCATGCGTGCGCGCGCATGTGTATGTATGTGGGTTCTTCTTCTCGTGCAGTTCCATTTGTATGTGTGTGTATTGTGCATATACTATAGTGTATATAGTGCAACTAACTGAGTTATCAAAGGCAGGCCATGTCTCTCACTGTCTATGGTGACAGGCATGTAAAAGAACCATTGCTGACTTTCATAAAGAGTAGCTGCAAAGCCGTCAGCGTGTTTCTATGACCTGGAGAGGGATGGGCTCCGCCAGGCCAAATCAGCCCAAGTCTCGCCATGAAGGCGCCCCAACAACATCCTCGGATGTTAAGGGATAAGTGAAGTGAAGTGAGGAATTGTTATTATAAGCATTTATAGCATTGAATATGTATTTATTGATATGTCATACATCAGTGAGGGGTGGGGTGGTGGGGGTGATCCTAATTCGCGGATTTCGATGGTCATGTGGGGATCTCGGCCCAATTAACATGAAAAGTGAGGTATATATATATATATATATACACACACACAGACGATCCCCAACTTACGTTTACCTGTTTTACGTTTTTTCAATTTTACATAAATATATATATATATATATACATATGGCAAATATGGTTGGTCAGAAGCGTAAGCCTGCTAGCATGGGTGCAAGTCTCATACACAGAGATGAATTATCTGCTCGGATTGGTGCAATCTCATGCATACTCAGTTAAACAAGATCGTTGTAAAATGAATGAAAACCCAAGAAAGAGAACTCTCTGCTCTGCTGGTGATTCACATCAATGCAGGCTGAGTACTAAACGAGTTCAACGGGGCCCATGCTAACTTGAAAGACCAAAAGTCCGCATAACCCACGCTTTGTTTCAAGCAAGTAAACTACTTTCAGCAAGTGCACTTCTTTTGGTATTGAGCGCCTCATATATTGTAATTGTTGATTGGCTGTTTTAAGCTTCATGTAAAGTGAGTCGACTCAGCTTCATGTCATGTGATTCAGCTCAGCTTCATGTCATGTGACCATCCCTCGACCATCGGAACCATTTACAAGCAGAAAGATTGCATCATAGAGAATGTTAAAGCTTATATTTGATATTGCATTTAATATTTGATGAGTGGATTTGATTAAAATTTATCAATTTGAAATTATTTTGCTTGAATTTAATTAATTGGAAATTAATGTTTTTTTGACATTTTTTGATATATTTGATATTATTTTACAATGTTATGTTTATAATATTTGATTTAGAGGTGTTTTATGAGATACGGTAACGGTATTTATGGATATATAATACAGTATGAGCGTCATACGTCACACGTCATACATCATACGTCACTGTAACAACTTGCGTTCACTTTCAACTGACGTCCGGCCGTCCGGAACCAATTAAAAACGTAAGTTGGGGAGCATCTGTGTATATGTATATTTTATAATATATATATATATATATATATATATATATATATATATATGTAGGCCCAGAGGAAGACCAAAGAGAAGATTTATGGATGTGGTGAAGGCGGACATGAAGGTCGTTGGAGTAAGAGTAGAAGATGCAGAGGATAGGGAGAGATGGAAGCAGATCATTTGCTGTGGCGACCCCTGAAGGAACAGCCAAAAGGAAAAGAAGAAAGAAGATATATATATATATATATATATATATATATATATATATATATATATATATATATATATATATATATAAAACCCATTTACTTGACTAGACACTTCTGTAACACGTTAACATAAACAAAAGTAGGTACAGGATCAGATGGAGGTTAACTTCGTACCCTCTTCTTGCCTCCCTCCACTCATGAAGTTATAAAGTTGTTAATGATCTGGTGCCCTATGGAGAAATCTCCTGTGTATGTAGGTTTTAAGGGAGTTCCTACATTACGTCCCGGGTCCCAGGGCTGGCGTGTCTTAAATTATTCATGTTTCATCTGAACCACAATGAAAAATTCACTTAGACAACCAGTATTGGCAGTGTATCTTAAGCAGGGCAAGTGTTCCTCTTCTTACCTTTGTGCTCCATAGTTTGACAGTCCAGTCAAAAGATGAGGTAACGAACAGGTGGGAGAAGTCTACTGGGCCCACAGCACTGTGGCAGCTGATGCCAGTCACTGGTCCCTGATGGCCCTCAAACATCTCACAGATACCAGCTTTACTGCAAGCCAATACAGCATTACAGTCAATACAGAAATGAGTGTAGTACAGTGTGAATGTACATAAGGTTTGTGTGCCTATTGCATATACAGTCAACCCTCTACTTATGAAAACCTCTGAATACGAAAAATCCAGGTTATGAAAAACAATTTCCTAAATTTTCATCCTCTTTTTACGAAAACAACCTCTTTTTACGAAAAGCAACAAAAGCGCCATTCAAAAATTCAAACACGTCATTAAAACATTCAAACAATGAGCGAGTTGCTCTCTCATTGGCTGTCCCCCAACATCCTGCCCCACTGACCTCCCATTGGCAAGGAGGGAGCTGAACTGTACCCAAACTTCCTGTTTGTCACTTCCTGTCTGTTCGTGAAGGAGAGTTGAACAGAACTGTTGGCTCGTGAGTTTTTTGAGACTGATCATTGCAGCGTTATATTTCATTATCCATCATGGACCCCAAGAAAGTGATTCCCGGTGACACCGAAAAGAAGAAGCAGACTCCGTTATCAATTGAAGAGAAGCAGGAGATAATAAAAAAATACAAAAGTGGAATGCGGTTGAGAGAAATTGCAAAGGAGTCTGGCCGAAACCCCTCCACAAACGGGACAATATTTGAAGCAGAAGGAGACCTTAAAAGCGGAGATACAGTGGCGGAAAAGCAACCGCCATATTTAAGGACCTCGGGAAGGAGGGTGGGGGTGAGGGTTCTTCAGACCAGCAACCCCTGGACTTTAAAGCGTTGCATGGGTGGTTCGAGAGATTTAAAAAAGGTAAATAATTTTCTTTTATTTTTAACACATATTTCATACAAAATTAGTGTACTTTTATAATTTTTAACGGGTTTATGGGGTATCTTGGGAGCCTTGGAACAAATCACATGCTTTACATGTAAAATGCACCTCTACTTACGAAAACTCCAGGTTACAAAAAAGGCAATGGAATGGATTAATTTCGTAAGTGGAGGGCCGACTGTACTGTATATTGTGTGTGATGAAATGTGCCTTAGTAGCCTCTTTATTACAGAGGAATATTAAAGTATTCTGTGAGCCCTCGTGTCCTGTCGATGGTGTCGACAATGTGGATGTCCTTGGACTGCAAGTGGAAACTGGAGTACCCAAAGGAAACCCACACAAGCATGGGAAGAACACGCAAATTCCACAGAAAAATGTCTGACTTGAACCCAGGACCTTCTTGATGTAAGGCAAATGTGTTAATCAAAATAAATACTAAACAGAGAAAAATTATGAAACATAAACTTGAAATAATATCAAATATTGTGTGTGTGTGTGTGTGTGTGTGTGTGTGTGTGTGTGTGTGTGTGTGTGTGTGTGTGTGTGTGTGTGTGTGTGCAATCCACGAACCTGCCATGCCTGGAGGCTGTATACACAGTCCCCTCTTCACTGCCCACCACAAAATTATTGACGTCTCCTGCAGGGAAGGCCATCCCAGTCACCGCTACTGGCTTTGACTTATTATAGACTAATTCCATGCTTTCCTGCAACATAGGAACCTGCTTCAGGAAAATAACCTGGATGGAGAACTTGTATATCTATTTATAATCAGATTTAATTCTGAGATTAATGCAGTACTGCTGAGTCAACAAATTGTAAATTAGTGATAGACTTATTAAGTAAGTAATCTAAGAGAAGAGTACATGGATTAGTGGAATGAACGTAATCGACAACTAAATAATTCAAGAAATACAGTATTCACGCATGTGAGTACAGCCACATGAAGAGACGCTACTACAATACCTAAATGAAAATAGACTGTAGCTCGAGCGCAAAAACTGGACATGATGGAGACTCCAAAATGTAGAGAAGCTCAAGCACTCACTCATTTGCTGCGGGAATGGGTACACTGGGTAAGCACATCTCTATCAACACTGAGTGAAGGCAAGGTACACCCTGAACAGCACGCCAGACCATTGCCGGGCAACGCACACACTCACATCTACTCTCAGTCACACCCAGGGTCGATTTGGAACAGCCAATTATCTTAATGCGCATATCTCCAGATAGTTCCAGTGTTCCAGTATTCCAGTGTTGCAACTTGCCCCTAGGCATGAGAACAAGTGTGAATGGTTTTGTGTGTGTTGGCTTGTGATGGTCTGGCAAGCTGTTCAGGGTGTACCCTGCCTTCGCCCAATGACGGGTGAGATTGGCCCCGGTTCCCCACCTTGTGAGCCCAATAAGATTAAGTCAAACCAACAAATTCTATTCTAAACTATTTGAGAAGTGAATGAGTGAGATTAGATGATGGAATTACAATAATTGTTGGAGTTCTATCTGTATTATTATTTCAGTTCATTTTAAGTGAAACCTTTTTCTATAATATGGGGACAGATTGTACAGGATTGGTACACGTGATCAAAAAGCTCACAGATGCTCATTTTGGTCCAAATCCAGCTACAGACAGGTTTCATTTAGATGAAGTAAGAAAAAGTCTGTCTGAGGCAGTTCTTACCTGTGGTTGGGAGAGCATATCCAGACTCCAGGAGCACATCCGGCCATCTGTGGAGACTGTGATCAAGTTGTTGGCATTCTGGGTTCCCACCACATTTACACAGTAGACTGGATGCTACATCATTAAAAAGCATACAAAGATTCAAATGACATAGAAATATATTAATAAAATATTATTGCAGCTTGATGAGTTGGTCCTGTAATACATACGTGTTGATATGTAACCGTGACAATACCATGCACTCCTGTACATATACAGACAATAATGAGAATCTGTTATTTGTTGAAAATGATTCCATCGATGCAGTGCAATGTAGACTTGTACAATTCAGTATCAGTGCAGTTACACAATATAATCCATTACAGCCAGGTGGAAGATGAAGCTGTAAAGTTCAAAATCTTTTCTTGTTAGCACTTAATACCATGCTTTGTGCTTGGCTGGAGCATGATAGTCATGTTGTGGTGCTATTTAAATAGCCAAAATAGGCATGGCCGAGAGGCTTCGTAGAGACCTTCATGAGTGAGCAGCTGGCTTTCTGTTGAATGGAAGCAGTGCAGAGGAACAGCAGCATCTCATTGACACCAACTTTCAGCCCAGTCCAACCTGGAGGAATCATCTACCTGACATTTCTTCACTTACAAAAACCTCCAAAAAACTTCCACCTTCCTCTTTTCTCCTTTGTCTGGCGATGAGTCGAACCATTTAAAAACCCACCACAAAAGGAAAGTTTATAAAAAGCCACCATCAAAACACTGATGTCTCTCCCTCTGTGTGTGTGTGTGTGTGTGTGTGTGTGTGTGTGTGTGTGTGTGTGTGAAAGAGAGAGAGAGAGAGAGAGAGAGAGAGAGAGAGAGAGAGAGAGAGAGAGACATAATCTACATAATAAAAAGGGAGCTCATATTTATGTGATTTTGTTTATTAATAAAAAAGGACTCATGTGGACTATTATTGAAACCTGGGGATGCACAGCATTATGATGCGTTGTGATATCATTGACATGATAATAGTAATCGAATTGTGAGATCTATATAGATACACAGCCCTTGAATCTATTATGTCATTACTGCTGCAAATTAACTTCTGTTTTCACCCACAATCGGTTCTTTGTGAGAACTGATGCCTGGTTGAGCTTGAGGATGGTACTTTCATTATTGAGGGCTTGGGAGTTTAAAACCTTCAGCATGTATGGCACTCAGGGGGCATGTGTGTGGCAGCATGACACAACGGGTCCTTTACACCTCTGAGGGCTCTGTTTCTGTTCTTTATATACTGCACGACCTGGATTTTGATAGGGCTCACTGACTCTGATTAAAATTGTAAAAAATCTAATTTCAGGTTAAAGTCTTGTTCCTGAAGTAAGATTCAAAGTGTGGGAGCATCCCAGCAATGTCAATGTGAAAGGAGAAGAATACATTAGGTGTGGTCTTACAGTATGTGCAGCTGCAGACAGTGGTGTTCTCTGAACTGGGGTTCTCCGGTGGCTGCGGTTGTCCCAGAGGACGATCTGGCCTGAGTATGTGCCACCCACCAGCAGATTAGGATGAAAACGGGCAAAGCCCACGGACACCACAGGAGACTTGGAAGAAGAATAAAGGACAAAAAAATTAAGACAAGATAAAAAGTGAATAAGAAAGGAAGATAGAAAGAGAGGGCACGATGCTGATGAGTTCACTCTAAAGATCATGTGCAGGGGTGGGATTTTGGGTGAAAATCGCAACAATGAAGGGGATTGTGGGCACAGAAGCTTTATATTACAGCACCATAAGCAGCGGGCAGTGGAGCGAGAAACGTGGCTTTTGTTGTGACAGCCTTGGCCTTGAACCTCGCCTCTGTCTTCACTTTTATTGGGTTTTCCGTTCCTCATGAATGACTGACAAATGAAAAGTGAGCTTATGCTTTTATACATTCACACGAATACCATCAACACAAATCATCAGGCTCAACAGAATTTTTAATCAATCCTGCATCGTTTTGCTGTGTATTTGTGTCAATTAGTGCCATGGAACAATTATTTCCTGCCCATTTCACTGAAAGCAGGCCTGTACGGAGACTGAAGTGCGACCGATTTGTTTTCTTAGTGCTCTGCAGTAGTCTGCTGTCTCCCTGTTTCACCGCACCAGCTGCGGCCGCCAAGTCATGCAACCAGAGTTCATTTTAAAGTGACTGGAAAACAAACCAGAGTAAAAAGAAAACATGCTTTTTCTTTTTCTTCGTTCCTTTTCTATCCTTTAAAAAAAAAAAAAAAACGGCTTCCAAAGCTTGAGAGTAGCCTCAGATGTGAGGCGGCTTTTTAAAATGGACTTAAAATAAACCAAGCTGGAAGGGTAAAAATAAAGTTGAAGCATTGGCCATCAAAATATGCACACAGGACACCCAGTGCAAAGCTGTTTAAAGCCTGTGCGTAATAAGACACAGGCGCTGATGTTTAGACTTTATTGTTAAAAAAACAAAACATAAAGCATATTCAGTATATACCGAGGCCGATGATACTGAGAATTTAGGTTAGTATAGATAAGGGTGGCGCAGTGGTGTAGTGGTTAGCATCACACAGAAAGAATGTCCAGGGTGGAATCCCAAGCTCAGTGAGGGAGTTTCTGCATGGAGTTTGCATTCTCTCCACACGCTTGTATGGGTTTTCCCTTTGGTTCTCTGGTTTTCTCCCACAGTCCACAGTCCAAAGACATGCAGATTAAGCTAATTGGCTGCTAGGCTAATAATCGTTTGTTTTGGCCGTGCCTTTTCTTAGCATCAGTTAAGACAGGCTTCTGCCTTCCTGCAACCCTAATAGGATTAAGCGGTTTGAAAAATGAGTGAGTGTGTGAGACAGTGTAACATTACAAAAAGTGTCTCTTCAAAAACGTGTCAAAAAATCTCTTCCGAAACGTTACTTCCAACATTTCTATTTTGGCAGTCACGCGGCTTTATTTTTGGCGAATATGCAGTGAATGCGAGTGAATTTTTTTTAACATTTAACCAAACAGTAATAAATGCATTTGTCATTATTTTGTTGACCTTTTTGACATGGATCCTATTCATTCATTCATTTTCTGAACCGCTTAATCCTAATTATGGGCGCGGGGAGTGTGGCACCCATCTCAGCCGACTCGGAGCGAGGGCAGAATACACCCTGAATGGCTCGCCAGGCCATCGCAGGGAAGAAACACACTGATTGCTATGTAGCTACTCTTGTCAAAAGTCAGCATGAGCCTCTCACCATAGACAGTGACAGACATAGCCAGCCTTTGTCAAACCCAGTTGGCTGCACTGGGAAGGGGGGGAGGGGCAGTGACAACCTGTTGAAAGTGGGGTTTGCACCCCCAACCTTGGGATCAGTGATCCAGCACCTTACCACCAGGCCACCATTGCCTGTGACATGGATACTAGTTTAATGAATACATGTTGAAGATTCCCGAGTTCAGTTAATAATGCTACATGGGGGGAGATTCATGCGCGCTTAAGAATTATGGTTGTGGTACCTATAGTGTGTGTTCTGGATTTTTCTGGATATTTTAAATACAGTCAATAAAGTAAAATTTTAAGAAAACTGAAAAGGAAAAGAAATATATATTTCAGTCATGATTGTGTACATTTCAAATTAAGGCTTAAAATACATTTCAAATAAAAAAAGATTGCAATTCTAACTAAATACAGCATAAATCCAATAAATTACATAGAAATATAGTAACTATACAACATTCTTTACTCTTTTTTTTCTTTTCAATTCCTAATGGTGGCTATTATTTACCTGCATTAAACTGAAATGTTCTATTTATGGTTCGTTCAGCTGAAACCAAGATTAAATCAGACCTACAGATGTATGGATGCTTGCCCATGATTTTGATATTGGATTAAGGTCTAAAGCGAAGGCTTGTGGTAGGGCTGGGCTGGAGTTGGCCGTGCTTGGCTCAGTGCTTGTATGCCTGACTGAAAGGAGGTTTTAGGTTACAATACTTCATTAAGTCTTTGATTAATGGCTTCATAGCAGAGTTATTACCCTCTTGTTGTGGTGACCTAGACTTGTGTTCATTAGACCAATAATGAAGCTGCAGGCTGAGGGAGCATGTCCCTGACACATGACTACCGCAGATAGACTACCAAGTTTATGAAAGTTTAGAGCGAGCGACAGAAAGAGAAAGATAGGCTGTCAGAGCAAAAGGCAGACTGTAAGAACCAGGGTTCAGAGGTCAGGCCTGAGGCTGTTGTTGAAATGGTGTTTAGGAGCTGCAATGCCCTGCTGTCACTCAGCATTAATGCTTTACTGATCACTAATAGCGCCCGCATAAACAAGCATTTCAGCGAGTCCACTTATCAGAGCAGTCACAGTAGCACAGCAAAGACATACACAAAAGCCTGAACATTGTGTTACGTGAAATGTTGTCCTGTTGTTTATTGTTTGAAAAATTATGAAGTTTACATACTCATCCTGTATTCAGGGGAAGAAAAGTGCGCAGCCATGTTTGAGTTGAATATTGGCATGGTGAGCAGTCCTGATTTGGCCATCTTAATTGGATGAAGAATTTTGGAAAAGGTTAAATCCAGAAGTCGACCAGGATAGATGCTCGGTTCCTCGGGGAGAACCCTTAATGATTATATTGAATACAATACAGTGGGTTTACCTTTGAAGAAGGATCCAATTGTCTTTAGATTACTATCAAATCTGCAAAAACGCCCTCACCTGGCGCTCGAACCAGGGACATTCTTACAGCGAGGCGGATGTGCTAACCGCTACACTCACGTGTCACCTTACATGTTATAAAAGGTAAAGTCCGTTGGGCTTTTTACACCACACCCGAGCGATAGTGGCTCATCGGACCGATGCTTATCCCCGGTTTCTGTAGCGTGAAGCAACTAGGAGTTCAACTCCTCCTGGATGGGACGCTAGTCCATCACAGGTTACCTTCCCAGTATAATTTTACTGGTACCATTTATACTGCTGGGTGAACAGAGGCACACTTGTGGTTAAGACCTTGCCCAGGGGTCTTATCACAGTGGTCTAACTGGAATTTGAACACACAACCTCCTGAGCACAGCATCCTAACCACTATGCCACCGGCCCCACTACCTTATAGGTTATAGTTACTTCTAATTTTAAAATTTTAGCTTTTAAATGTTGAGTACTTTTAAATTTATATAAGTATTAAATCCAAAGGTTGCGGTTGTTCAAGCCCCTCTATCAATGGGTTGTCACTGGTGTCCCCACAGTGCAGCTAACTGGGCTATGAAAGGTCGGCTGTGTCTCACCGACTACTGTGAGTGGCAGGTAAAAGTACAATTGCTGATTTTTGTCAAGAGTAGGCTGTATAGCCGTCAGTGTGTTTCTGTTCGACGATGGCCTGGTGAGCTGTCCAGGGTGTATTCTGCCCTCGGCTGAGATGGGTGCCAACCCTAATTAGGATTAAGTGGTCTGGAGAATGAATGAAGGAACTTTTAACCAATTGTATACTTTCACATTTATATACAAGGATCCCTCTCTACTTCGCGCTTCAATTCATGCGGCTTCAGTCCATCGCGTTTTATTTTTTTTTTAAATATTCTTCGAATTAAAAAATAAGAAAATTAAGGCAGAATAAAGGAAAAAGTTAAGGAAAAATTAAACAAAACAAGGCCAATTATGCAAAAAAAAAAAACCCACCCTAAAAAAACACAAAACAACCCAAAATCTCCCATCAAAACTCGTTACATTGTTGTGAGGCGCGCATCTGAGTGCGTGCACACGCATCTGCATGCGTGTGCGTGCACATCTGTATGTGTGTATTTATATTTTATTTACATCTTATGCATATTTTTAATGTTTAATTGTTGTTATAAGCATTTACAGCATTGAATATGTATTTATTGGTATTATATACACATATACATGTACATATATGTCAGTCGGGGGGTGGGGGGTGGGGGGGATGGGGTGGTGATCCTACTTCGTGGATTTTGATGGTCGCGTTGGTATCTCAGTCCTAATTAACCGCGGAAAGTGAGGGATCTCTGTAATGTAATTTTGTTCCATTCCCAGTCTGTAATCTTTGGTCAGTCCCAGGTCATGATCTGAACCATGAACAATGGATATGTTTGGAATGTTCTCATATTGCGCAATACAGCTCCTATCCTACATATCCATGCTCGCAACATGACATATTACTATACGCTCAGACATTATCTGGAAGTTGTAGTCACTTTGATTTGGTAACCAGGCGACAATGTCAAAGTTATAAACAGATGCTGTGCGCTTTCTTCATTATGGTCACCGCATAAATCTAAAGGGTTGTTCTTTTCACAGATAAGTGTGACTACTCATATGAACGCTTTAAAATCATAATGTAAACACGGCAGAGATGCTGAAGGATGAAAAGCCTGAATATCCACACCATATGTCGAGCCAAGCATTAAACCCTATCTGGCCCCCTCATCCTAACTAGCGGAACCATGTGTCTAACTCCACAGATTTACTTGAAATCTCAATAAACATGAGATTCAGGGCTGAGCACACGCAGAGACTGTGCTACTGGGATTGGTTCAATTTGCCCTGGAATAAGGACTTCCTGATCTCGCTAAATAGGAAATTGTGCCCGAGATTATAGTCTATTCCGTGTGCATGGATCATCATAGAAAATATATCTGCTTTTCTGATAGGTGAAGAGTTTCAACAGCCGTTAAAAAATCTAGAGTGATGCTACTTATGGTAAACTGTTCTCAAAAATGTAACTTACTTTCAGCTAATAGCTCAGTTTTGCCATTTTTTAACCTATTCCATCACTGAAATTCAAAGAGTCTAGTCAAATGGTCCATTTCACAATGCAGCTTCAGCTCGAGGCTCTCTTCAGAAAAGTCAAGATCCAGTAATGATATTCAAAGTGACAGGTTCAATAAAAACATAATCTCACAGCACGTTTCTGACTTGCTACTGAATTTAAATGGCAGCAACAGTGGAAAAAAACAGATGCCTCCATCTTCCAGCAGCAGCCAACTGTTTTAATCTGCAAGCCACACTTAACCAGGTCTGCATACTTTTGTCAGATGAGGTTTTATATTAATGGGAAGTGTTCGCTATAGAATAATACACACAGCTACCCAATGATGAAAGATGGCATGAAGAGAGGGATCATGGAGGGAAACACTCCAGGCTTTGTGCTCGCTCTTTGTTAAAGGGAGGGAGACTGGGAGGGGACAAGTACGCAACAGACAGCGCATTCAGCAGCACGAATCCACCGCCTCCTCCTTCACTACCACAATCATATGGTTCCCAGCAGAGCTTATCAGCTCCAGATGCACTCCTCCATCTTCAACCAGCATCCTTCTCTCTCTCTCTCTCTCTCTCTCTCTCTCTCTCTCTCTCTCTCTCTCTCTCTCTCTCATCTTCTTTTCCTTTCTTAATGACACCACACAGTTTTTGTCACTCTGCGGTCGCTGGTGGAGGCCGTGTAATACCATATCTGCCTTTCAGAGAAGAAAGAAAGCCAATGAACGTGAGCAGTCCTTTTCTTTCCCGCTCTCATCCTCCCTCACTCAAGTTTTTCACTCAGAATTCTTTGCTACTTCATTATTTCACTCTTGCATGACAGTAAGGTAAAACCTCTGGATGCACATCAAAAAATCAAGCATTCATGGATACAATTTAAAATCAGCTCAATAAAATTATGGGATCGCTATGTGCCACATAAACAGACATTTACCGTGCAGAATTTTGTTCTAACATTAAACAGGTTCAGAAATTAGGAACAGGGTTTAATAGGCATTAATATACAGTCTACTGCAGGGGTGGCAAACTCATTTTCACTCAGAGTCATATCATAAAATTATTACGTCACCAAGGGCCGAATAATGACTGAACATCAATTTGAAAGAGGTTGTGAAATGAACTCTGGCAAAATGATTAGTTTAGGTATTTGTCCACTTTTGATTAGTTTTCTTTTCCTTTTCTGATAACACTTGACAGCTATTAGCTAACTTGCAAGCTTTCTTGAGTCAATAAGGACCATCTATTTATTTGAAATAGGTTGCTGCCACCTAGTGGAAGGATGATGAATTGTGTTTCACAGTAATGGTTGATGCAAAGAACGTATGACAATCATATTCTTTAAAAGCTCGAGCTCTAACTGATCCCTGTGGTCTACAGGTATTCAACGTTTAATTTAATCCTATTGAGGAGTTTCTCAGATTACAATGAGTTCTTTAATCTAATTACCACCACCAAGAAGGCTATACAGTATAATAAATATTTTTACCTTCAATTTTTGTGTTTGTTAACAGGATTATGAAGAATGTTAAGTGCAGATTTTTATAAAAATACCACCAGAGTTGAGGCTGATGCCTATCTCAGCCAACACTGTTCAAAAGCGGGGTTCACCCTGAAAAGCTCATCAGACTATCGTAAGGCCAACACATGCACAACCATTCACACTCACACCACGGGCCAATTTTGAAAAGCCAGGTAACCTAATGTGCATGTCTTCGGACTGTGCAAGGAGACCAGAGTACACGAAGGAAACTCACACAAGCACAAGAGAACGTCAATGCCCAAGTAGGGGACTCAAACCAAAGACCCTCTTCTTGTGAGGTGGATAAGATAAGATAAGATAAGATACAGCTTTATTAATCTCACAATGGAGAAATTCACTGTTACAGGCTCTTGAGGTACCATCAGTAGGGGGTGCAAAAATAGATACAAATACAAACATACACACGTACATATATATTATATAAGTAAATAAATAAGTAGATACATAAATAGTATAAATTAATAAACAATAAAAGAAAAGAATGGAGCAACTTTATAGACTGGCCTATATTAAAGTGTAATGTATCTGAGTGCAGAGTAGATGGGTTGATATGGTTCACAGTCAGTGGGGTAGATGTGGTTGATTAAAGTGCGCGGGATGTGCTACTGACTACACCACTGAGTCACTCTAAATTCTGTATCAAGGATTTTTCACATTGTGAGATACAATGATAGACATATTGGCTATATGAGGGATTGTTGAACTTGGTGGAGGTTTGCACTCCCTGAATTCTCTTCTTTTTGCTAATGACACGCCAAATATAAAAGCTAGGCTTGAGCTCCGTTTCTTCATCCTCATTAAGTCATATTCACGTAACAAAAGCTTACAGTTTGGTTCCAGGCTATTAAACAGATTATACTGATCTGAATAACAGACATCTGAATGTATTTCATGATTAAAAACTGATTAAAAACTGACAAACAAAGCAACACGAGTACTCTAACTTATAAAATACAAAAACATTACACAAGATGCCTTGAACTGTGTGCATACAAAGATAGTGCTAAGTGTTGTTGAGCAGCTCACGAGTACTAAACACTGAGCCGAGCCCTTGCCCTCCCTCGCACTATTCTATTCTGTGCTTGTGATCCAGTGTGTAATTCAAGGCACTTTTTTTTTTTTTTTTTTTTTTTTTTTTATGACCAGTTTTGTTGCTCTGAATTCTCAGGACAGCCGCACTCACACTCTCTGGCAAAGATATCGCCACACTATCTTAAATTTTAACCTCAGAACAAGGAGTTTATTGCTTGCAACATGAAGCAACCAACAAAACATGAGCTAAGAAATGTCACATGATGCCCATGACGAACTAACATTTAGAAATTTATTTGATTCAGTATTAGAATCAGTATTAAAGGTTAAAAAATTAACTTTAGAAAAATGGCATCAACACATCCTTTCAAGAAATATTTAAATAATAAACACTTTAGAAAAACTAACTTTGTACAGTACATGCAATTTGTGCGGAGTGTATTTGTTTCGCTATTGTGAAAACTTGTTGCAATACAGGGATCCCTCACTTTCCGCGGTTAATTGGGACCGAGATCCCCCGCGACCATCGAATTTCGCAAAGTACCCCCCCCACCCGACTGATGTATACGTACATGTATATGTATATATAATATCAATGAATACATAGTCAATGCTATAAATGCTTGTAATAACAATGAAATATTAAAAATAATGCATAAGATGTCAATAAAATATAAATACACACACATACAGATTCACGCGCACGCACGCACACAGATGCGCGTGCACGCACTCAGATGTGCACCTCACAACAATATAACTATTTTTGATGGGTTGTTTTTTTTTTTGTGGCATTTTCCTTAACTTTTCCCTATTCTTCCTTAATTTCCTTATTTTTTAATTCGATGAATATTAAAAAAAAAAAAAAAACGCAATGCACTAAAGCCGCATGACTGAAGCATGAAGTAGCGAGGGATCCCTGTATATAAATGTGTTAAGTATAAAATTGGTTAAAAGTAGCGAGGGATCCCTGTTATATTGAAACTTGAGTAGAATTGGGTGTTCATTTAAAAAAAAAAAATGCAGGATTTTGACAACTGCGTTGGTCTCAAAATGCAATTGTATTTTCT
>CM045728.1:79569849-79592349 GCA_024760905.1 Plotosus lineatus | reverse complement strand
TTTTTACCGCTGGGTAGGTTGTCACTGTCCCCCCAGTGCGGCTAACTGGGTTATCAAAGGTGGGCCATGTCTCTCACTGTCTATGGTGAGATTGATGTAAAAGAACCATTTCTGACATTCGTAAAGAGTAGCTGCAAAGCCGTCAGCGTGTTTCTGTCCCTTGCTAGAAGGGTTGTGACAGGAAGGGCATCCGACGTAAAAACCCATGCCAAACCAAATGTGCGAATCAGATGATTCGCTGGGGCGACTCCCGAGAATGGGAAAAAGCCAAAAAGAAAAGAAGAAGAGACAGAGGCACACTTGTGGTTAAGACCTTCCATGGGGTCTTAGCACAGTGAGAGCCTAACAAGGATTCGAACCCACAACCTCTCGATCACGAACCTGGCACCCTAACCACTACATCACCAGCCCAACACTGGATGTAGGCCTCACTTTAAAGCAAACCTGTTTAGAGGAAGTGTTCAGTTCATTTTCTGTAACCGCTTAATCCTGATTAGGGTCGCAGGGAGGCTGGCGCCCATCCCAGGGTAGGATCACCCCCACCCCCTGATTGATATATGCATACATGTACATATGTATATGTGTATATAATATCAATAAATACATATCTAATGCTATAAATGTTTATAATAACAGTTATACATGAAAAAGAATAATGCATAACTGGGTAGTCATTAAGTTTTAGAGTAGAAGGAGGATATTGATCAGTAGGGGGTGGAAATTATTTGAGGCAGGCATGGGGAGGGTGCGGGAGGGGTGTCCCCTCCTGTTTGGTGGGCCACCCCCAGAAATTTTTTTTTAAATTTATGTGCTCAGTGGTGCATTCTCGGCCCATATTTATGAGAAAATCAGACAAGCGAGAAGCAAATAAAACCAAAAGTTTATGTAATAAAAAATAGTATTTGTTACAAGAATAGTAGACTTACTTCTTAAAGGAAAGTACATAAAACTTCTTATTTGAAAATTCTAACAGTTACCTTACTAATATAGAACATTTGTGAATCAAACTGCTGCCCTAATCTGTCAAAACTGTTTATGTAATAACATTTTAGGATGAATAAGATTAGGCTATTAGAATAAGATTAGGCTCGTTTGGGGGCTAGTTTTCACTATTATCGCTCAGTGCAATCAAGAAATAATTTGTGTTCCGTCATGACATAAAACGTTTTTACCTATTTCATGAGATACGGATGTTTCCGAAACAGTGGAATCTTCGGTCTTGAGTCGCTTCCACAACATATTTAATGTTGGTTGTTTAGATCTACTTCGCTTCGGCGCCATGCTTGTCGGTACGACTCACATCAGTTTGGATTATATCTTACCCGGGTTTGTACGACCCGTCACGATCTAAATCTACACGGGAGCACATGCAAATGGCGGCACGTATATAAAAAGCGCCGCACTTTTGAATGAGGTAGCATAGTGCATCATGGGATATCAGAAGTGAACCGATTGAGAAATGATCAAAACAAGTGACCGTGTTGTCAAGTACATAGCTTAACAAAGCCGTGAAAATGTTTTTATTAAAGATTATTACTATATTATTAAATATTAGTATTTACTATTATAAAATATAACCGGCGCTAGGCTAATAGTAGCCGGTGGCCGGCCGCCGGCACTTAATGAAAAGTATGCATAAGATGTAAATAAAATATAAATACACACACATACAGATGCACGCAGGTGCACGTGCACGCACTCAGATGCACACCTCACAACAATGTAAGTAGTTTTGATGGGAAGTTTTGGTTTATGGATTTTTTTTTTTTTTTCGCTAATTGACCTTTTCTTTAACTTTCCCTGTCTTCTTCTTCTTCTTCTTCTTCTTCTTCTTTAACTTTCCCCGTACTATTCCTTGATTTCCTTATTTTTCAATTTGATGAATATTCAAAAAAAACCCACACACACACACACACACAATGCACTGAAGCCGCATGAATTGAAGCGTGAAGTAGCGAGGGATCCCTTTACATGGTATGTATGGTATAAAGTTTTATTTTTGTGCTTCAGCCATGATCACAAAAATACATGCCTCTCTCCGTGTATTTTTAGTGTTTCGAATGAGGTTTTTGGCAAATGTTCCCAAGCCATCGCTTCAAAAATGAGGGAAGCCATGACAGGCGGAGGTGAAAGAGATTGAAGAGAAGCTGAGGATGAGTGTGTGGCTTTTTCCGGCTGCTTCTCAGGGAGGACAGGAGGAATCGTGTGGTTTTGGTGGGTTTAACAGCAGAACATGCTCACACATTAAGCTCCATCTGATTCCTGTCTAACGAGCACCAAACGCCTTTGGTGAAGAGACTAACCCACGGAGGAAAGCAGTGTTTGTGCAAATCACCCCAAGACCCTTTTATCCGCAGCCAAACAGCAGAACGCTGCTGCCTCGTGCCGAGCGCCTGGAAATTGAAATCATCTCCTATTCCGCAACCCCTCCCCCTGCTTTTCACTTCGCTCCCTCACGCTTCTTTAGTTCTGTCTCCACACAGAAGACTTCTGGCGACAGCCCAGGCCACAGTAACAGAGGTGAAACTGTGTTTCATTTCTCTCCGTCCTTTCCTTGCCTCCTCTCTACCTCTCTACCATTATAGCGAGCGTCCGGAATGAAACTGAGTCACAGGTACACCAGTTACTGACCACAGAGATGTACCAATCGGACCTTTATGGTCATCATCATTCAAATTCTCACTGAGCCACACTCACCACACTCTGGTGTGATCGGTTTAGGCAGAAACCAAAACACTGCTTTTGATTTAAATAGCGCAGCTTCTCAACCATAAAATGCCAACTCGGATACTATAACAATAAAGCCTTTTATAAAACCATACGATTTTTATAAAAATTAAAAAAAAAAAACGGTCACGCTTAATTACAGCAAAAATCCTTCCCTTGAAATAATACAGTGATGTGATAACATGTGAAAACTACTGCTGTATTGAACTCCCTGGATATAAAATGAGACCAGGCATATTTACAACGGTTAAAAACGTGACATGGGTGCTTACAGGAGTGTGTTGTAGTCAGTGTGTGTTTACACATGTGTGATGTATGCGTTAGACACACTGGGCGTAGGAAACGGAATGGCACATGTGACGGCAGTCCATGTGGGTGGGCAAACATATGTGGCTGGCAGGATTAGGAAGTGGTAGGCCACATCTTTTTATACAGAAATATCCCTATAATATCTGGCTCTCGTAGGAGTGTGGAGAGCCTCGCACCAGGCTGTCGCCTTGCAGACTTGCTTACTCGGTCGTCTCTCGCACTTCATCTGGTTTCTTTTATAATTAACGTCAAAACCTACCCCATGCTTTTCACACAGATTTTTTTGTTTTGTTTTATTCAGAACGAATTGGACATTTTCCGGGACTTAGCGTTCTGCTCAGCTGCTTCTCTCCAAGTACCGAGAGCCATTCAGTATCATTTTCTTTTCTATTTCCCCCTCATTCATGTTTATTTTTCATTTTTAAAGACCCATGCTACACAGACATGCCATCAGGCAGCCGAATGCAAAAGTTTTTTGTTTTTTTTTATTTGAAAAGACTGTTCAAATAGCAATTTTAAGATCCAACAGTGGACATGCTGTGTCTCACTTCAGTCCACCTCTATTTTTACCTATTCTGTAGTGGTTAGCACACCCACCTCACAGCAAGGAGGTCCTGGATTCGAGTCCTGAGCTCGGGCTTTTCTATGTGGATTGTGCATGTTCTCCCTGAGCTTCTGTGAGTTTCATCGGGGTACTCTGGTTTTCCTCCTACATGTCCAAAGACATGCACATGAGGCATGTTCCATATCACCCCTAGGTGTAAGTGTGAATGGTAATGTGCGTGTTGCCACGGTGGTATGGCAAGATGTCACCCAGTGTCGGCTGAGATAGACTCCAACCTCTCCGGTACCCTAATCGAGAATTAAGCGGTTCATCAAATGAATGAGAATGAGTGAGTGGATATTTAGGGGGCCAGATCATTTGATTGTAATGAGGAGGTTTTGTTTACCTGGCAGTGGTAGATGTACTCAGGTGTGGTCTTTTTGAATTTCATATTCCATACTAAAGCCACACCATCTGGTTCATGTGGTGCATCCTCGTTGTTGTTATAAGAAGCCACCAGCAGCTCTGGGTACTGGAGAGAGAGAGAGCGAGAGAGAGAGAGAGAGAGAGCGAGAGAGAGAAAGAGAGAGAGAGAGAGAGAGAGAGAGAAAGAGAGAGAGAGAGAGAGAGATAATACAATTTACACTGATATATACCACAGATGGATGGCCAAGTGTTTGTATATTTCTGAAAAGCATACACTCTCCTGAACTGTCATGCGCCGCTCTATTTGCATCGAAAGCATGCGGAAGGTTCTAGCGTTCACAGTGCGAGGAAATCACACTGATTTTACCACCATGCTTGTTAAAATGCCTCTTTACCCAACATGACCTTTGAAGGAAGATAGCCTCGGTAGGATTTTAAAAAGAACCCAAAAACAAAACTTTCCATGAGGGTTTTGGTGAAACGTATTCATGGTTCGTAAAAGTTAGAGTGTCAAAATATGTTATAGGCAGAGCAACCCAATTTTGTAACAAACTCAATTGTTTCATCTGGCTGTTTGCACCACAAACATTTATTCCCAGATGGTCACAACAATGTGTAATTACCAGAGAAACTTAAGCTGGCACATTTCCATGCGCTGAGAAAAGAATAACCTGTTTACTTCTGGGCAATTAACAAGCGAATGTCTTGTCTGTCTTCCTTTCGGCTTTTTCCCTTTTACTCGGGAGTCGCCACAGCGAATCATTTGATTCGCACGTTTGATTTGGCATGGGTTTTTACGTCGGATGCCCTTCCTGTCACAACCCAGAAACACGCTGACGACTTTGCAGCTACTCTTTACGAAAGTCAGCAATGGTTCTTTTACATGCCTCTCACCATAGACAGTGAGAGACATGGCCCGCCTTTGATAACCCAGTTAGCTGCACTGGGGGGGGACAGTGACAACCTTGTGGAGAGTGGGACTCGAATCCCCAACCCTAGGATCAGTGATCTAGCACCCTATACCACTAGACCACCACTGCCCCTAACAAGCGAATGTCTTGATGCATCCATTAAAGTTTAAAGAAAAAATTTATTTACTTTTTTTTGTGGCATGCTGTTACAAATTGGTCAGTTATGGATATTTAAATACAGTGGTACCTCACCTTACGATAGTCCCAGCAAATGAAAAATCCAGGTTACGAAAAACATTTTCCAAAATTGTTTGTCTCTGTACACGAAACAAGTTCTCCTTACGAAACGCACCAAACACACCATTCAAACATTCAAACGTGCCATTCAAACATTGCACGAGCTGCTCTCCCATTGACTATCTTCCAACATCCAGCCCCGCTGGCCTCCCATTGGCTAGGAGGGATGACGCAGCTCCCTCCCATTGGCGATTATGGAGCTGCATCTCCCATAATGCTTTTTGTGTAAAGGACAGGTACTGTTGTTTCATGAGTTTTTTGAGTGTGCTCATTGCTTTATTTTTTGGCTCAGGCTTTTAACCTTCCATAAACATTTGTAAGTTATAACTCTGCTTAGAAGACACGGTCAACACACGCGCGCACACACATACGTGTGCACACACATACACACACACGCGCGCGTGTGATTTCCGGTGCGAGTGAAAAGAAGAAGCGGGTTCATGGCATGCGGTTGAGTGATATCACAAAGGAATATGGCCAAACCCGTCTACCATTGGTACGATATTGAAGCAGACGGAGGTCTTAAAAGGTATGCTTTTATAATTTTTAAAGTGTTTAGGGGTAGTATTGGGGGCCTTGGAACAATTCACATGTTTTACATGTAAAATGCGGTTCAATTTAAGAAAAATGCAGGTTAAGAAAAAGGCTCTGGAACGATTTAATTTCATAAGGTGAGGTACCACTGTATTTATCATGTTACCCCTTACATTCTTAACATATGTCTGCAAATTCAGACTTCACCTTTACTTACAAGAAATTGCATTCATTCATTTTCTCAACCGCTTAATTCTTATTCGGGTCGCAGGGAGGCTGGCACCCATCTCAGCCAACACTAGGCGAGGGCAGAGTACACCCTGGACAGCTCGCTAGGCCATCGCGTGACTGGCCTTTGATAACCCAGTTAGCTGCCAGATCATCGCAGACAAGAAATTGCAGTCTTTGTAAATAATAAGGTTTAATATAAACAGATGGGTCAATAG
This sequence comes from Plotosus lineatus, assembly GCA_024760905.1. NCBI lineage: Eukaryota > Metazoa > Chordata > Actinopteri > Siluriformes > Plotosidae > Plotosus > Plotosus lineatus. The sequence continues at coordinate 79,586,155 of CM045728.1, read as the reverse complement.
GTTAAGTTTGAACTCTTAATAATTTCAGAAAAAAAGCTTTTGGTGTAGACGTTAGCCAGTTCACCTCTCAGCAAAAAGGTTCTGGGTTGGAGTCCCAGGTGTGAATTTTTGGGTGGATGTTCCCATGCTCGTGTGGGTTTCCTTTGGGTATTCCAGTTTCCTGTCACAGTCCAAAGACATGCATATTATGCTAATTCACAATTCCAAATGATCCCTAGGTGTGGATGCGAATGTTGGGTGGGCTGGTTTAGTTACAATTACAATTGTATTGTAATAATGTATATGTAATTACATTGTAATATTTATTGTAATATGTAATTGTAATTACATATTGTACAAATGTTACAATTACAGTTCTTTATGCACTTTTGTGTGTACAGGGATCCCTCACTTTCGGCGGTTAATTGGGACCGAGAGCCCCCGCGACCACCGAATTTCACGAAGTAGGATCAAGCTCCCCCAACCACCTGTGCATATAATATCAATAAATACATATTCTATGCTAAAAATCCTTATAATAACAATTAAACATTAAAAAATAATGCATAAGATGTAAATAAAATATAAATACACACACATACAGAGCAAGTGTGCACGCACGCAGATGCGCAACTCACATTAAAATGTAAATAGTTTTGATGGGAGGTTTTGGGTTGTTTTTTTGTTTTGTGCTTGTTTGGGTTTCTTTTTTTTTTTTTTTGCATACTTGGTCTTGTTTTTGCTGCTTTTTCCTTAAAATTTCCCCTATTCTTCCTTAATTTCCTTATTTTTTAATTCGATGAATTTTTTTTTTTTTAAAACGCAATGCACTGAAGCCGCATGAATTGAAGCGCGAAATAGCGAGAGATCCCTGTACTTTAAAAGGTGAATATGCTAATAACCGATAACTCTTCTTGAAAAAGGAATTCCTTTTCTCACTCACACCTAATGGCCAGAGCCAGGGAATTGAACCCAGGACGTGATTGCTGTGGTGTAAACTCGCTCTGCACTACGCCAACATACCACCCCCTCTGTTTCAGCGTTAAACAAAATTAAGTAACTACACATAGATTCCCAGTGTAAGTGAGTTAAAGCTACTATTTGTGTTTGTACACATACACTTCATGCCATGGCTGAAGATCAGACAGACCAACACTTGTGATTTTCAGTCAGATAAATGGAAGAAAAGGGTAAAGAAGCGTAATCACAAAATAAAATAAAAGCAGGAGTAGCTGTGCAGATGAGAGGAAAGACGCCTCTGTAAGATGAAATGAAGAGGTGATGACAGGTATGTGAGGTCAGAGGGTGAGGTGACTTTACCTGAGGGGACCAGTCCAGACAGGTGATGACCCGATGCTTAGACCAGTGCTCATCATAGAACAGACGATTAAAGGACAAAATTGACCCTCCCTGCAGGTCTCTGGAACACAGAGAGAGAGAGAGAGAGAGAGAGAGAGAGAGAGAGAGAGAGAGAGAGAGAGAGAGAGAATGATAGACACATAACCAATTTATTTAAATAGGTAAGGATCTACAGCACCACTAGAAAAAGCCCCTAATTTCAAAATCTACAGTTCCATACCACATAATAACCCGGTATCAGAAGTACTCCTGAAGCTCACTATGCAATTTACTGTGCAATTTGCAGACACATTTTAAAGAGTTCATGTTTGGAATAATCATCCGATGTGAATAAGAGCCTGTGCATGAATGAGAGCATTTCTTTGAAGAACACAGGAACACAGTGCAAGGGTCCAAACTTATGAGTCACTGGGTACCCACACACACACACACACACACACACACACACACATACACACGTGCACGAGTGCGCACTCACACTTGTGAACACATGCATGCACAAACACGCCTTCATTTACCCTTCTTTATCTTCGAGGTCTCGGCCACTGTAATCAAAAAAGATGTTGGAGTCTTCAGCAAGAGCTCGCTCCATCACACGAATACTGCGGTCAAAGAAGATCACAAACTCCTCAGAGTGCAGGACCTGCTGCTTCTCCTCCTCCGTCAGCTCTCGCGGGTGGCCTAACACACACACACACACACACACACACACACACACACACACACACACACACACACACACACACACACATATACACACACACACAATACATAGACATATTGTGTGTACAAATGTGTATACAAATACACACACACACAAAATATACAGACCTGTAGTATAAATAAACAGGATAGACAATACATTTATATAAATGACAGAGCCGCCGATTTGGAAAATGGTGATTGCAGTTGCTTACTGTCACAAAATAAACTAATCTAGACCACAGGACTCATATCAAAAGCATAAAATCTTAAAAAATGAAAACAAGAGCTGAATCTCAAGTAGCACTTGGATTAGGTGACTTTTATTCAACGTCATATATGTAATCAGGACTTTTACAGAGACACCATACATAGATAGCATGTAAATTAAATAATCAAAAACAAAGTAAATAAGCACATGCACAAAGCAATGAACAAATAAATAAATATGCATTAATAAAATCCCCTGGCCCAGTTCTTTATAGTGATCATGTACTCACTCATTTCTCCCTTTTTTTTTGATGTTATTGGGCTCCTCCATTTTCTCTCAGACCATTAGCGGCCCGCCACTTTGATCTCAGAACCCTTGATTCTCACGGCCCTCTTTTTTGAAGACTCATAAGGAAGACGAAGGCCTGATCAAAGTTCTCGTGGAGTCAAAGCACCCATGCGCTCTCGCAGCACAGCCCTGTCAAGGCCTCTCCTTAGGCTGCTACACTTATTTACTCAATACACACGTACAAAGAATGCGCCCTGTGCAGCCTTTGAAGTCCACTTGCCGGGGTCAAGTGACATTAATTTTGAATCAGCCTTGACCCACAATGCTGTGAACTGATAAGCAGGACCCCTGGCCACAGAGATTGGTATCTGATATGGCGGCGGAGGTCACACGCGAATAGCCACACAACGCTCCAATGGGCCTGTTTGGTGACTGAGAGATTCCTAACTTGTGAGACGCTCTGCTAAAATTGCCCTGATGTCGATGAAACGTACATCAAGCTTCAGAGTGCCAGTTTATCATAGTGAAGAGTGTGTTACGGAGGGAAATGACATTAATATAATTTAATTCACTTTTATTATGCTTCTGTTGGTTTCTCCGAACAGTGCTATGACAACTGCTAAAAGGTAATATCACATTTACACCATTTTGCAAATACCTCTACTTAAAGCGGCTTACAGACGTGCTTTGTCTCCACAGAAAACAGTTCCTCCATCTAGAAAGAACAGGTCAGTACCTAAGAATGCCATTAAGCAGAAACCTTGTTAAATAGGAATGAGTACAATTTGTTCATCTTTGTTACTATACACTACCCTTCACTACAGAGACCCTGATGCATCATTCTACCAGGAGAATTTTATTCTGCATATTTCCTTTGCATATACAGGGATCCCTCACTTTCTGCGGTCCGAGATCCCACTGCAACCGTCGAATTCCGCGAAGTAGGATCAAGCCCCCCTGACTGATATATACATACATGTATATGTGTATATAATATCAATAAATACATATTCAACTCTATAAATGCTTATAATAACAATTAAACATTCAAAAATAATGCAGAAGATGTAAATAAAATATAAATACACACACATACAGATGTGCACACACACAGATGTGCACCTCACATAAAAATGTAAGTAGTTTTGATGGGGGGGGTGGAGGTGGGGGTTGTTTTTTGTTTTTGTTTGTTTGGAGTTTTTTTTGCATAATTTGCCTTGTTTTGTGGCATTTTTCTTAACTTTTCCCCAATTCTTCTTTAATTTCCTTATTTTTTAATTCAATGAATATATTTTAAAAAAATATACATGCACTGCACTGAGAGAGAGACTTCCTGAGATCCGCATGAATTGAAGTGCGAATTAGCGAGGGATCCCTGCATTACTGTAATACTGCTTTTGCTTTGCTACAGCTGTTTTAAACAACTATTAATTATATTCCAACAAAAGTATGTGCAATCTGATTGGTTGTTGAGCACTCTGCCAGCACTCGGCCAAGACATAAAGTCAATCTTTTCTCCCTGTTTTCTTCTTTTCTAACTCCTTTAATGTTTGAGGTGTATATTTTTAAGGAGTATGAATACTGGTGACCAAGTTTTTGTCCATCGTTCTTTCGTCTGTACAAGCTTCTCATGGCCATCATGAATGTGGACGGTTTGGAGGGATTCATGTTCCCAGCAGTGTCTTGATGCAAGCCATTGCTCAATACATCAAAGCCTTTCCCTGGAATTTCCCTGTACTGACCTCACACTCGGGTAATAAGACTGTATTTTGTTAATTGTATATGTAAACCATAGAATATAATTTAAGTTGTACAGTAGTAGTGTAATCAAGGTGCAAATAGTTGACACAATGTTTTTTTTCCAGTACTACAACAATATTAAACCAGTTCACAATCAATGCATTTATAAGACGATCCCCTATTAATGAATCATTGTTGTACTATTTATTATTGGTAATGTTTTTCTAACATGGCAGATGCCAAGGTAGTACAGTGATCGTTTCTGTTTTTATGACCTGTACTCCTTTACCACTGCATCATTTTAATGCCTGACAGTTGGTTTTTATATGCTGTTTATGTCACCATTCATTCATTCATTTTCTAATTCTATTAGGGTCGAGGGGAGGCTGGAGGCTGTCTCAGCCAACACTGAGCGAAGGCATGGTACACCCTAACAGCTCGTCAAACGATCTCAGGGCCAACACACTCACACACACAGCCACTTACACTTACACCTAGGGTTAATTTGGACCAGTTAATTCACCCAGTGTCATACCTGTCAACCCTAGGCCGTTGGCGATCTTACATATGGCTACTTATGCCCTTACAAAATAGCAACTAATCTTACGCGTCTTATTATCGCGTGCAATATGAAACAAAAATTAAACTCTATTTTTAATATAATATGAATTTATTAGTAATGTTGTAACATATAACCTGGTGCAATCAAATAAAGGAGTAATATCTTCAGCTGCATGATTAAGAAAATTTAACAGTGATCTTTATTATAACTATATGTAGCACTTTTGGCACTTTCAATCATTTCTTTTGATGGCTTCACTTCATGGCACTTGAGCTCGCAATTAAGTTTGACCTGAATGATGGCGGAAGTGAAAGTGCGGTCACGTGGTCGGAAAGAGCAGACGATAGCAGACGATAAACGCAACGCGCGATTATCGCGAGAAAACGGCTACAGACCAATTCGGCGTATCGTCTCTTTACCGAAACGGTGACACAAAAAACGGAGTTAAAAAAAAAAGACGAAATGATCGAAAAACGTACAGATTTCGGACGTACGGCGTACACATTTAAAAATCAGTGCTCACTTGTACAAATTACGCCAAAACCGTACAACTTGACAGGTATGCAGTGTGCATGTCTTTGGACTCTGGGAGGACGCCGAAATGCTCAGATAAAATCCACGCAGGCATGGGAAGAATATGAAAGCTCCCCACTGAAACGACCCACGCTGAGCCTCAAACCCAAGACCCTCTTACTGCATTGTGAATGTGATAACTACAACACCAATGTGCTGCCAATACCTTTACCTCAAATAAGCGTTGTAATGGTTATCTAGCACAATGAGTTCAGTTATTAGATATCTGCTCTGCATCAGACGTTTCTGGGTTGCCAAGCAACTTTCTTCTCATGACTCAAATCATGACATGGTAAGTGTATGCATCGTTCCTTGAAGACAGAACATTTTCACCTCAAGTTTTTCATCCCTCTTACACACATACCTACACAACATAATTTTACCTTCTTTTGTATCCTTGCTCTCTTCATCCTCCATCTGGTCTGACTCCAGGCCTGCTTTGGGCTCTGTATTGTCTTCATCCTCCTCTTCATCCTCTGTATAAAGACAAAGAAAAATCGTATCATCTGCCAAATCGTCACCCCCACCCCTTCAATGACCCATCTTGAACCCAAACTCTGGCTGCATTCACACTAATAGCTTACAGATCTCCCATACAAGCTCGCAAAAAAAGTCCAGACTCTTCACTAATGTAACTGCACACAAATCATGACCTCCAATTATAATCACAGTCTCAACTTGTTTTGGATCAACATGCCTTATTTGTAAAGGATTTCATGAGGATTTGCACAGCTGCATTTTCACAAATTTGAGCCAAAGATAAATAGTGAGATAAAAGAAAACACAGGATCTGATAATCACGTGTGCCATACGTGTGTGTGTGTGTGTGTGTGTGTGTGTGTGTGTGTGTGTGTGTGTGTGTGTGAGTAAATCAAGATGTCCGGTGGGAGGAGAAGCACAGATACCCAACCGGAAACAAGACTGTGGAGTGGCATGCCTCCTCTGTGTTCTCGCCTGACCCCCCTCAGCTGCACTGTGCCTCTGGGCCATGACGACTCACCCCACAATTAACCCAATCACCCCAGTCAAAGAAGAAGCCTGGTGCTCATCTCTCATAGGCACCTGCCTCTGTGCTCCTCCCACTGCTCAACCCACCATGCTGGGCATGTATTCCTAACCCTCCCCACCCCTGTGACCCATGCCCACACATGCCAAAGGGGCTCCAAGACTCTTAACACTCATTGGACACCTGCAGATAAGAGTGTGCCCCAACAGCCGCATTCTAAGACACACAAGGCTCTGTGGGATTGTTTTCTTGTTGACCCTGTGTGGCAGAGGTTAACAGGCACGGGTCATGCTGACAGTAGGCGCCCAGTTCTAAGGAGGAAGTGATCCCATTGCACCAGACATGGCACGACTCACGCACTCAACACCAGTGTGTTTGTGTTCACACCCGCTGAGAGGGAACGCAGCGCCCCAGGGCTTGCCAGACAATTTAGTGTCGGGACTACAGGAATTTGTTCTCTAACACTACTGTTTAATGTCTGCTATTATAATAGACTCGGTGTACTTAAAGCATTTAATAAAACATTCAGTAATATTTTTGTTGTGTTTATCTCTATCAGACTGAAGTATTCCCAGTAAGGATGCAATCTAATCAGTAGTGAATAATCTAGAATATAAAACTTCTGTGGCTTCTGGCAGGGCAGCTTTGGTGAGGTGAAATCTCGACTGCAAGGTTTAATAAGCCCATATCAGTGCTGAGTTTCTTCCCACGAGGTTTCTGGTGAATGTGGATCAGTGATGTGAGTGCAATTTGGGCCTGAGACAAATGTGGTTTAGCTGCCGAATGTGACCAGACCTCCGAGCCAAAGACCAGCGGGGAACCGAGGAGTCCTCAGGCCTAGACGGGAAACCAGCCAAGCAACCCAGACTGTACCACACTACAACACACTGTACTCCTTCACCAGATCCCTTCTCCATCTGTTTTTCTCTTGTACTCGTCTGGGCTCAGAGATGATGCTCTTTACATAAACAGCACAACTTACTCTCTCCATTCTAAGACTTTCTGACTGTTCGTCCAGACTTGGACAGAAATAATATTCAAATGAAAGCAGGAAGGATATTTGAAGGACACCGCATGGCTAGAACATGATGAACCACTGAAACAGGAGACAGCAAGAAATTCTGGGCTGAACCTGACCCTATTTGACCAAGTTTTGGGGTAGGATGATGTGGTACGGGCCAGAGGAAACACGAGAAAGCTGAGAGGCTGGACAACGTGAAGTGGTCAGGCTAAGAACAATCACTGACCACAGAGACTGGGACGACATAAACCAGTTTTGATTCATGATTGTGGCTCAGAGGCCATAGGTTCACAAACAAAGTGAGAGAGGCATGCCATAAGTCCTTGTGGCTTGCTGTCTAAGCTACAGGCATGCATTTTTATGACCAATCATAAAAATCAGTGTCTGCAGAAGATCAAAAATGAGTCTGTGTGACATTCATAAGGGTGAAGAACACACTAGAAGAAAGAACTGAGGCAGTATGAAAGTGATATCAACCCAGAAGACTGTAACAGTTCGATTTAAAAGAAGTTAATCGCTGCATACCATTTGAGATGATATTGAACTCCGTACCTCATACAGGGTGGTGGGTGGGGTATTAATGAAAATTCTCAGAGATACAAAAAATGACAAAAAGGCAGCTTTAACACAGTCGCTCTAAGTCTATCCAGTGGGCATGCAATCTTCAGTCACCTGATATGTTCCCTTCGACCTGCAGCGTAATACCAGCCAGCTCTGTGGGCAGCGTATTAAGCTCTATCCTCCCTGCCTGCCAGTTTGATGAAACTCTGGGCCTACGTGGCATGGTAATGACATCCTCCACAACTCATAGTTGTTCAATCTTTTTCTTCAGCTTCCTCATGCTGCTAGTGTCAATTCAAATCCACACTGGGTCACAGTGTTCTCAGAGCATGAAGATCTTAAATTAGTAGCTCAGCGTGCCAATGTATTATTCAGCCAAACATGATAGTGGCCATCAGGTCATAGGATAGTAACCTGAGTGGCGGTTGGATTTATCCATATATCATCAAACACAGTGCAAATGGAGACATTGTCGACAGATGAGTGTATGTAATCATCCCAGGAATTAAAGAGCATGTATTTTTTTTTTTTTTAAATTTTATGAGGAGTTGTCAAAATTATATCAAATACGTTTTTAAATAGGTATGAAAATGTGCAAAAAAGATGTTTAAATCCCTTCAAATCTGCCATTACAATAAAAGTGAAACAAGAAGAATATCTAATAGTGCAAATATCAAACTTAAGGTTTCATCTGTGTGACTTGGAGGACATCCAGGATAAGGGCCAGTGCCTGCCCTGTTGCTGATAGATGGATGTTGACACCAAGCACTTTTATAAAAGGTGAGGGGTACGGTGCAAAGAGGCACTGCTAGTGCGAAAAAATACACACACAGGATGGGATCCCATCCATTAAACGGCAGGAGGATGCAACACAGCTTTTCATCCAGCCGTTTATTGGGCCAAGCTGTGCAACTCCAGGCCTCCCATTCGGGATATGGAGCTCATTACACAATCAAAAAAATTCCCCCTCATCTGACAAGCAGGGAGTTTTCCTTCTAATGTGCAGTGCCAAGAAGGGGGTGGCTGGTGTTCCTCACCAGGCCTTCTCCTCAATACAGAAGAAAATGGAATTGAAAGAGCACAAGGGGTATTTCCATGTGGGGGTGTGAGCGATGGTGAAAAACGGGGGGGAGGGGGACCCTGGTTCAGGCTATCCACCCTATACTGCACATCTTTTCTGTTGTGAGCCAATACAGATACACAGATACAATTTGCGCCTCACAAGTTGGGTGTCAAGCAGTCTGCAGACCACAAAAGAGGCAGAGAGCAGAGAGCAGAGGAGAAGGCGGTGGCAATGCGGACATGAAAGAAGTCTCTAATGTGGCACTGGCACGCCAGCCCAAGCATGACATAAACACTATATCACTGCACAGCACACAAACTTAGATTGAGCTTTAAAAACACTCCTGGAAAAGCTGATTCTCACCTGACTGTGACGTGCAGCTCTCTGTAAGCTACTTCGCATGAAGATATTACATTTGTGATTCTTTCATGATGAACGCCTTCTTTCACTGATTTTGACTAAGGATCAATGACCATAAATGGTCATCGGACATCATCCAGAGTTTATTCATTCTCATTTCTTAACATTACCTCAACGCTTCCTGCGAAGCATACTGATGGATGTGCTGCAGTCTCTGCATCATGACTCATCCACTTCGAGACAACAAAAGACTCTCTTTCCCTCATACTTCAAGTAAAGACTCCATGTGAGATTGTCAGACTTTCTGAAGTCAAGCTGTGTGTGTGTGTGTGTGTGTGCGTGTGTGTGTGTGTGTGTGTGTGTGTGTGTGTGTGTGTGTGTGAGTGTGTGCGTGTGTGTGTGTGTGTGTGCGGGGGGCTTCCTCTCTCTGGGCTGGGCTCATCAAACGCGTACTATAGAGAGCAGAATAGATACGCTGAGCTCAGAGAAAGAAGGCAAACCTTTAATTGACTCAGAGCCACTCTTCTCCCTCAGGCCTCCTGCAGCTGTGCACTCGTGGGCTAAAAGTGCCCTGTGCCCCCTCTCATCTTCATATGCAGACACATAGCTGCAGTCTACACCACCATCTCAGGATCATTGACTATTTAAGATGACCTACTAACTTAAAATATATAGATATAAAAGATAAAATTGCTCCAAACGTTGGTGTTTCTAAACATTTCACCAACCTGTAAATACCACCAAAGCAACTCTCCCTGTGTAGAGTACCGTCGTTACTGAATAATTTTGCTTGAAAACGGCACTCGGGAATAAAAATCCAAAAGGTCTCCGATGATATGGAGTAAACATGAATACAGGTATCTCCTCGTAAAGCACTCTCACAGGACGTGATTCCATTTTAACAAATATATAAAAATGGATAATGAGGGGCAGTGGTGGTCTAGTGGTATAGGGCGCTGGATCGCTGATCCAAAGGTTGGGTGTTCGAGTCCCACTCTCCACAAGGTTGTCACTGTCCCCCCCTCGAAACAGATCTGTAGTGATAAATGGAGTTTTAATAGAAAGGCTTTGTCCTGTCCTTTTATTTTTATTGTTATTTGCTCTACCAAAAAGTATTGAGCACTCTCCTACGGAAGGATCTACTCAGAAAATCATATATATATATATATATATATATATATATATATCTCCCCCGGTGCAGCTAACTGGGTTATCAAAGGCCATGTCTGTCACTGTCTATGGTGAGAGGCATGTAAAAGAACCATTGCTGGCCTTCGTAAAGAGTAGCTGCAAAGTCATCAGCGTGTTCCTGTCCCTTGCTAAAAAGGGTTGTGACAGGAAGGGCATCCGACGTAAAAAAAAAACCTCTGCCAAATCAAACGTGCGAATCAGATGATTCGCTGTGGCGACTCCCGAGTAAAAGGGAAAAAGCCGAAAGGAAGACAGACAGAATAAAAATGGATGATGAATTCTTCCCAAAATGCTGAGGTGGATGTTCATCTTCTGTAACCGCTTAATCCTAATTGGGGTCGCGGGGAGGCTGGCGCCCATCCCAGCCGACTTCGGGCGAGGGCAGAGTACACCCTGGACAGCTCGCCAGGCCATCGCAGGGCGGAAACACGCTGACGACTTTGCAGCTACTCTTCTTAAAAGTCAACAATGGTTCTTTTATATGAACCTCTCAACACAGACAGTGAGAGACATGGCTGGCCTTTGATAACCCAGTTAGCTGCACGGGGGGGGGACAGTGACAACCCGTGGAGAGTGGAACTCGAACCCCCAACCTTAGGATCAGCAATCCAGCACCTTTACCACCACTCCACCACAGCGCCTGGGGCGGATGTGTTAGAGTTACATAGCATAAGAAATATTAAAAAAGCACTTTAAACTCTAGTTTACACAATCTGTCAGGTTTTCTTGGATGAAAGCGCTCAATAGAATTAAGAGATTTATTTTATGTATGAAATAGTAAAATGATTTTATGGCTTGCAGTTATCACAGGACTATTTAGTATGATGTCATACTTACAGTTAAAACTTATACTGTACATTCAAAACATAAAATGGTTTAAAAACAATAAAGACTATTTCAAAATCAAACAAAGACAAGTAAAGAATGCCATCGTGGCATCGTGGCTTATGTACAAATCACTCTCTTCCATATCAAGTCTTTTTTTAACGATCCTTAGAAGTACAGCATTGTGAAAAACTAAACTATTTGCTGGAAAGCGCTGATTTTGGGCTCAGACTTTCAATGCCATTCTGTATCCTCATTTTCATTTGTCATCATGACAAACGTCTCAGATCAAACCCGCTGTGCCGTTTTTAGCAGCGCTATCAAACCTTTATCTGCTGGCAGAAATCTGCCTCTCCCTCCGACTCAGTACTCTGGGGTCTGGAAATATTCAGAGCAACAGAGATAAACAAACGAATCACTTTGAACACAGATAACCACTCCGAGCCTCCACTAACGTTTGCAGGAAATGCTCCAGATTGAGTGATTTTTTAGGCCTTGTCTGATTCTGGAGGGGGCACAAGAAATGAGGCGAACAAGCAGGTTTTGATATTTGACTAATTACAATCACTGTACGAAAGGTTTCAATATGTGACAATTCCAGGGTAAAAATATTAAATATACTAAACCTTTTAATGTTTTTTTAAGTTCTAAAATAATTACATTTGTTATATATTATAAAATAAAACCTTTTCAATAAAAAAAAGCAATTTTGTAATGTATTGGTACATACACAGGGATCCCTCGCTACTTTGCGCTTCAATTCATGCGGCTTCAGTGCATCGCGGTTGTTGTTTTTTTAAAAATATTCATCGAATTAAAAAATAAGGAAATTACGGAAGAGTAGTGGAAAAGTTAAGGAAAATGCCACAAAAACAAGGCCAATAATGCAAAAAACCCCAACAAACAAAAACAAACAAAAACCAACCCATCAAAACTACTTACATTCTTATGTGAGGTGCCCATCTGATTGCGCGCGTCTGTATATGTGTGTATTTATATTTTATTTACATTGTATGCATTATTTTTGAATGTTTAATTGTTATTATAATCGTTTATAGCGTTGAATATATATTTATCGATATTATATACACATATACATGTACGTATACGTCAGTCGAAGGGGTTGGTCCTACTTCACGGAATTTGATGGTTGCGAGGGGATCTTGGTCCCAATTAACTGCGGAAAGTGAGGGATCCCCGTATTTGTCATATGTGAGCTAGTAGTCTTTATGGTGTACTAGCATGGGCCGTGACATTGTGTATGATATACTGTATGCAAGATAATTTACAAATGTGAAACTTTCCGCTCAGAACTTACTGGTATCCTAAAGCTACACAGCAGAGCTGAGCAAAAGGCCAATACATCACTGATACCATTACATATTATGTCCCAATTCAACTTTCTGACATATAGTGTTTATCGTTTTTTTCAATATGATTTAAACGTTTATTTGTGATTTTTTTTTTTTTTTAATAAATAAAAATTTTAAGACTATGGTGAAAAAATAACCGAGTTTTTTTTTTTTTTTCATTTTTAAGGAATTATTACAAATTTTCCATAGTAATTAGTTTCTGAAAATCAGCCTTGAAACATTTTGTACACCAGTTTTATGAAACATTAAAACTTCTCAGTTTCATACGCGAAATAAAATATCAGATTACATCATATATCCTGTAATAGGAGAAATAAATTATATAACTCCAGAAACGTGCTTGTGCTTTAGTAAAACATTAACATCATCCTAAATCAAATAGATTCTGTTCTCAAAATCAGGCTTTCTGTCATTTCATTCTTTTGAAATTTCCATACTGATATTGGGTCAAAGAAAGTAAATAAAAATAAGCAAACAAATAAATAAATAAATAAAACAAATACTTTTATCAAGATTTCTTTTTCAATTACTTATGACACCATTGTTATTTATTTTAAGTATATCATATTTCTGATCAATAATTATACAAGGCAAGGTCAGTAAACACCCCAGTGCAATTACATTACTAAAACTAAACCCATGTAATCTACTACAAAACAAAAACTACTGAAACTGTCTAGATTTACGGTGATAACTAGTATTTTCCGAATAACTTCAACCAATCAAACCATTTATTGAAAGATCACAGAGGGTTTTTTTTTTTTTACATAAACCAGAGAAAAATAAAAAATGTGAGTCATTTTTTAAATGAATGTGCTAAATACATCACCATGACAGTAAACACAAACTTTGAATAAAATACTGAGCTCCACACTAAGCTTCTCCTATTGCTCAGCTTTTTTTTTTTTTTTTTTTTTTAACTTTGAACCGCCGAGCCTCTAAGCTGCATCGGTTCTGCGGCCGGCAACCGTGGTGCCAGTGAAGCTGGCGAACTCCCAGAACCACATCTTTAAGAGAGCCATCATGCCACGCCATGCACAGGCCGGCCGCAGAGCATGATTAAACCTCATGACTTCAAACTTTCCAAACACTGGCCTGTCAAAATGAGCCACTCGACCAGGGCAATGAGCAAAATGTAGTTTTCACCAGGTCGTATAAGAAAGGACGGTTTGGTTGAGAGTTTTGGTTAATGGATGAAGTGATGATATATCAAGCAGCATGCCATCCTGAATGTGTCTGGCGGGATGTGTGTTTTGATTAGGACTAAAAGAAAGAGAAATTTATCACATATATGATTCATGCTTGGTCTGCTGTGAAAATAAACACTGTACATTTTCATTTATCAACTCAAAAGAGTCTACATTTCATTATGAGTCAGAGGTGGCAAAGGAATTAGATTTCAAAATTAATGAATAAAATGCAACAAACAATCTTTTCCGTACATTATTTATTATGTAATGTAATTATTTAGACATATACTCATGTCTCTTCATACTGACACTGAAACTAGAAGTGAATGTCTCGTGTGTTAAGAGTGCTCTCTTATGGTTATGCATGGTAGTGTATCGTTTCAAGATAGGTGGCGTCCATGCAGGGTCAATCTGTTTTCTGGTGTTACTTGATCACAACAATTTTCCTTCTGTTGACGTTTTCAGAGGAACGCTCGAACCATTCTAGTTCTGTATTAATATCAAACTGATTGGAAATCTTATGTTGCTTTTCAGACATACAGTATAACTGGCAGTCAATAAAGGACAACAGTGGCCTGTTTTTTCGCCTCACTTAAACTCAACATTAAACCTTGGGGGACTCCACAAGCTCATGGTAACTTAAAAGTTCAATGCAGTACATGGAAAACAGGGCAACTATTCACAGGAATGAAAACATATTCTATTGGATTTCCAACACACATCAGATGGCAAAAATTATTAGAGCTGCTCAGCGGAGAGCAGCTGCTTTCTGGCAGAGAACAGTTTCATGTATCTTATATGCGGTGGTATGGGAGAGAAATTGCATGTGGGTCCCACTTGGCATGCTCGGCTGACTGCGAAACACATCATTTCGTCTGATTTTTTTTTTTTCCATGGATTTGACTGGCATCCTGTTTCAATATAAACCATTTGGAACTTCTTTCTAAAATGAAACTGGAACCGCGAATGAAATTCACACTCTACTGGATACACTGCAGAGCGTAGAGGTAACTACAGGCTCTGATGTCACCAATTAATTCTGACAATACAGATCAAATAAAGCAAAAATGTAATGGTGTTTAAATTCAATACGACTCGTCTTGCGGCCTCAGACTGCGCTCTGAGAGGACAAACAGGCTGCTAGGATGAGAGGGGGAACTTTGACGTTAACCTTTAGTTTCGTGAGCGCTGACACCCAAAGCTTTTCTCGTGCATGAGAGAGCTGAAACAACACGGCAGCACCAAACACTTCCATATGTGACCCGAGTGCATGGCTCAGCTGCACTCCCAGAAAACCAAGAGCCAGGGTTAATATGCCACTGCTGGCGATGGAGATTGGAGCAAACCTACATGAGAGCCAAATAGAAGAGCAATCACATGATCATCCTGCTCCACCTGGAGTCATTTCGTTTGTAGCCGAACCTAATTTTTGAACTCAGGGACCTTGTGTTTATGGGTGAATCTTCAGATGCTAGTAAATGTTGCCTTTAGACTTTGGATAGGAAAAGTTATTGAGGTTGAGAAAAAGCTTCCATCTGATCGTGAACAATATATATATATATATATATATATATATATATATATATATATATATATATATATATTTTTTTTTTTTTTTTTAAATGCTTTGAAAACATAACAATAATCCAATAAGTCAACGTGTGGCCAGTTGCATTTCATAGTTTGCTATTTCATTTCTAAACTGCTTCATTATTAGGCATGACGTGCCCCCGGTCAGCATTCCACAATGCTTTACAGACTAACCAGTTCAAACTCAGTTTGCTGGTAATTATGAAACATTAAGGCCCACCACCAGTTAAAACAGAAGTACAAGGGGGTGTATTCTTAAAAAAAACCTCTCTGTGAATTATACATACTCCCACTGGAGACCTTACAACTAATGATCCAGAAATATGTTGGAAAACACTCTCACACACACACACACACACACACACACACACACACACACACACACACACACACACACACACACCAAGATTAACAAAGAACGAAATGGCTTCCGTGACCGTCTGAACCCTTAACCTTATTTGCGCTGAATTCCAGGGTGGGGAAATGCAAAAACTGTAAGGCTATAACTAAGCACCTTTTGCGGTTCACTAACAGTAATTACAGCGACGATATCACAACAGGCTTCCCCCTACACGCACAACATCAACTCCTCAGCCATATTTCCAGCACGGCTCATTGAGGGGTTCTCTCATATTGAGACTCATTTCAGAAACTCAGACCTAGCTACAGCGGCCTGCTTTCCATCCTGACCCGGTGCCAGTTGTAGTCGGCC
>CM045728.1:79464849-79564849 GCA_024760905.1 Plotosus lineatus | reverse complement strand
GTGAGAGAGTGAGTGAGTGAGTGAGTGAGTGAGTGTGTGAGTGAGTGAGTGAGTGAGTGAGTGAGTGAGTGAGTGAGTGAGTGAGTGAGTGAGTGAGTGTTTACAATAAATTCTGTGATAAAGCTGGTCTGAAAGAGAAACCCGTACATATGATATCTGGATATAAATGATTTTTCAGCTGGCATTATATGGTGCTACTGTCTACAGCCCTCTACTTGCATACGATGGCGAGATAATGGAGACATACTGGTGATTTGGTTTGGTATAATCCCACTTTTACATCAGTTGATATGTTCATAGTGAGAGATAAATCCATCCATACAAGCATGAGCAGAACAACACAGCAAGGAATGTCACAACTTCACATTCACTGAGACTGTAAAGCAGTTGATATCTGATCAAAACGCTGACATTTTGTAGCCCTGTACTAATAACCACAGTCAGTTCCCTACATTTATTACTTTTATTATAGCCTTCCATATCATTTTCTTATGGCATACTGCATAACTAGGCAACTATCAGAAATAAACTGAACCGTGAATTTACCCACACGAGAAGAAAGGTCTCAGTCCTCATCGAAATAAACCATTTTTCAAGCTACATTATTCTATTCAAGTTACATTGTTTACTGTATAATAAAAAATAACATATTTTTTATATATTACAGATGCATGATCAACCAAGGTTTAAAAAAGTGTCCATTAAAACACACCCGGTCAACTTCCTCACCAAGAAACGTTTACACGTGCAAACAATCTGGTGCACTTGAAAAAGTTCAGAATGTTGATCTAACCATTCGAAAAAGCTCCGATGTAGACTGTAGCTAACAAACTGCGTGGGAACTCCTAACATCAGGCTTCATCATAACCATGGACTATTCCTAGCAACAACAAAAAAATGTAACTTTAGATTTCTTATTAATTTGAATGTCAAGTTGCTGAGCTACAGAAGAGAAAGCTGTGCAGAAAACAACATTTCGACAGCATATCACTTTCCTAATCCCGAACACTCCCATTGGGAATTCTTCAAACATGTACAGATGAGCTTGGCAGGAAGAAAGTGAACTCTGTTTCACACAACTGTCACTCGAGGTATTGTTGTAATTAATAAAAGTATGAACCTTCAACATCTCAGGGTATTTTAGCACTTGGCATCAATAGGATGTGTGGTGATGCAGACCAACACACACAGGATCTGTTCAGGTTCAACAATGAGTGAAAGAAACTTCCCTGAACAGAGTGCAAGCAGGTGGCAAAGTGATACATCAAACCCCAACACCCCCAACACACACACACACACACACACACACACACACACACACACACACACACTCACACCACCCTTTCTTTCTTCTTCTTTTTCTGAGGCGGGGTCACCTACTGACAGTCATGTGGCTCTGACCAGGTGGCAGACTCAACTCCGCAGCCGGCACTGTCTCCAGAACAAAGCAGTTAAGAGCAAGAGGAAAAAACAAACAAACTGCGCTGATCGCGAGCATCGCTAATGGCAGCGGCCAATCAAAGGCTTGTCAGTAGCTGCACTTGCTGGAAAAAGAAGGCTCGCCTTGACAGGAAATTCCACCAGCAATTTTAATTCTGATCAGGCTTCAAGGAAGTGGAAAGAATAAAAACACATCAATTATAATGACAGGAAGTCTCCAATCACATGGCAAGCAGCTGTTGCCAACGCAGGGATCAAGGAGCCATGAAAAGATGGCGGGGAATCCAGTTCGAAAGGCATGATGGGGGGAAGGAGAGATAAATCTATGGAATAGGAGGAGAAGACAGAACTAGTTTTGGCAAAACTCCTATTTAATGTGCATTGCTGACTGATTAGCCCACAGCAGGATAGAGGGAACTCGAGAGCAAAAAATACAAGAGTAAAACTACATGCCTTTGCATTATATCTACCAAAAGTGGTATGCAAAAAAAAAGAAAACAACCCCCCCACCCCACCCACCCCCAGCCGAAGCTTGTTAAGGGGTACCATCCATATGGAGATGTTTAAGGCACTTTTTAAAACCATCTGTGTTTTATGCCAGGCCTGGCTCCCGAGTCTGGAGGATGCAATCAAATTAGTTGAGGCGTATGTGAGCTTCGGTATAACAAGATCGTAAATTTGAAAATATAATTGAAATATAATGCTTGAAATATGATTGACTTCAGATGTATTATTTAAGCGGATGTTAAGAACAAAGTAGGAGTACGTTATAGTAAAGGACTCTAAATTGATGGCCAAATCCTAGCTTCTCTATTACTGTATGTCTCTGAATAAAGAAAATGGGACTCTTATCAAAACTAATACTTCAAATCATTGTGATAAATAATTTTCAGGACCTTTTTGGGGTGTCATTATCAGATATTTGTGTATGGGGCGGTGGTAAAGGGCGCCGATCCTAAGGTTGGGGGTTCGAGTCCCACTCTCCACAAGGTTGTCACTGTCCCCCCAGTGCAGCTAACTGGGTTATCAAAGGCCGGCCATATCTCTCACTGTCTATGTTGAGAGGTTCATGTAAAAGAACCATTGCTGACTTTCATAAAGATTAGCTGCATAGCCGTCGGCGTGTTTCTGCCCCTTGCTAAAGAGTTGTGTCAGGAGGAGCATCCGACGTAAAACCCTATGCCAAATCAATGTGCGAATCAGATGATTCGCTGTAGCGACCCCTGAAAAAGGGAAAAAGTCGAAAGGAAAAGAAGAAGAAGACAGATGATTCGCAGAAATGTATGTACTGCAACAGCTTGGTGAGCCAACCAGCGTAAACTGCTTTCATTCAGAGTTGGCTGAGATGGGCATCAGCCTGCCCATGACTGTAATTAATCTTAAGCAGTTCAGAAAAAAAAAAAAAAAAAAATATATATATATATATATATATATATATATATATATATATATATATATATATATATATATATATATACATATATAGGCTTAAGCAGTACATATATATATATATATATATATATATATATATATATGTGTGTGTGTGTGTGTGTGTGTGTGTGTGTCTGTGTATACTGTATAGAGTATATATATATATATATATATATATATATATATATATATATATATATACATATATAGGCTTAAGCAGTACATACATACATACATACATACATACATATATATATATATATATATATATATACACTCTATACAGTATACACAGACACACACACACACACACACACACACACACACATATATATATATATATATATATATATATATATATACATATATATATATTTACTGGTAGTGTGCATATACAGTACACAAGATGATCTCTGCAAGATGTGGAAGTTAACAAGTGGCCCTCCCCAGAGAAGCCGGCACAATTTCAAGTGATGTTCTGATGATAGACAACATCTTAAATTACCCCAGTCTGCATCCACTTAACGGCCGTCTCAATGCCCTCACTGTTCTGTATTCCAGGCAAAGCCACTGATGGGTAGGCATCTCTTTTCAAAGAGCCATTCCCCTGGCTTTCCTCTCAGGAAATGGAGGCCACTGCTGGTCAAATGAATCTTAATCCGTGCACGTTCGAGCTCCCCAATGAAAGCAGACAGCCGAAATGACAGCGCATCTGACAGTTATAAAAATCAAAGCACTTCCCTGGGTAGGCACTTTTTATTTAAAGTAAAAAAAGAAAAGATTATTTTAACCAAAAATGTTTCATTTGTATCCACAGGAATCAAGTGGTTACTGATATACAGTAGTTTAAGAATAAGTGACGGGGTGAAACAATCTATAGTGGATTTTTAACCATAATTGCAGTTGAGGTCGAAATAAAACCACCAATAATCCACAGACTGGTGGACTGCTACGCCTGGTAATAACAGCAGTGCATGTTGCAGCTAAAAGATGTCAGCTGAGTACCTTCTGACTGATGTGCTGCTAGTGGAGTCTGTGTCTCTTTAGAGTATGAAACCACCTCTTTGGGCAGGAAATCCACCTGGGTTATCTTCGATGCCCCCAGTCTCTGCATCCTGCGCCTGGACAGACACACATACACACACATGCACGCAAAAAAAGCTTTTTCCTTTATACCTGCCCTTTATACTGAAAACCAAATATGAGGAATGCATCACCACAGATATCAGCACTGGGATCCATCCCATACTGTGCTCACTGAGTCCTGTTTGTATTAAAAGCCAACATGTAATGAATTATGATACTATTTCACATAATCCTAAAATACAGTCATGTTTTCCGATCCTTACTAATGAACAGATGACATGAAATTATAGTGATTTGTGAATATCTCCCTTTAAATGATGGCAATCAAAGCAGATTGCAAACTGCGTTCTGTCTAAGTAACAACAGGAGCTATTACAGCATCTTCTTAAAATGAAAATCACCTGATGAACTGCATCATTAACAAGCAGAGGGGACTGAGGGCAACTGACATGAACAAGGTAGGTATGGTCATTAAAAGTAAGAATTGTGAATTGCACGCACAGGAAGGTATTCAGAATGCAGAGTCTACATTAATCTCATGTCAAGATCTAGTCCATGTCCATGCCGTTAAATCTTAAACTGAAATATTTGAAAATTTCACTGTGGTGTAGTGGCTAGCACGTCCACCTCACAGCAAGAAGGTCCGAGAGAACATATTTTGAGAATAAAAAGAAGTTTTCCCATGGTGCACCCAAACTCAGCTTATTAACTACAATGCTGCTAGTTAATACACTTTAAATAATTCATTTCAACAATCTGTGTACATTTAATACTAAATTTATGAAGAAATTACTTTTAATAGAATATGCTTTTCATGGCTCACTGTATTGTATACCGGCAGTGGTGGCCTAGTGGTATAAGGCGCTGGATCGCTGATCCTAAGGTTGGGGGTTCGAGTCCCACTCTCCACAAGGTTATCACTGCCCCCTCAGTGCAGCTAACGGGGTTCTCAAAGGCTGGCCATGTCTCTCACTGTCTATGGTGTGAGGCTGTAAAAGAACCATTGCTGACTTTCGACAAGAGTACACTGCAAAGCCGTCAGTGTGTTAGCCATCCAGAGTGCACTTTGCCCTTACCCGGAGTCGGCTGGGAAGGGCGCCAGCCTCCCCGCGACCCTAATTAGGATTAAGCGGTTACAGAAAATGAACTGAACTGTATTGTATACCATGAGCATGTACTCATACTCGACGGCATAGTGGTGCACTGGTTAGCACGTTCGCCTCACAGCAAGAAGGCCCAGTCTCGGAAGTTTCGGTGTGGAGTCTGCATTTTCTCTCCCCATGCTTGCTGGGTTTCCTCCGAATATACCAGTTTCCTCCCACAATCCAAAAACATGCACGGTAGGCTGTTTGTTGGTTCCAAATTGTGCCTTGGTGTGAGTATGAATACTTGTATGTGTATTGTATGCAACAGCCTGGCAAGCTGTTGAGGGTGTATTTGCCCAGAGTCGGCTGAGATGGGCACCAGCCTTCCTGTGACCCTAATTAGGATTAAGCGGCTTAGAAAATGAGTGAATGAATGTCTTCATGCTCAGCAGGAATAAAATGATATTGATGTATCCGCTCTAAACAGCAAGACATTAATAACAAATTCTGGTTGCATTTTAGCTTTTAAATGTTCCTTGAAAGAAGATTTAATAAATCTCAGTGGTAGCCTTAAAAATTTGAGAAAAAAGCTCTCTGCACCTGTAGTGGTTAGGCTAAATCAATCAATGTCATACAGAGCCTCTGGAAAACAGCTGGAGAGTAACCAGCTGAAAGCATTTAAACCTGACAAATTTTTAAAAGAAGGAGAATCACAGTGGGAGGGCCAAGTAAGGGACAGACAAAGGAAAGTAAATAAAAGGCCACACAGGCAAAGATTGAGAGACAATCTAGTGAGCATTAAAAGAGACACAAAGAGAAATAATAATAATAATTAAGCAAAAGGAACAGCAAAAAAGAAAGAGGATGGAGGAAATATACCCGAACTCAGAATCAGCCTGCAGCTGGAGAACAGAGGGGTCAGTGTCCCATTGCAGGGTCCTGGAGCGAGCAGCAGGGGGCGCCACACAGGGATCAGAGAGGAAAAGAACATGCACGATTAGCTTCACTACTAATACACACTGTCACACTAAGCACACAGTCACACCAAATGCAAGTCCATGAAATTCCAGAATATGGAATTATTCTCCTGGGAAAAGTAATCCTATCTGAATCCACATTGGAACAAACTGTGATTATATTCTACGATATCCAAACTGCTAATCCTGCATAAAATTAATGGATCGGTAAACAGTAGCGTAACACGTTAATGCTTTTACAGATCTTTTTTTTTCTCTTTGTCTAATATCCGTCACAGAAACGTGAATTAGGATAATATTTTACACTGTTGACCTGCTGGTGCTCAAACTGTTTGAATGTGTCTGTATTGACCAGCACAGCAGAACAAGCAGCATATTTAATTACCTTCTAATTTCTATTAACATTCAAATTATGTTTGAAGTCTGAAATTTAACACGTGCTTGTGGGCTTATTAGCCCTACACTGCAAAAACTGACATCTTAGCAAATGAAAATATCTTGAATAGCTACGGAACAATGGCATAGTGGTTAGCACGTCTACCTCACAGCATGAAAGTCCTGGGTTTTGATTTCCAGGCTCATGGTGTTTGTGTGGAGTTTGCATGTTCTCCCCAAGCTTGTTTGGGTTTCCACCGGGTATGCCGGTTTTCCTCCCACTGTCCAAAGACATGCACAATAGGCTTACTGGCTGTTCCAAATTGCTCCAAGGTGTGTTTGTTTGTGTGTGAATTGTTAGGTGTGCTGCCCTGTGATGGTCTGGTATGATTCAGAGTGTACCGTGCTTTCATCCAGAGTGGGCAAGATGGGCCCCAGCCTACTTGCAACCTTAGTCCAATTAAGAATGAATGGCTAAATGAATGAATGGATATGTTCAGATTTTTGTAGTTTTTCTAATTATAAGAAAAAAAAAAATCACCAACGTTAAGAATAATTAAAACTATTTCTAAATATTTTTACTAATTTCATGCTTTGCATATTTTCTGCTTTTTCAAATTAGCACTTATTTTATTAAAATAAATTTAAAATGATCTGCTTTTAGAATAATACAAAATAACTAACCAAATGGATGGATGGATGGATGGATGGATGGATGGATGGATGGATAGATAGATAGATAGATAGATAGATAGATAGATAGATAGATAGATAGATAGATAGATAGATAGTGTTATTATAATGGAGATCTACAGGCATTAGGACTGTGCTCTGGTGTGGTACATTAAGATAATTTTGCAGACCTTTAGGCAGAACAGGAAACAAAAAGGAAATGTTGTCATCTTTCACACTTTACTTAAATTGTTGAAAGATGAACATAAAGGAATTTACATGTATGCTGCACAAAAATTACTCATTCAAAATATTTTCTAGTTTCTGATTGGTGGAAACCATAACATTCTTGGTATTCTTTTACAAGCCCACTTGCCCATCACTGACATTGGATTAGTTAATATTTTGAATGAATAATTAGGCTTTTGTATGATATAAAGTATTATTCAGATCTCAGAGGCTGTTATCTCGGGGTTCAGCCTCAGCACATAACACCCTTCGATCTAAATAATTCTCCTTATTATACTTCACTTTATTTAATAAATGCTTAATATTTGTCAACAGATTCAGTTTAATTTCTTCCATTTGAAAGATTTTACATAATATGTGGTATTAGAATGAAGACTCAAATTAAACAGATTTTTGCAGGTTCACTGATATTAATTTAGAGAAGAGGTAGTACACATAAACACACATTTATAGTTTCCCACTAGAAATTCAGTGAAGCAGGGTTTGTTCATTACCTGAAACTGACTAGAAGAAAATTAAAATATGTTGCTAGCATGTGCTAAAACCACAGCTCTCTTTTCAACATATTTATTAATCATTTTAATGCTTTCTCAGAGTCAACAATGATTACTGTTCCATTTTTAAAAAATTAGTAAACTAGATGCTAGCTAGGGCGTAGCATGCTAACTATCTGAATAATATTTGCGGTACTGGAATCTTTCAGTGTCGAATTACAGAAATGAATAACAGCAAATTATTATTCAAGTTACAAGTTGGGAAAAAAAGAATGCATTCGTCTGGTTTTTAAAGATGAAAAAGAATTAGCTATAGGCCACACAATCTGGCCACACAGTCACTGCTATGATTGGTGGGAATGGTCTATGTTGAACAGCCCATTAGTCCAACAGCCATACTCATATAAGACTGGCACTTTGCTTAAATCACATGGGCACCCTACTCAGTTTACTTGGCTTAGGATTCGGGTTAGGGCTGTTGGACCAATGAGCTATCAGAATATAGATCTATTGGACTAATGGGTTGTGGGAATAAAGGTCTATATCCATGGCTGTCAGAAGACGGGTTCCTTTTTTATTCTGTTTCCTCTGAAGGCCTCTTGCTTGTGTTGCCTCAGTTTTTCCTTGACACTTGACTTTCTCATAAAAGCAATAAATATTTATTTACATTTGTATAAAGTTGTAGTGCGACATCTATTTGAAAAGCTGGAAAAATGCAGTTTTGATATTTCCAAAAATAAAATAAAGTACAGTGGTACCTCACCTTACGATAGTCCCAGCAAACGAAAAACAAGGTTACCAAAAACATTTTCCAAAATTTTTTGCCTCTGTATACGAAACAAGTTCTCCTTACGAAACGTGCCAAACACGCCATTCAAACATTCAAACATGCCATTCAAACATTAAAACAATGCACGAGCTGCTCTTCCATTGATATCTTCAAATATCCCGCCCCGATGGCCTCCGATTGGCTCGGAGGGATGATGCAGCTCCCTCCCATTGGCTATCATGGAGTTACATCTTCCATAATGCTTTTCGTGTAAAGGACAGAGTTACTGTTGTTTCATGAGTTTCTTGCTTTATTTTTTGACTAAGGCTTTTAACCTTCCATAAACATTTGTAAGATTATAACTCTGCTAAGAAGACATGGTCAACACACATGCGCACACACATGCGCACACACATGCGCGCACACACACACACACACACACACACACACACACACACACACAACCACACACGGGCTCGTGGCATGCGGTTGAGTGATATCGCAAAGGAAAATGGCTAAACCCGTCTACCATCGGTACGATATTGAAGCAGAAGGAGGTCTTAAAAGGTATATTTTTATAATTTTTGAAAGGTTTAGGGGGGGAGTATTGGGAGCCTTGGAACGAATCACACGTTTACATATAAAATGCAGTTCAATTTACGAAAAATCCAAGTTAAGAAAAAGGCTCTGGAACGGCTTAATTTCGTAAGGTGAGGTATTACTGTATCTTTATTTCCAGAGTTTTATGGGAAATATTTTTGGCTTGTATTGAAGCCGCATTGTCTTAGTTGTGATTCAGACCCTTTTAGTCCATGTCTGTATAACAAAAGCCTGTATAGGGACAAGTTGTGAAAGGAGAGTGTTGACCTTCTAAACTTCTGAGTATAAGTCATGAGCCTGCTGATTATTCCTTCACTTCAACAAGCCCAGTCAAAAGGAAGTGTCAGACACTTGCACTATGGGATGACACCGGATTGTCATTCACGTTAGTTTAAATGGCTCCAGTGTAACCATGCAAGAGGAATCGCTGAAGTCTAGGTCTGAAGCAATCTAAAGCAGGCATCAGACATATGTCACCTTGGGGAAGCAAACAGAGCTGCTCTATTTTTATTTTCCGATACAGTGAAAAATTCTAAACCCAAGAAAACAGGAAACACATCCTGATGTTAAAACATACTATATATCAGTACCACCTGACTTAAGAGAGAATGAGAGGATGGGAAAGGGAAATGCTTATACATGGGAGCCCCTCGGTGTTAAAATATACAGGGATCCTTCACTTTCCGCAGTTAATTGGGACCAAGATCCCCCGCGACCACCGAATTCCGTGAAGTAAGGTAACCCCCCCCCCAACCCCCCTCCGACTGATGTATACGTACATGTATATGTGTATATAATATCAATAAATACATATTCAATGCTATAAATGCTTATAATAACAATTAAACATTAAAAAATAATGCATAAGATGTAAATAAAATATAAATACACGCACCTCACAACAATGTAAGTAGTTTTGATGGGAGGTTTTGGGTTGTATTTTGTTTGTTGTTGTTGTTGTTGTTTTGTTTTTTTGCATAATTTGCCTTGTTTTTGTCGCATTTTTCTTAACTTTTTCCCCTATTCTTCCTTAGTTTCCTTATTTTTCAATTCAATGAATTTTTTTTAAAACTGCAATGGACTGAAGCCTCATGAATTGAAGCGCGAAGTAGCGAGGGATCTCTGTATTCCGTCACCATTATATTAGATCCCAAATCCAGGAGACAAGACAACTTCACTACGACTATATATTTGCTTTTCATACCTATTCTTATGTAAGGTAGGTAAGTCTGTTGGGCTTTAAGCATCACAGCCAGTGCTTATCCTGGTTCTGTAGCATGAAGCTATTAGGAGTTCAACTCCTTCTGGATGGGTTTCTCATTCATCGCAGGTTATCTTCTCAGTATTTTTACTGTTACCTATTTATACTACTGGGTGGACAGGGCAGTGGTTAAGACCTCGCCCATTGGCCTTAACACAGTGGGGTCTAACGTGGATTCAGACCCACGATCTCTCATTCATGAGCCAGCTACTACACCAGTTACATTAACCCCATGCCTAGACTGAGGTTTTACTAAATGAGTGTGTATTTCTGAACATCACTAATATTAGAAGGGGCAGTGGTGGTCTAGTGGTATAAGGCGCCGGTTCGCTGATCCAAAGGTTGGGGGTTCGAGTCCCACTCTCCACAGGGTTGTCACTGTCCCACCCCAGTGCAGCTAACGGGGTTATCAAAGGCCGGCCATGTCTCCCAGTGTCTATGGTGTGAGGTGTGTAAAAGAACCATTGCTGACTTTCGACAAGAGTAGGCTGCAAAGCCGTCAGCGTGTTTCCGCCCTGCGATGGCTTGGCGAGCTGTCCAGGGTGTACTCTGCCCTCGCCCTGAGTTGGCTGGGATGGGCACCAGCCTCCCCGCGACCCTAATTAGGATGAAGCGGTTACAGAAAATGAATGAACTGAACTAATATTAGAGCAGTGGGGGCACAGTGGTTAGGGCACTGAGTTACTGATCCTAAATTCACGGGTTCAATACCAACGCCCTTAACCATAAACTGCTCAGTTGTACAAAAATGATAACTGTAAGTCATTCTTGATAAGGGTGTCCATCAAATGCTGTAAATGTAGACATTACCAGTTCTGATTTGTTCTTGAGTCCAGGTTTGTTAATCTGGTTACTCTGCATCACGCTGATCAATTGCCTCTTTCTGTCTCTTGACTTTTTCTGCTAACTTGGTTTTAAATAAAAGACTTGGGTTTTATCCCTAATCTTCCTGATCTCTTCCTGGAAAAACCTGGAAAAGTCAAAGTTTGGTCAAATTTTAATTAGACCCAAATTTGCACTTATTATGCTTAGCCATTGATCAAGTTAAGATTCAAAGTGAGCACATACAGTAGTTTAATCTAGAAGAACCTAGTAAGTCCTACTTACTAGTCTAAACTCACTCAGATTTTCTAGAAAAATCCTGCTGAGGCCACATCATGGTTGGCAATGTTTCAGCCTCTACTGAAGTACAAAGTTCTGTAAAGATGGGTTTAAGCATCCATCCACCAGTGCAGTGTAGTGATGCTGAGCATAACCCAGATCCCTACAGAGAGATGTGACAGGGCTGAACACGGCCATCATCTGTCACACAGGCTTAATTACAGGCCTGTCTGCGGAATACAGTACATGCAGTTCACCCTCTACATCAGTCCTCACTTTACCACACAACTCTGGGAGACACTTCAGTGAACTGAGAAAACTGAACAGAACTCCAAACGTCCTTTAACTACATGCTGCTATCATCAAGATTTCCTCATGTTTGTAACCTCAGGAAGCTCTCTGCTCCATTATCAAAAAACATTCACTTAACCAGGTAGAAAATCAGCAACTGCAGTCAAAAAATGTTTGGCTGTGATGTCAATCTCCCTCAGTGGCCAAGTCCTCTTTAAAGTATCTCCGCCAAAGTAAGCTTAAGAAGTGATTTCTGCCTCCTCCGTCATTGTTTTTCCAGTCATTTCATTTTCTGAATTTTTTTGGGGTCACAGTAGGCTGGAGCCAACCAGGCTATTGCAGGGCCAACACAGATACACAAACATTTTCACTTAAATTCATACATGGGGCAATCAATTTGCATGCCTTTTGACTATGGGAGAAAACTGGAGGAAAAAACCACACAAGCAAAGGTTACATAGAAACATTACACAGAACCTCCCTCACTGGCTACAGGACTCAAAACCATGATCTTCATGCTGTGTGACACCGTGTGTGATTACGTGGAATGATATTCGTTCCACAAGGATTTGAATATAAACATAAATGTATTTATAATTATGAGTCGGAAAATGTATATGTGGCAGTGGTGTCCTGGTGGTAAGGGCCGCTGGAACGCTGATCCTAAGGTGAGGGGTTCGAGCCCCACTCTCCAAAAGGTTGACACTGTCGTTCCCCCAGTGCAGCAAACTGGGTTATCAAAGGCTGGCCATGTCTCTCACTGTCTATGGTGAGAGGTTCGTGTAAAAGAACCATTGCTGACTTTCGTAAAGAGTAGCTGCATAGCCCTCAGCATGTTTTTGTCCCTTGCTAAAGGATTGTGTCAGGAAGGGCATCCGACGTAAAAACCTACGACAAATCAAACATGCGAATCAGATGATCCGCTGTGGCGACCCCTGAAAAAGGGAAAACCCGAAAGGAAAAGAAGAAGAAGTCGGAAAATGAATGTCAATTTAAATCGAATTAAATGCTGATTTATAATTTAAATTGGAAGGGATTGGGTTCAGTTCAATTCAATGCAATCTTAAGTAGAATACAGTATAAGAATAATATATATAGGGGCAGCGCAAAGTGCGGCCAGTCTCAAGATTTATTCATTTTTCAGAGCCCCTTAATCTTGCTATGGTTGTGGAGAGGCTGGAGCCTGTCTCAGCCAACAATGTGCAAAGGCAAGGGTACTAAATAGCTCGCTAGACCATCACAATGAAACACACACCCAGACACAATCATTATTAATAATTTAGGTAATTTAAGACATTCAATTCACCTAATGGGTGAATATCAAAGGCCGGCCATGGATCTCATTGTCTATGCTGTGAGACATGTAAAAGAACCATGACTGACTTTCGTCAAGTGTGGACTGCATAGCCGTGGGCATGTTTCTGCCCTGCGATGGCCTGGCAAGCTGTCCAGGGTGCATTCTGCCCTCATCCAGAATCGGCTGAGATGGGTGTCAGTCTCCCCGCAACCCTAATTAGTATTAAGTATTTCAGAAAATGAATGAATGAATTAGCCTAGTGGGCATGTCTTTGGACTCTGGGAAGAAACCGGAGTACTGGGAGGAAAGCCACATGAGCATGGTGGGAACATGCCAGGACTTGAACCCAGAACCTTCAAACTTTGGGACTTTTGTACAGTGCAGTACAATTTCATTCATTCATTCATTCATTCATTCATTCATTCATTTTCTGTAACCGCTTAATCTTAATTAGGGTTGCGGGGAGGTTGGCGCCCATCCCAGCCAACTCCAGGTGAAGGCAAAGTACACCCTGGACAGCTCGCCAAGTCATCGCAGGGCAGAAACACGCTGATGGCTAGGCAGCTACTCTTGTCGAAAGTCAGCAATGGTTCTTTTACATGAACCTCGCTCCATAGACTGTGGGAGACATGGCCGGCCTTTGATAACCCAGTTAACTGCACTGAAGGGACAGTGACAACCCATGGAGTGGGGCTTGAACCCCAACCTTAAGATCAGTGATCCAGCACCTTTACCACCAGGTCACCACTGACCCAAGTACAATTTAAAATTAATGTAATTTAATCAATTCAAGTATATAATAAAAAATCCAAATATCAATCAAAAATATGTTACAAATACTGTTCCATAGGACTCATATAGGATGACAAGGTGGTGTAGTGGTTAGCATGTCTGCCTCACGGCAAGAAGGTTCTGAGTTCAAATCATTTCCATGTGCAGTCTGCATGTTGTCCCAATGCTTGCATGGGTTTCCTCCGGTTGCTCAAGTTTCCTGCCTCATTCCAAAGACATGCACATTAGGGTAGTTGTCTGTTCCAAATTGGCCTAGGTATGGATGTATGTGAATGGTTGTGTGTGTTGCCCTACAATGGTCTGGAAAGCTGTTCAGGCTGTACCCTGGGCTTTTCCCAGTGTTTGCTGATATAGGCTCGAGCCTCACTTTGACCCTGATAGTAGGATTAACTGTTATGGCAAATGAGTTAAAGTGAAAGTGCGGATTCATATAACTGATATGATAATTACTATGAACTATGATTGTTCTAGAAAAAAATGTACTCAGCTACCATCTTGGACCACTCAAGAGGAAAGAAATTACATACAGTACTTAACATCAATAAACGGCTTTGCAAGCACTTTGATGATATGCACAGTACTGGATTCAAAGTCAACCTACTATATGGTGCATACAGAATGATCATGTGTATTTAAAATGTCTCACTAATGCTCTATTAGTTGATCATCATCATCATTATCATCATAATCATCAACTTCCTCTGTTAATCTTGAGTCGGATCGCGGGGGCAGCAGCCTAAGCAATGAGGACCAGACGTCTCTCTTCCCAACGATTTCCTCTAGCTCTTCCGGGGAGACACCGAGGCGTTCCCAGAAAAGCAAACAGACATAACCCTCCAACTAGGTCCTAGGTCGACCCCGGGGTCTCTTCCCGGTTGGACATGCCAGGAACACCACACCATGGAGGCGTTCGGGAGGCATTCTAACCAGATGACTGAGCCACCTCAACTGGCTCCTCTCAATGTTTCAGATGTCTGAGCTTCTCACCCTGTTTCAAAGGGACAGCCCCGCCATCCTGCAAAGGAAGCTCATTTCAGCCAATTATATCCACGATCTTGTTCTTTCGGTCAATATATTTCGAGACTATAGGCAAGAGTTGGAACGTAGATTGACTGGTAAATTGCGAGCTTTGCCTTGTGGCTCAACTCCCTATTCACCACAACAGACCGGCAGAAGCTCCGTTTTACAGCAGAGGCTGCAGCGATCTGCCTGTCAATCTCTCGATCCATTTGTCCCTCACTTGTGAACAAGACCCCGAGATACTTGAATGCCTCCACTTGGGGCAGGACCTGATTCCAGACCCAGAGGGTGCATTCTACCCTTTTCTGCCTGAGAAATCTATGGCCTCTGACTCAGAGGTGCTGATCGTCATCCCGGCCGCTTCGCAGTCAGCTGCGAAGTGACCCAATGAGAGCTGGAAGTCACGGATTGATGAGGTGAAATGGACAACATCAGCAAAAAAGAAGAGATGAGATCCTATGACCACCAAACCAGAACCCCTCAATGTTGCGCCCACACCTAAAAATTCTGTCCATAAAAATTATGAACAGAATCGGTGACAAAGAACAGCCTTGGCAGACTCCAACCTTCACCAGAAGTGAATTTGTCCTGTTGGTACCAATGCAGACCAAACTATGGTCCTGGTAATACAACGACTGAATGGCCCATAGCAACGGGTCCAGAACGCTGTACTCCCAATGAACGCCCCACAAGATAGCCAGAGGGACACGGTGGAAAGCCTTCTCTAAATTCACAAAACACATGTGGACAGAATGGGCAAACATCCACACCTCCTACAGGATCCTGTAGCGTGAATAAAGTTGATCGAGAGTGCCGCGGCCAGGACGAAAACCACATTGGTCGTCCTGAACTCGAGGTTCAACCATTTGTCGGATCCTCCTCTGAAGCACCTGTGCATAAACGATCCGGGGTAAGTTGAGTAGTGTGATTCCACGATAATTAGAACACACCCTCCAATACCCCTTTTTAAAAAAGGGGGACTACCACCCTGGTTTTCCAATCTAGAGGTATGGCCCCTGATGAACACGCAATGTTGCAGAGATGTATCAACCAAGACAGTCCTACAACATCCAGAGTCCTGATATATTCAGGGCTGATCTCGTCCAGCCCCGCAGCCCGACCACCACGGACCTTTTTGATTACCTTGGTGACCTCAGCCCCAGTGATGGGTGGACCCCCACCCAAATCCCCAGGGCTTTATTCCTTCACAGAGTGTGTGTTGGTGAGATTGAGGAGGTCCTTGAAGTATTCTTTCCACCTCCCGACAACATCCCCAGTCGAGGTGATCAGCCTGCTTCCCCCTCCTGAAGTGTCGGATGGTGGTCCAGAGCCTGCTGCAGCATGTGTGGCTTGCCAGTACCTGTCTACTGCATTGGGAGTCCCACAGGCCAATAACACTCGATGATCCTCCTTTTTCAGCTGGATGGCCCCCTTCACCATAGGTGTCCACCACAGGGTTCGGAGGTTACCGCCATGACAGGCACCAATAAACTTCCGGCCACAGCTATGGGCTTCTGCCTAAACAATAGAAGCAAGAAACACGGCCCATTCACATTGCAGTGGTAGCCCGGCGGTAGAGTGCTGGATTACCGATCCCAAGGTCGGGGGTCCAAATCCCACTATCAGTGGGTTGTCACTGCAGTCCCCCCAGTCCAGCTAACTGGGTTTTCAAAGGCCAGCTTTCCAGTGCTCTAAACTTATGCAAATATCATCGAGCCCACACAGTCAATGAAATAAATGAAAAGTATGGCAGGAAAAATATATATGTCACGTGTGCCTCCGCCTTCAGTTCTGAGTGCACTTGCACTCTGCAGCTTATTCCCTTACTTTACATATCAGAATCAGTTTTACTAGCCAGGTCTGTGAACAGAAACAAGGGATCTGACTCCAGTGTAGCTTTGCTCAGTGTACGGATAAAATATTTAAGTAGACTTGTACAAGAGTCTAGGCCAATCAGGATGAATATAAAATGAGAAATTTCTGTAAACTTACATATGCATTTTCGGAGCTCCACTTTTAGGCAGTGCCTAAATATTTATACTGTATTATTTAACGAGTTAAGTAATTCCTACTGCTTTGGAAACTGTTCAGTAACAAACATGTCATAAATCTGATATGTTCACTGAGTACATCTAAAAATAAAATTAAATCATTTGTGGAGACATAAAAAATCTTATAACAAATGGAATGTTGCAGAAGACAGAAACAAACTGAAGACTACAGGACACACATTCAGGACCACATCACACTGGGTCTTACCTATATCTGTTGATGCCATTCAAAAAGACAAAGAAACAGAGGAATTGGTTAAAAAGGAAAGAAAGAGCTTCATGAATAATACTGTAGTATATCCTTCTTTCTGTTGTGATCATTTTTCAGAGGACATCCTTCATTTATGTTAAGGTGAGAACTCATGGTGTGTAATTATATTCGGAGTGATATCTAAATCAGTGCTGTACAAAATATAAGTGTTATTCAGTGGAGACATGAGGGTAAATTGTTCAGTACTGTATATCTATCTTACAGCAAGAAGGTGCTGGGTTTGATTCCCTTGGCATTTGCATGTTCTCCCCATGCTTGTGTGAGTTTTCTTCAGGTACACAGGCTTCCTCCCATAGTCCACGAAAATGCACACTAGGCTAATTCGCTGTCTTGATTTGCCCCAAGGTGTGTGAATGGTTGTGTGTGTGTGTGTTGGCCCTGCAATGTTCTGGAAATCTGTTGAGGGTGTTCCTCAACTTCACCTAATGTGCTGAAATGTGACCTTAATATGATTAAGCTTTTCACCAAATGAGTGCGTGAATGTTAATAAGTGATATGGACATTTATGTTGATAAAGATGTCATGGCGAGACGTACCTTCCCACATTGCCCCCTTCTACAGAGTCCTGACTCCCCGTTTCGCTCGGTGTGCTCATTGATTTTGATGGTGACATTTGTGTTGGGACTGAAACACATGGAACATAAAGGCTAATAAGAAAACATTTATAATATAATACAGTGTTTTTTCACACACATCTGATTCACATACAGTAAATGCATATTGAGGGAGGCATGGAGGCGTAAACGTGAGCATATCCCCCTCACAGCTTGGCAAAAGCGATTCAGCGTGGAGTCTGAATTTTATGTTCGTGATTGCATGTGTTCCATCCAGGAACTCTTCTTTCCTTCCACTGTCCAAAGACATGCACTTTAGGCTAAGTGGCTATTCCAAATTGACCCTAGGCATGAGAGTGAGTATGAATGATTTTATGAGAGTTGACCGACAAGCTCTTCAGGGTGTACCCGCTTTCACCAAGAGTCAGCTGAGATGTACCCTAGTAGGGTTAAGCAGTTCTGCAATTGAGTAAGTGAGTGAGGAAATCCATACTGAAATGTAAACAGCATTGCAACAATCTCAAACTTTGGTTATTAGCATATTTCTCCACTAGGTGGCTCTAGAGCTCCACTGAATAATCCTAACATAAATACTGTATGTATAACTAACTCTGTCTGTACAATTTGCCTTGAAAGTAATGTAGTGTAAATTAGAGCTGCACACTATGGACATAATAGCTACAGTTATATTACTGCACACTGTCATAACAGGGCGTCTTAAAATGTGTTCAAGCAAACTTAAGAACCTGTGCTGTGTCATAATTTAAAGTGGGTTTACAATAATTAATTTAAACAATTGTTCATTTTTTTATCATACAAAGTCTTATCTGGAACCTCTGAGGATATAAAAGGACTCATTGTGATAATTCTAGGACTACCATTAGTTTCCAAGTGATATTAAACTCATTAATACATGCTTGTAAAGTAGGGCTCCACTGTCAAGTTCAAGTTGAAGACCAGGATGAGCGAGATCAAGTTAAGACTCAGCCTTAAGAGTTGGTTTGTTGGGCTTTTACACCCAAGCCTTGTGATTTATCAGAGCCGGAGCTTATCCTGGTTTCTGTAGCGTGAAACTACAGCATACATGGTTAAGACCTTGACGAGGGATCTTAGCATGGTGGGGGTCTAACGGGGATTTAAACCCTTGACATTGTGATAATAAGCACAGCACTCTAACCACTACACCACCTTCCCCACCTTAAGAAGGTCATGGTAAATTCAGGCTCTCATTCAAATGAACGTGAATCAAGAAGACTCATTTCATTCATCATTTTCTGTAACCGCTTAATATCAATTGCGTTGCGGGGAGGCTGGCACCCATCCCAGTCGACTCCTGGCGAGGGCAGACTACACCCCGGATAGCTCGCCAGGCCATCGCAGGGCAGAAACACGCTGATGGTTTTGCAGCTACTCTTGTCGAAAGTCAGCAATGGTTCTTTTACATGCCTCACACCATAGACAGTGAGAGACATGGCCGGCCTTTGATAACCCAGTTAGCTGCACTGGGGGGGCAAGGGGGCAGTGACAACCTGTGGCAAGTGGAGCTTGAACCCCCAACCTTAGGATCAGTGATCCAGCACCATTACCACTAGGCCACCACTGCCCTAGTCAAGAAGACTATTATCAAATCCTTTTCAAAACCAAGGTTTACTTTATCTAGATAGCTTTATTTGGGCATTGCATCAGGGTTTCAGTATTCTAAAAGGACTTTATTGCTGTGAAACTGTTACATGCAAAACTAAAAGTATGTAAAATGCACTGAGAGAGTGTAGACCTCCACCAAAGCTAGTGAAATCTAGCCTTTAAATGTGATAAAGTGGCAGATGATGTAGAAGTACAGCACCCCCTTATGGACAGTTCAACAATTATTTTTGACCTCTGTATTTTTTTCTCCCAGCGCATTCTAGTTCATTCCGAACTCCTTGACCTATCATGCAATGTTAAAACACATTCAAAATCACACTGGATCCAGATGCAAATGTACTAACCACAAAAATTAAACCAGTTCTACATTGGCCCAAGACTCACATTTGATTAAAATTTCATGGAAATCCGTCCATAGTTTTCAAGTTGTCATAGTCACACACACACCCACACACAGTCAGACACATGACAATCTCATAACCTCCCAACTTGGTGATGGGAACTATTACATTTTACAAGCAATAACGGGTCAGTGGTGGTCTAGTGGTATAGGGCGCTGGATCGCTGATCCAAAGGTTGGGGGTTCGAGTCCCACTCTCCACAAGGTTGTCACTGTCCTCCCCAGTGCAGCTAACTGGGTTATCAAAGGCCGGCCATGTCTCTCACTCTCTATGGTGTGAGGCATGAACTGAACAAGCAATAACGAGTAAAAACTAAAAAGTTTATTCAGTAAGAAGAATAATCAAGACTGCGACAGGTCCAAATGAAGAGAAACCATCCTTTGCCTGTATGGTATATCAATCAGTGTTACAGGGAAACCTGGAAGAAAAACTGACTTCAAGTGAGAGGCAGACTTTATCCTAAACAAGTTGTCAATCTATTGCAGGGTTAACACAGATAGAAACAACCATTCACATTCACACCTAATGGTAGTTTAGAGTAGCCAGTTGAGTAATGTGCATGTCTTTGGACTAATGTGGTTACCACATTTGCCTTACAGCCACAGGTTTATGGGATTGAGTCCCGGGCTTGACGAAGGCATTTCTATGTGGAGTTTGCGGGTACTCCAGTTTCCTCCCACAGTCCAAACACTGTGGACTGTGGACATCAGGACAGATTGTTTACATTAGGCCAATTGGCTGTTCCAAATTGTCCGTAGGTGTGGATGGGAAATTTTGAATATGGCACTGTGTGTGTGGTGGCACTGCAATAGACTGGAATGCTGGGCTGGGTGTATCCTGTCTTCACTCAGTGTCATTTAAGTGGGATCCAGCCTCCCCACAATCCTAGTAGGATGAAACAGTTTGGAAACTGAGTCAATGAATGAGAAATGCAATCCTGACCAGATAAAGCAGTCTCTGAATTTGGACAAATGGATGGATGGCTATGACTTGACATTTTGCTGAAGTGAGTTAGATGCTGAGTGTTTCATGGTATACCTAACGGTGGCTCTGGGGAGATTCCAATACTCTGGAGCAACGCCTCAGTTTCTCTGCGCTTACGGTCCAAATCTGAGTCTTCAGGCACAGCTTCTGCCTTCTGCTGCGTTTCTGACTGTGAAAGAACATGTACAGAAAATATTTAATCACCTCGTACATCAACCTTAAAATCAGCTCATTACTCAGTTAATCTTCATTCAATTTAATTCAGGTTTATTTGTGTAGCACTTTTAACAATTGACGTTATCGTAAAACAGCTTTACACAGTACAAGTAGAAGTTTTACAATGTATAAAAGAATTTAAACTTTTTCTACAACCCCTACACATCCCTAACGAGCGTCACCCATGGCAACAATGGCAAGGAAAAACTCCCTCAGTTGAAGCGAGGAAGAAACCTTGAGAGGAACCAAGCCCAAAAGGGAAAGCCATCTTCATTTGGTTTAAGTGCAGGCAGGTTGGAATGGCTGGAGAAAAGTGTCCGGTGTGATGTGCGATAGGAGAGTATCAGCAAGAATGAAAGAAAAAGTGTACAAGACGGTGGTGAGGCCAGCGATGTTGTATGGCTTAGAAACAGTGGCACTGAGGAAAAGGCAAGAGGCAGAGCTGGAGGTAGCAGAGATGAAAATGTTGAGGTTCTCTCTGGGTATAACGAGGATGGATAGGATCAGAAATTAGTACATCAGAGGGACAGCCTATGTAAGATGTTTTGGAGACAAAGTCAGAGAGGCTAGATTGAGATGGTTTGGACATGTACAGAGGAGGGATAGTGAGTATATTGGCAGTAGGATGCTGAGGTTGGAACTACCAGGCAGAAGGCCTAGAGGAAGACCAAAGAAGAGATTTATGGATGTGGTGAAAGAGGACATGAAGGTCGTTGGAGTCAGAAAATAAGATGCAGAGGACAGGGTGAGATGGAGGCGGATGATTTGCTGTGGCGACCCCTGCAGGGAGCAGCCGAAAGGAAAAGAAGAAGAAGATCTTCATTTGGGCTAAACCATAAAACTACAATAGATCATCTTCACAGTGTGAGTGCACATCTGGGTCCATTTAGATATTCATCAGCAGGAAGGAGAGGCTTATCATAATGTGGATTATTTAGTAACTGAAGAAAATCATTCAGTAACTAATAATCTTTTCTTAACACGTACTTACCTCTTTCTTTTTTTTCTCCTCTTCTTTTCTTTTTTTCTCCTCCCTGATCTGAGCTAGACGCTGCTTCTTGCGTTCCAGCTCAGCTTTTAGGTCACTCTTGTCAGCCATTTTGATCTGAAATGATAATGAGAGAGACAGAAAAACCTTGTGTTTCTCATTTAAATTAATTGTCAACTATTTTATGGAACATGCTAACCCCAATCGCTTCATCTTTTTTTATTAATAATATCATTCAGATATCAGCATATTGGCAGATACATGAAATTAATTCCATACTGATGTCCCACTGCTCCATTTTACTGGTCTCGGTTTATTAATTATCTTTAAAACATCCTACAAAAGAGGGCAGTGGTGGTCTAGTGGTATAAGGTGCCGGATCGCTGATCCAAAGGTTGGGGGTTCGATTCCCACTCTCCACAAGGTTGTCACTGTCCTCCGCAGTGCAGCTAACTGGGTTATCGATGGCCGGCCATGTCTCTCACTGTCTATGGTGTGAGGCATGTAAAAGAACCATTGCTGACTTTCGACAAGAGTAGGCTGCAAAGCCGTCAGCGTGTTTCCGCCCTGCGATGGCCTGGCGAGCTGTCCAGGGTGTACTCTGCCCTCGCCCTGAGTTGGCTGGGATGGGCACCAGCCTCCCCGTGACCCTAATTAGGATGAAGCGGTTACAGAAAATGAACTGAACATCCTACAAAGAGACTAAACATAGCCATGGTTTAACAGAGTTTGTCTGACTACAGTTTGTTAGTGGTTCATCCATCTCACTGAAACAAGGACATATTCCTGTCATGGCATTTCGAATTTGGGCACAGACTGACAACCTACTTTTAAAACTTCCTGCATTCGTGTCTGTCAAATTTTAGAGTGACTGTGGGGTGAATGGCATTCACAATGAAGAAATGTCTGCTATCTTTCAGTTCTAGGGAAATCTAGTGGAGATGAAGGTGTCCCAGATGCCACATTCAAATTAAAACGGAGGTGTGTAGTAATGCAGGTGGCCATCAGGGGTGATGAGTTTCCATGTAAAAATATACAACCCCTAAGATCCAAACCCAAAGAGTAATACTCAGTACTTTATATGAGAACTCTACAAGGACACTCAATTGGGATAAAATATGATGTGGGCTCTCAAGAGGATCGGGAAGGACCTTCATTCTGAATGTTTCTGGATCTAAAGCAAACCTTAAAAAGGTGAAGATATATTGGTGTACATGGCAAAAATATGGGATGAGGAGCTGTTTGCAACCATTCAAATCCAGAATTGGACAAAGTAAACTGAGTTAAACTTTTTGTGTTAAGCCGTGGGGTCCGTGATTTTTAGTCATAGCACTGTCCAAGCAGGAGCACACTTCGAGGATCACATCATTTTAGTGACAGTCTGAACCTTAGAATGGATGGATTCTGATAACGGGACTTAAGTTTCTACCTCAGATGTACTGGACAAGCCAGTTAGCCTAGTGTGCATGTCTCTGGATTGTGGGAGGAAACCAAAGTACCCAGAGGAAGCCCACTCAATCATGAGGAAACTCCACACAGAAATGTCCTCACTGAGCCCGGAACTGAAAACTCAGAACCTTCTTGCTGTGAGGCGAATGTACCACTACGCCACTGTGCCCCGCAACTGTGCTGCCCATTTTCCAATCAGAAAAAGTCAAAATCACTTTAACTATGCACTTTTATAGCACACCTATATGTTAATACAAGCACTGTCTATAACTTCATTGCCCTGTAATATACTGTAATTATATAATTATATAATTATAATAAAATCATAATATAATATAACATAACTTAGTGCAGTTTAATTTATTGCTGTTGTATCTAGTGATTATTTATTTACTGTATTGTATTATCATCATTATTATTATTATCATTTTATTTTTATTACTTTTATTATTATTATATTGTTTACTGGGTCTATGTTAGGCCCTTTTACATATATTTTTTATGTATTTATTTTAAAGCAGTTTGTGTTTTTGTTGATTTGAGCCTTTCTGTTTTGTAACTTGACTCTTTGAACAACAGCACAAAGAATTCCTGTGTGTGTAAAAGCACAAATGATGATGAAAAATCTTGAATCTTGTGCACCTGCATTTAATAAAGCACTCAGATTTTATCCCACTCAGTATGTTCTTAATGTTGATTTCTATCATTTTCTTAATTTTGAGGCAGTAACAGCTGTTAAACCAATAGAGAAATTAATAACCACTGCAAAGCCCCTTTCATTTCAGAATAACTGAGAGATCATAAACAGTGAGTTGGTCACTAATGTAAAATAAAACCAGACAGGGTGATGTAGGACCCAGACATGCAGCAAAAAAGTCTTGAATCAGTCTGCTGGGGCTTATTTATATACAGTAAATATCCATGTTATTACACAGCTACTTACCAAAGAAAGAAATAACTTGAGAGATAATATTGATTTTAAAGTGATTTTGTTGATGCAACGGTTTGTTACACAGAAATAACATATTGTGGAATGCAGAAAATGACCAATCAGAATCAAGTAATTATTTTTTAAGTAGTTGGAGCATGAAAAACATCTGTATTATTACGAATGACGTACTACCGTATTTCATTATAATATGAAGAAAAAGGACGTATTATTTATTTATTTGCTTGTTTACATTCATTAGTTTTGATGTCCATGTATGTAGGCATGCAATGTTTAACAGCAAATGAGCTTCCCAACTGAGGATTAATAAAGTTTCTCTAATCTCATACATTCTAATCTAATCAAATCCAATCTGATATGATCTAATCTATAATAATGATGTAACAGGTGTCTGCACATAGCTCTACCATAAGGATACATGGGTTGTTTCTCAGCTTGGGTTGCAGTGAGCGCAGTTTCTCATTTTCTCCCAGAGTAGGTTTTTCATGTTCTCTGGTTAGATAACACCTCCCAAAAACATGCTAATAGGTGGATTAGCTATGGTGTGTGTGTGTGTGTGTGTGTGGGGTGTCCTGCAATGAACTGGTTTACCGGGCAGGGTGTATTCCCATTTCCTGCTTAGTGTTCCTGGGATGGCCCAACCAGATCAACTGCACTACTGATCATGATAACGCTCATTCATTCATTGTCTGAACCGCTTAATCCTAATTAGGGTCATGGAGAGGCTGGGGCCCATCTTAGCCAACTCAGGGCAAGGGAAGAGTACACCGTAGACAGCTCACCAGGCCATCGCGGGGCCAACACTCACGCAACCATTCATACTCAGTATCACACCTCCTCAGGGTGATTTGAAACAGCCAATTAGTCATGTTTTTTGGACTGTTGGAGGAAACCAGAGTACCCAGAGGAAACCCTCACAAGCACAGGGAGAACATCAGAACTCCATAAAGAAGCACCCGAGCTGGGAATCGAACCCAGGACCTTCTTGCTATGGGGCGGACGTGCTAATCACTACGCCACCATGCCACCTCAAGATCTAGCTGAAAATTATTGATAACCGTGGCATCATCATTAGATCTGATCTAGATCTGGGTTCAATCCCCCAGTACCTTTGGGCCCTTGAGCAAGGACCTTAACCCTCAATTACTTAGTTGCATAAAAATGTTAATTATCAGTCACTTTGCATAAGACAGTGATGTAAAGCTGTTCAGGGTGTACCACGCCTTTTGCCCAGTATTAGCTGAGATAGGCTTCAGCCTCCCCGAGACCCTAATAGGATCGTGCAATTGGGCAAATGAATGAGTGAAAATCAGTGAGTGTTTTGCATATGAATGCTAAACCTTTCATGGAAGATGAGCATGAAATACTTCATTATGATGCAGCAGATACTTTAGGCATGACATATGACACAGCAAATCTTGTCTGATGTTAAAAATAAAATATCATTACTTCTAAATTAATTAAAGCAGGGTAAATGTATACAGGTATTAATGATTTGGGGGAAGTACTTTGGGTACTGTATTATATTATGTCATAATGGAGCAACATGAGCAGTTGAATAAAAAAAAACAGAGTAAAAAGAAAATAGCACTTCAACAAGAGTTTTTAAAATACAGAAAAAAAAACTTAAATACAGATCCTAGAATGGAGATTTTAGAAACATAATTTAATTTAATGAATCTAATAAAATGGACTGTTAATACTTCTCTAATAAGAGCTACACCACCTTGTATAAATGGGTGTTAAGGCAGAATTATCATCAACAGACATATTAGTATTATTTTTTTATCACCGTATAAGGTAAACAAAGATTATTATTATTATTATTATTATTATTATTATTATTATTATTATTATGGGAGAGGTGCTAGCTGCTAACAGTAGGTTGCTTATTTAGTGAATGACGTCATGCCCTATAGTCAAATACAAGGACGCCAAGATGCAGAAATCTACTATATAAATCAAACCCATGCATGTCCAATAAATATGTAAACAGCCATTGACTGAACATCTGTTATTAAAATCATGCAGAGGTGTTTAGATGCATGTCGGAGCTCACCTGATGGCCGGGTAGATGGATGCTGCCCTCCCTGAAGATGCTGTATCACTGCTTAATGTTTTTTGTGTACAATCCTGCATCCGCTATAATGATCACCTTAAAACATCCTGGATCTTATGTTAGCTTGTCACAAATGCATGAAAGCTACATGATAACCGACTGAAAATTCATGCTTACTATTTTTCTAGTAATAATAGTTATTATTAATACATCAGCATCTTGCGCCGTTGTCTGTTTCAGATGGCAGGAAGCAGCACCACCTCTCCTCCTAAACCCAGCTGCTAAATGCATTGCCACACTGCCCCCTAGTGGAATTCTGGGGGATTTTCACAGCATTGGTGCTCATTGTTGTTCTTGAAGCTCCACTACTGTATACTCAAGGTTGCCAGATATGTGATAACAGTTTGTATTACTGTATTGGTGAACATTTGGGAAGATGTTTCCAGGTAGACCTGCTCAAAGGGCATCTTGTCCTCTCCCGGCGTTGGCTAAGATAGGTTCAAGCCTCCCTGAGATCATAATTGGGTTAAGTAGTTTGG
Organism: Plotosus lineatus; assembly: GCA_024760905.1. Lineage (NCBI taxonomy): Eukaryota > Metazoa > Chordata > Actinopteri > Siluriformes > Plotosidae > Plotosus > Plotosus lineatus. The sequence continues at coordinate 79,537,804 of CM045728.1, read as the reverse complement.
AAAATGAATGATAGGTAAACTCGGTAACAGATAATGTTTTCCCAGAAAACTCTAGGATCGTGGGTTTTTTTATTCTGGGTTTATTATTATGTTTGAAAAAAAAAAAAACACAACATGTAGTTTTTGGTTTGAGTGAAGTGGTGGCCTGGTGGTAAGGTGCTGGATCACTGATCCCAACGTGGGAGGTTCAAGGCCCACTATCAATGGGTTGTCATTTCCCCCCCACAGTGCAGCTAACTGGGTTATCAAAGGTTGGCCCTGTCTCTCACTCTCTGTGGTGAGAGGTGTAAAAGAACCATTGCTGACTTTCGTTAAGAGTAGCTACATAGCTGTCAGCGTGTTTCTGCCCTGCGATGGTCTGGCGAGTTGTCTAGGGTGTACTCTGCCTTCGCCCAGAGTCGGCTGAAATGGACGCCAGCCTCCCAGCAACCCTAATTAGGATTAAGCAGTTTAGTAAATGAATGCATGGATTTTTTTTTTTTTTTAAACAATAGGTTAGCTGAACTGGTAACTCTAAATTGCCACATGTGTGTCTGCGTGAGTGAATGAATTGTTTTTATGTTAGTCCAAGAGATGATAGAATGTAACTGGGTCACTGCGTACCCCCACATTTTGCATCTAGTCGTACTGCTCTGTGAATACAGGAACTCTTGCTCTTAATTTGGCTTTGATGCATGCATCATTCAGAATATGTTAACAGATAAATAATGTATATGTTAATACAAATAATACAACACCAGACATATTTACTTTTAACATTATTTACATGGGATACTCCATTTCAGTACTGTACTTATACTCTGGGAAAAAAAACTGCTTCTTTGATCGGCACAGACCTGAGAACTGAGTTCAGGCAATGAAATTTGAGAACTGGCAATCAATAACAATCAAGTACCTTCATCATTTCACATTCATCCATGTGTCACAAACACTTTCACTGCTTTTTAAACCATAAATGTGACTTAACTGATTAGAAATTTAATTCATTCATTTTCTAAACCGCTTAATCCTAATTAGGGTCGTGTGTACTGTGTGGGCAGTGGTGGCCTGGTGGTAAAGGGTGCTGGATCGCTGATCCTAAGGTTGGGGGTTTGAGTCCCACTCTCCACAAGGTTGTCACTGTCCCCCCCCAGTGCAGCTAACTGGGTTATCAAAGGCCGGCCATGTCTCTTACTGTCTATGGTGAGAGGTTCATGTAAACAAACCATTGCTGACTTTCATAAAGAGTATCTGCAAAGCCATCTGCGTGTTTCTGCCCCTTGCTAAAGGGTTGTGTTAGGAATGACATCCAACATAAAAACCCATGACAAATATAACATGTGAATCAGATAATTCGCTGTGGCAACCCCTGAAAAAGGTAAAAAGCTGAAAGGAAAAGAAAAAGAGTGTGTACTGCAACCCCATGCAGACTGTGGTTTACATTCTCAGTTCATTCATTCATTCATTTTCTGACTTAATCCTAATTAGGGCCATGGGGAGGCTGGCGCCCACCTCAGCCGACTCTGGGCAAAGGCATAGTACACCCTGGACATTGCAGGACAGAAACATGTTGACAGCAACCTAATGTCCTACTCTACTCTTTACAAACCACAGCAATGGTTTGCCAACCACCTACTGAACAGTATGAAATCTTTATATAGATAACGTTACTATTCATCAGCAACACTATAAATATAACTTTTTAAAAATAAGCGTTACTAAATAACATCATCGGCAACACGCTGGCATAGTAGTTAGCGCTTCCACCTCAAAGAAAGAAGGGTTCGATTCCCAGCTCAGATGTTTCTGTGTGGAGTTTGCATGATATCCCTGTGCCTGTGGTGCCTGTGTGGGTTTCCTCTCACAGTCCAAAAACATGCACAGTAGGTTATCTGGCTGTTCCAAATGACCCCTGGGTGTGAGTGTGAGTGTGAATGGTGTGTCAGTGTGAGTGTTGGCCCTGCGATATCCTGGCCAGCTGTCCAGGGTATACACTGCCATTGCTCAGAGTTGGCTGAGATGGGCACCAGCCTCCCCGCGACTCTAATTAAGATTAAGCGGTTCAAAAAATGAATGAATGAAATAATTATATCAAACAGCAAAACTCATGTAAAACAATCAGACTCTTCTGTTTATTCTCATAAAATAGTAAAATATATTATAATAATAAAATAATAATGCCACCGAAAGGTTGTGGGTTTGGCAATAACTGCAGTTATGTAATAGTAGGTAGGGTCTGGCATTTAAAATTAGACAACGACCCAATACCCCTGATATACTGAACTTCTTTTTGGACCGGATACTAGGAGAGTAGGCTCTGGTTCTCATACACTCATACAGGTCAGGTAGAAACAGACTCTGCTGGGAACATGTCCACATATGGCAGCTACAGTTCTTTTTTACCCTTATTAATGTCTTGTATTAACATAAGAAAAAAATATGCGAAACACTTTTGTCTCACAAGTTATATTTATTTTTTCCATGTATAAAATCCTGCAGTGCAAAACTATGTAGTAATAATATCTCTCATAGCTGAATGGTTACAGCTGACGTGTCCCTTTCTCTGGTTGCTGTGAACTAAAACACATGCAGACACAGTGAGTCTAACTTAAGAGTGATGGAATAAAACCATCAATATAAACACGGCGTTGTCCACTACTAAAGCTGGGATGATTGTAATCTGCTCTATCAATCCTAGGAATCTTCATCTTCTGTAACCGCTTCATCCTAATTAGGGTCGCGGGGAGGCTGGGGCTTGGGGGGGGGGGGGGGGACCATTTAATCCTACTAGGGCCATGTGGTGGCTGGTGCCTGTCAGAGGTCTCTGAGAGAAGGCAAGTTGCAGTTTGAAAGGCTCACCATGGTCCATTGCACAGCCAATAGACGCGCAAGCATTCACATTCACACTTAAGAACAGTTTGGAACAGCCAGCTAACATAATGTCTTTGAACTTTGGACCAGAGTACCCAGAGGAAACCCATGCAAACACAGGGAGAACATGCAGACTCTACGGAGAACCCCTTCTCCAAGTGTGAGACCAAACACTACAGCACGGTGTCACTCTGATGTTTTATTACAAATTGCAATTTTTCTTTAATTACAATTTTAATTTTAGTTTAAAATAGAGAGAAGGATGGTGATATTGTGGTCAGCACACTGATCTCACAACAGGTCCTCTGTTTGAGTCGCAGTCTCAGCAAGAGTGTGGAGTTTGCATGTTCTCCCCGTGTTTGGGTGCGTTTCCTCTGGGTACTCCGGTTTCCTCCTACAGGCCAAAGACATGAACATAAGGTACAGAATTGGCTATTTCAAATTGCTCCTAGTTGTCTGAGTGCTAATGGTTGCGTGTGTTGCCCTGCAATGGTCTGACGAGCTGTTCAGGGTGTACTTTGCACAGAGTTGGCTGAGATAGGCACTCGCTTCCCCTCAATTAATTAATTGATCGGTTTAGAAAATGAGTCAGAATGAGTGATGGACATTAGATACACTGAACCGGCAAATAAACATTTACTTCTGTTAATATCTCAAAGTTTATTTTGTTAAGCCTGATTTATACCCCCATTTCACTGGATTACGGTATGCAAGGATTGTGTAGCTGAAAGGCACGGAACGCAGTCTACAGAAGCGCTTTGGCATTTTTACACGGAAAATGGGTGAAAATCTTACGGAAAAGTGGAAATTCTTACACTCTCGGAACGTTCACAGCATGTGCGGAACAGATACGCCAAAGTGACCCCCACTCACGGAATGTTCAAAAGCACGTTCATGGAATATTTTGGCCTGCGGGAAGCATACGGAAGTGGAGGAAGACTTGAGGAATAACTACGGAATCACACGGCATGACACGGATGAGGAGGGAATAATTGCGGAACGTTTGCGGATGACATTTTTGCTTCAGTGAAATGAGGGTATTACCTACAATTTCAACTTTTTTTTCACTGCAGATCTGCTTTGGTTTCAGATAAAATATATAAAGTTTCTTTTGCCCCCCCCCCCCTTTTTTTCCCAGGGATCACCACAGTGAATCATCTGATTCGCACATTTGATTTGGTATAGGTTTTTACAGCGGATGCCCTTTCTGACACAACCCTTTAGCAAGGGACAGAAACACGCTGACGGCTTCAGCTACTCCTTACGAAAGTCAGCAATGGTTCTGTTACATGAACCTCTCACCATAGACAGGGAGAGACATGGCCGGCCTGTGATAACCCAGTTAGCTGCACTGGGGGAACAGTGACAACCTTGTGGAGAGTGGGACTCGAACCGCCAACCTTAGGATCAGCGATCCAGCACCCTACAACCACACACACACACACACACACACACACACACACACACACACGTCCTTCGTGGGTGTCAATGATGGCCTTCTGGACAGCAGTCAGGTCGGCAGTCTTACCCATGATTGCGGTTTTGAGTAATGAACCAGGCTGGGAGTTTTTAAAAGCCTCAGGAATCTTTTGCAGGTGTTTAGAGTTAATTGGTTGATTCAGATGATTAGGTTAATCGCTCGTTTAGACTACCTATTCATGATATGCTAATTTTTTGAGATAGGAATTTTGGGTTTTCATGAGCTGTATGCCAAAATCATCAGTATTAAAACAATAAAAGACCTGAAATATTTCAGTTGGTGTGCAATGAATCTAAAATATATGAAAGTTTAATTTTTATCAGTACATTACAGAAAATAATGAACTTTATCACAATATGCTAATTTTTTGAGGACTAGATACTAGATATATAGATAGACTATACACACACACACATATATATATATATATATATATATATATATATATAAAATAAAGAAGTAAAATAAAAGAAATGGCCACTAGAGGGAATTCCTAAGAAAACTGACCTCGCCTCTAAAACAGTAGACAGAGGTACACATACAATGATTTCACTAATACTGTACGTCTTGTTTTATTATCCGGAAGTGACGCACTGGCAAACGATACGACTTGTTTTTGACCGTGTGAATGCTTTCAATGTTATTTTGTGGTTGACGGAGCTGCAGATTCCCCACAGCATGACCTTTACTCTAATTCGGAAGTGCGCCTGCGCGCAGTAGCGGTCGTCATGTTTTCATAGATGGTGTGCAGACAAATAGAACAGATCTCAGAACAGAGAAACCTTCTGACTCGTCCGGGTTCGAATTTACTTGCAGAAATGTGAAGCAGAGGGAGTACAGAGTACAGAGAGGACCCGAACCTTCCAGTATTTTGGTCAGTCAGGAAGGTTAAAACTGAAGAAAAGCCCTGGAAGAAAAGGAGCAGACAGAAAAGCCCTCAGCTGTCTGGAGTTGGAAAAGAAGCACACAGATGCTGGCGAGCAGACTCGACTCTCTTCGTTTATTTCCATGGCTAGAAACGTTCTGATAGCATCTCACAGGACTACTTGGTCTACTATTGACATTATAGTGGATAAATGGCGATGCTAATCACATATTAGCCTTTTTATAAACAGTGTTCAGAAACCTGACGAGCGCGCGCTGCTCAGCAACAGCATTCCAACTTCACGTGGATTTTTGCGTCGAGGGTGAAGATGAAGTTCGCTCATATTTTGCTGAAGAACACTGCGCGGTTCAACGTGCCAAAGCAAGTGGACAGGTTTTCTAAGTTCTCACCGTCACCACTTTCAATGAAGCAGTTTTTAGACTTTGGTAAGTTTTTATAAATAAAATCCGAAGCTCGAGTCGACACTGCCACCTGCAAATAATAATCATAATAACATATAGTACGCATGCACGCGCGCGCTCCTTTTGCCAGAAACAAACTAGGAACTTGGAGAAAGTGACGTCCGAGTCACCTTGTTTATTTTGAAGTGAGGCGCAGTCACGTGTCTAAATATAACTAACACAATCGTGTTGTGTGCAGCACTTAATAAAAAGTATGTATATATTTTTGCACACACACACACACACATATATATATATATATATATATATATATATATATATATATATATATAAGGAGAGCGAGAGAGTTTGTACCCTCAAGGAGAGCTGATGCAAAGGTTTTGAGTCATTTTATTGCAGCTCCCTAACAACACAACATACTTCATCCTTCAGTGGTGTAAAAATGAGACATTCATTCATTGTAGAACTGCTTAATCCTTACATGGTCACAGAAAACCTGTCGCCTATCTCAGCCCACCCTGGGCGAAGTTGAAGGTAGGATACACCATGAATAGCTCACTTGACCATCGCAGGGCCAACATATGCAACCATTCCGACTCCCATCCACATCCAGGATCAATTTGGAAAAGAGAATGACTTTGGTCTGTGATAGGAAACCTGGGACCTTGATGCTGGGTGGCAGGTGTGCTAATCGTGACTGTGTCATTGTGCTACTCTGTTTATACTTTGACATGTCCACTCATTTCCTCCCACTAGGGCCATGGTGAGGTTGGTGCATATCTCAGCCGACACTGGGCGACTGTGCCTCTGTGCCACGCGTAATCAACAGTTATTCCTATTTAATGCACATTTGTAAATAGCCTATGCAGTGGTAGGCAATTGTATTTAATTTTAAGTGCACTGAATTAAAATAGCATGGACATACCACCAGTGGGCGGCACACTGGCGTTGTGGTTAGCACATCCACCTCACAGCAAGAAGGTCCTGGGTTAAATTCCAGCTCGGGGGTTTCTGTGCGGAGTTATATATTCTTTCTGTGCTTGTATGGGTTTCCTCGGGGTACACCATTTTCCTGCCACAGTCGAAAAACATGCAGTAGGTTAATTGTCTGTTCCAAATCACCCCTAGGTGTGAGAATGAGTATGAATGGTTGTGTGAGTGTTGGCCCTGAGATGGCCTGGCGAGCTGTCTAGGGTGTACCCTGCCCTTGCTCAGAGTCGGCTGAGATGAAATCGCTTAATCCTAATTAGAAGTGAGACTGGCACCCATCTCGGCTGATTCTGAGTGAGTGCAGAGTACACCCTGGACAACTAACCAGGCCATCAAAGGGCAGGAACACGCTGACAGCTATGTAGCCTACTCTTGACTAAAGTCTGCAATGGTTCTTTTATATGCCTCACACCATGGACAGTGACAGACATGGCCAGCCTTTGATAACCCAGTTAGCTGCACTGGGGGTTGGGGTCAGCAGTGACAACCCAGTGACAATGGTGCTTAAACCTCGACTTTTTTATCAGTAACCCAGCACCCTACCACTTGACCACCACTGCCCCATTATTAAAAGTACAGACGCTCCTCGTTTTACGTTTATTCGCCTTACTTTTTTTATTTAATTTATTTTTGAACTGATTAAAAAAATGTTTGTAAAAAAAAATGTTTTTGTAAGTCAAATTTTGAGTTTAGCGCGCTCTCTGTAGTACGAGACGTTCTTACGTAGTACGTAGACATAGTACGCTACTTATGCCACTATGTCCATTGTTTACATGGTGCTGCGTTCATAGTTTATAAATGACAGACTGAACGTGCCCTGCTTCTTTCCAGTTCATTGCGTGTTACCCTTGTGTTAAGACGTCGTCTCTGTGATCTTTGTGTTTATACTGTTTTGCGTACAGTCGGCCCTTGACTATTCGCGGTTTTGCACCCACGGTTTGAGTATTCGCTGACTGCCGAGCAACCGGCACGTGATTCAAATTCAGCCAATGGTTGTCCTCCTTTCTCCTGATTGGTTGAGCTGATGTCCCTCCCCTTTTTCCTCATTTGTGCACAAGTTGTCAATGAGCCTCTTTTTTGTGTGTGTTTTAATGACCAGTTAAGCTCTATGATACCACTCATATGCGTCTTGTCTGGCTAAGCGATAGAAAACGCTGGATGTCTCTTCTGAAGAAATAAGACTTTCTCCTGAGAAACGACGGTTTTCTCTGAACTGTTGTATTAAAATCTTTTTCAATTATTATTCCAGTACAGTACCCAAGTTCATGTTTATGCCTGAGCTTTTATGTTCTGTAGCATGTTTAACAAACAATACCAAAAGGATAAACTTTATTACCGTATTCTTCATGTCCTTTTACATCGAACTTGGAGTGACGTCTCCAAGATGGCGCTTCCCAGAGGGCGACCTCAGAGTCAAATTGTTTCATTTGTTGTTTTGTTTGTTCATGTTTTGCACTATGCTCGTCTGCGACCTGTCGACTCTACTACAGCTATAAGATCAGAGTATCTTTGGGCGTGTATAACTCAGCACGCTGAACTGGACTTCTTGTTAGCCAGGGTACGGCTAGCACTGAGCTAATATGCTAACCCCACTCCAGCTAACAAGAAGCCCAGGCGGGAAGGGGCCGAACGACGACTCCGTCGCTTGGGATTGTAGGGGATGAAGGCTGAGTAGCCGGCTGGTGCAATCGCCTCGTCGGGTGTACTCTCCTCGAGCCATGTTTCACAGAAACACAGCAGATCCTCTGCGCTGCAATCTGAGCATGAAGCTCGTCCATCTTGTTTTCGCAGGGACTGAACATTTTCAAGCAGTATGACCAGAAGTGCTAACCAAGGGCCGGAGACTCTGAGGACTCTGCCTGGGCTTCTTGTTAGCCGGGGTGCGGCTCGCATTGCTAACAAGAAGCTCAGTTGAGCGTGCTTAGTTATACATGCCCGAAGACACTCGGATCTTATCGCTGCAGTAGAGTCGACCAGTCATAGACGAGCATAGTGCAAAACATGAACAAACAAAACAACAAATAAAACAAATTAAAATGAACAAAGAAACAATTTGACTCTGAGAACTCCGCGACTCCTCTAGACAGCGCCATCTTGGGAGACGTCACTCCAAGTTCAATGTAAAAGGACATGAATTGTAATAAAGTTTATCCTTTTGGTATCGTTTGTTAAACATGCTACAGAACATAAAATCTCACGCACAAACATTAACTTAGATACATACAGCGAGCTGATGTCTTGTCGAGTATACTCTCCATGCAATTCTACATTAGTGTGTAGTGAAGTTTGTAATTGTTTTCATTCTTTCTTATTTTGACCTCATAGGTTCTGCCAATGCCTGTGAGAAGACCTCCTTTATCTTCCTCCGTCAGGAGCTTCCTGTCAGACTGGCCAACATCATGAAGGAGATCGACCTGCTCCCTGACAAACTTATCGGAACACCATCCGTGCAGCTGTTACACAGTTGGTAAATTCAGCCCTTTCTGGGGCTTTCAAGTGTCTATTGCTACCTCTGTTCTGTTATACAGTCGGCCCTCTACTTACGAAAGCCTCTGAATACGAAAAATCCAGGTTACGAAAAACATTTTCCTAAATTTTCGTCCTCTTTTTACAAAAACAACCTCTTTTTATGAAAAGCGCCAAACGCACCATTCAAAAATTCAAACGTGCCATTCACAGACTCGGTCAGTGCGCGAGTTGCTCTCTCATTGCATGTTTCCCAACATCCCGCCCCACCCCATTGGCCTCCCATTGGCCAGGAGGGAGCTGAATCTCCATAGTACTGTACCCATCAAGCTTGTCACATGTGCAAAGGAGAGTTGTACTGTTGGTTCAATAGTTTCTTGAGTTTATTTGAGAAGGCTCATCTTATAATCTTATAAACACGGCTCACGACTAGACAACCAAGTGAAAATAAGGAATGAAGACAGTTTTTGACTGATTTGAGCAGGGATATGGTGCACTTGCCCTAACAGACACAGGACGGCGTCGGCGGAGTGCGCCACAAATGTGTGCTGTTTGTGTGTGTGAGAGAGAGCGAGAGAGAGAAAGAGAGAGAGAGATGAATAATGCATACAGAGTCAGTCAAAGATGAAAGGAGGTGTTCTTTAACTCTCTTTCGAGAGAACACATTGCAGCTTATTTTTCGTTTTTTTAAGTTGTTTAATTCAGTAAATGTTTAATAAATGTGGTGTGCTCTGCCGAATGTGAGCAAAACGGTGCTCATCTGGACCTCCGATCCCTCAAGGAAACAAGTTAAAGTTGAGTCCGGACCTCTGATCTGTCGATCAGGGATTGCGCTTTGAATTCTCAGTCTTAAAATGCTCCGGGGAGCGCGCCACAAATGTGTGTGTGTGTGTGTGTGTGTGTGTGTGTGTGTGTGTGTGTGTGTGAGAGAGAGAGCGAGAGAGAGAGAAAGAGATGGAGAGAGACAGTGTTGTGTGTGTGCGCGTTAATAAAAAAATGTTTAATTATGGTTTAATTAATAAATATGTTAATAAAATGGTTTAATATGTTACCAAACTGTTTAAATAGTTTAATAAATAATTTTCTTTTAATTTTTACACATATTTCATACAAAATTGGTGTACTTTTATAATTTTTAAAGGGTTTATGGGGTAGTCTTGGGGGCCTTGGAACGAATCACGCGTTTTGCATGTAAAATGTGCCTCAACTTACGAAAACTCCAGGCTACGAAAAAGACTCTGGAACGGATTAATTTCATAAGTAGAGTCCCGACTGTACTTTAATGTGAAATCAGCTGGAGTCTTGTTTCCAATGGCTGTTCCCTATTCATCCTGTTTTAAGAGTTTAATCTTAAACAGTTTTATGTATGTGTATTTGACTCGCATAAAAAAAGTTCTGGCTGCGATTTATGTGATCAGATTTTACAAGTGTGATAAAACACTATTTTATCATTTGAGTGGTGGTCTAGAGAAAACACCAAGATGTTGCTTGTGTAGATTTTGAAGAAAGCAGGTTAAAATGAGGTTGGCATGGTGGTGTACTGGTTATTACACCAAGAAAGTTCTGGGTTTGAATCCTTGTTTCAGGCAGTTCTGTGTGGAGTTTGTATGTTTGCCCTGCATTTGCGTGGGTTTCCTTCAGGTACCTGGTTTCCTCCCACAGTTCAAAGACATGCACATTAGGGTTTTCCTTATTGGCCCTAGGTCTGAGTGTGAATGGTTTCATGTATGTTGCCCTATGATGGTCCGGTGAGCTATTCAGGGTGACCATGTCTTCAAGTAGTGATGGCTGAGATAGGCTTCATCATCTTTATGAGCCTAGTAGTTGATAAAGTGGTTTGGAAAATTAATTAATTTTGTAACCTTGTCAAAGCAATCTTCCTGCAAAAATCAAACACAGCAGTAAAAACAGTCTAAAACCTGTCTAGCTAAGCATAATCAATTTAGTCTTGAATCAAATACCAACTCTGCAGATTCCCTGCACATATCTGATCAAAGTACAAGCAAACCTCGGTTTCCGACCACAATTCATTCCAGAAGGCTGTTCGAATTCCGATTTGTTCGAATTCCGAATCAGTTTTTCCCATTACAAATAATGTATTTGTGAACAACAGTTTGGTTTCATGCCAAGAAAGAGCACCACAGATGCAGTGTTTGCCTTGAGGATGTTAATGGAGAAGTACAGAGAAGGTCAGAGGGAGCTGCATTGTGCCTTTGTGGATCTGGAGAAAGCATATGACAGGGTGCCGAGAGAAGAACTGTGGTATTGCATGAGGAAGTCTGGAGTGGCAGAGAAGTATGTTAGAGTGGTGCAGGACATGTATGAGAGATGTAAGACAGTGGTGAAGTGTGCTGTCGGTGTGACAGAAGAGTTCAAGGTGGAGGTGGGACTGCATCAAGGGTCCGCTCTCAGCCCCTTCTTGTTTGCTATGGTGATGGACAGGCTGACAGACGAGGTTAGACAAGATTCCCCATGGACCATGATGTTTGCAGATGACATTGTGATCTGTAGTGAGAGCAGAGAACAAGTGCAGGAAAATCTAGAGAGGTGGAGGTATACCCTGGAAAGGAGGGGAATGAAGATTAGCTTCAGTAAGACAGAACACATGTGCATGAATGACAAGAGGAACGGTGAGGTTACAGGGAGCAGAGATAAGAAAGGTGGAGGATTTTAAGTACTTAGGCTCAACAATCCAGAGCAATGGAGAGTGTGGAAAAGAGGTCAAGAAGCGTGTGCAGGCAGGGTTGAATGGTTGGAGAAAAGTTTCCGGTGTGATAGGAGGGTATCGGCAAGAATGAAAGGAAAAGTGTACAAGACGGTGTTGAGGCTAACGATGTTGTATGGTTTAGAAACAGTGGCCCTGGGGAAAAGACAGGAGGCAGAGCTGGAGGTAGCAGAGATGAAAATGTTGAGGTTCTCTTTGGGAGTAACGAGGATGGATAGGATTAGGAATGAGCACATCAGAGGGACAGCACATGTTAGATGTTTTGGAGACAAAGTCAGAGAGGCTAGATTGAGATGGTTTAGACATGTACAGAGGAGGGATAGTGAGTATATTGGTAGTAGGATGCTGAGGTTGGAACTACCGGGCAGAAGGCCTAGAGGAAGGCCAAAGAGACGATTCATGGATGTGGTGAAGGAGGACATGAAGGTCGTTGGTGTAAGAGAAGAAGATGCAAAGGATAGGGTGAGATGGAGGCAGATGATTCGCTGTGATGACCCCTGAAGGGAAAAGCCGAAAGGAAAAGAAGAAGAAGAAGAAACAGTGACACTGAGGGAAAAGACAGGAGGCAGAGCTGGAGGTATCAGAGATGAAAATGTTGAGGTTCTCTTTGGGAGTAACGAAGATGGACAGGATGAGAAATTAGTACATCAGAGGGACAGCACATGTAAGAGGTTTTGGAGACAGTCAAGAGAGGCTAGATTTAGATGGTTTGGACATATACAGAGGAGCGACAGTGAATATATTGGTAGTAGGATGCTGAGGTTGAAACTACCAGGCAGAAGACCTAGAAGAACACCAAAGAGAACATTTATGGATGTGGTGAAGGAGGACATGAAGGTAGTTGGAGTAAGAGTAGAAGATGCAGAGGATAGGGTGAGATGGAGGCAGATAATTCGCTGTGGTGACCCCTGAAGGGAACAGCCGAAAGGAAAAGAAGTCTTAATCCGTTCGGTCATCTTTTGAACAGAAGTTAATGGCACCTTAACTCATACCACAGGTCCGCAACTTAAATGAAAAATTATTGAATACAGTACACTAAAATAAAAACCACAGTACAGTTAAAGCATAAGAACAATAAAGATAAGAATTTTTACCTTTGTGGTGATGAGCAGTTGGTATACGTAAATGTTGGAGAGGGAGCGAGGAGGGGGATCCCCTTCCATAACAGCTTCAGGTGAATCAGCCAAAGTTGTTTTTTGACTTGCTACTCGCTTTTGAATGGGTGACTCTTCAGGATGTTCCTTTCTTTTCTTGAAGAACATTTCTAACGTGGCTTGCTTCTGCTTTCTTTTCAAAACCTTACTGAAGTGGCTCATGACTTCATCGTTAAAGGTGTTCACAGCGCTGCAAGCTTTAGCTTTTTCAGGGTGATACAGCTCAACAACTTCTGGACTTCGGGAAATCATGCATTTTCCCTCCCTCTTACTCTTGTTTATTCTCGTTTTTTCTTGACTTTTCTCATGCTTTTTTCGCGTTCAGCTTCCGGATTTTGTTCGACTTCCGAGACAAAAAAATTCCGGATTTTTTGGTCAAATTCCGATTTGTTTGACGTTGAAAGCATTTGAGAACCAAGGTACTACTGTATTACACACTCTGTACAGGTGACCTCACAAAGTTTTAAAGATGTTTAAATAATGTAAGAAATACATGAAATAGAGACAACAGAAGAAAAGTAAATGAATTAATCGATGATTATTCAACACTGATGTTGGTATCACTCATGACAGTGAGGCTTGTGTGCTGCAGTGAGGCGAGTGCTCAGAGACTGTGAGACAGAGACCGTGATAATCAAAGTGACAAATCACTTTTCACTTTTTCTTTGTGTTAATTATTTTGCAATTATTTCACTGTCATTTCATTGTTTTAGGAATTTATTTTTTATGCACGCTTTTCTCCCTTTTCCGTTTTAAGGATAACCAGGCTTTACTATGCAAGAACTGTACTTACTGTATTCAACGTGATAAGCAGCCAGGTCACTTAAAAAAATTGGAGTGGGTGGGCACTTATTAAAATGTTACCAGCGGAGTGAAATGGTAAGTGCTTATTACCATCGAGGTGGAAAACATGAATAAGAACAGAACAATAAAATAGTTTTACTGGTATTTGTGTTATTTATTTTGTGGTATCAACCAAACTACTTACATGACAACTGAAAATAAACAGAAAACAGCATAAATTTAAAAAAGACACCTTACTTTTCCTTCTCTTTAAACATTTCCTTTAAAAATCGAGCCAATCAACACTGTCAAATTTAGCACATGGCATGTTGAACCAGTCAACACGAACATAAACAAAAGCACATGGCCAGGAACGTCTTGAAATTTATGAAGTCAGTGAGCAGGAGAATCGGGTGAAAAATACCCGTCATCACTTTCTGATAAGTACTTATCTGGCTCGTCACTCCATTCATTCAGAGCATCCGATAGTTTTGCTGTAACAGTTTCTAATGGTTCATCGGCTGTTGGACATTTACCAACAGAACACAGCAATATATTTTCCTGTTTTTTAAAGCATGGCGGAACAATCAAATGTGTTGTTACAGATGAACATTATAGACATTCTCCAGTGGCAGGGGGTCTTGAAATACCGTCTGTGCAAACTCACTTTTACAGGCACTGAACGCCTCATTTTATGGTTACAGAGACTGATCGAATAAAATTGGTAAATTTGATCTACAATTTTGCTCCCAGTACACATAGGTGGTTATTAGACGTAAGATCAGAAACACTGGGGGTGGGGGAGGGGCTTATTGGAACAGGGCGCTTATTACGTCGATTATGGTCATTTAAAGAAACATATATGCAAACGTTAAGAGGTTTTTCTCTTTCAGAATAGTATATATAAGAACACATTTGACCTTCTGAAAAGAATTCCCAGGCCATCACATGAATAATAGTGGAAACTAGACTGTCTGGAGAAGTGAGCTCTGGCCACATTTGTACTTTGCCCCTGTTATGGGCCACGACAGCAGATCTTGCTCGGTCTTGTAGTCCTTTGTTATGCCAATCACCTGTGTGTCCTCCCTCACCACATCCTTAAATCTCCTCTTTTCTCAATGTGGCACTTATCACATTATCCACAGACACTCCTGCCTGTACTGTCCTTGTTGAACATACTAGGTTTTAATTATGTCCATTATTGTCACTTCAAGGGAAGCCGTGAGGGGGGGGCACAAACCAGTGTCTCTCCCTCACGCCGGTCCCAAGCCCGGATAAATGCAGAGGGTTGCGTCAGGAAGGGCATCCGGCGTAAAACAAACGCCAAATAAACTATGCGAATCACAAGAAAGAATGACATACCGGATCGGTCGAGGCCCGGGTTAACAACTACCGCCATCAGTGCCGTCAACCAACAGGGTGCTGATGGAAATTGGACTACTCTTGGTCGAAGAAGGAGAGGCGGGAGGCGTGTCCGTTGCCAGAGAGAGAAGAGGAAAGGCATGAGTCTAGGACTGAAAGTAGGGACTTTGAACGTTGGAACTATGACAGGAAAAGGTAGTGAGCTGGCTGACATGATGCAGAGGAGGAAGGTGGACATACTCTGTGTTCAGGAGACCAGGTGGAAAGGTAACAAGGCTAGAAGCATAGGAGCAGGGTTTAAGCTGTTTTATCATGGTCTGGATGGGAAGAGAAATGGAGTCGGAGTCATCTTGAAGGAGGAGTTTGTCAGGAATGTTCCAGAAGTGAAAAGAGTGTCAGACAGAGTGATGAGTCTCAAGTGAGAAATTGAAGGTGTGATGGTCAATGTTGTTAGTGCTTATGCCCCACAGACAGGATGTGAGCGAGAAGAGAAGGAGAGATTCTGGAGGAAGTTAGATGAAGTGATGCAGAGTACCCCCAGAGGTGAAAGAGTGGTCATTGGGGCAGACTTCAAAGGACATGTTGGTGCAGGAAACAGAGGGGACGAGGAAGTGATGGGTAGGTTTGGTATCCAGGACAGGAACGCAGAAGGACAGATGTTGGTAGATCTTGCAAAAAGGATGGAAATGGTTGTGGTGAATACTTTCTTCCAGAAGAGAGAGGAACATAGGGTGACTTATAAAAGCGGAGGTAGGAGCACACAGGTAGACTACATCTTCTGCAGGCGATGTAATTTAAAGGAAGTCAGTGACTGCAAAGTAGTAGCAGGTGAGAGTGTTGCCAAACAGCATAGGATGGTGGTGTGCAGGATGATGCTGATGGTGAGGAAGGTGAAGAAGGTAAAGGCAGAGCAGAAGACAAAGTGGTGGAAGTTGAAAAAGGAAGAGTGTCGGGTTGTCTTCAAGGAGTTGAAACAGGCTTTGGGTGGTCAGGAAGTGCTTCCAGATGACTGGACAACTACAGCTAATGTGATCAGGGAGACAGGTAGGAGAATACTTGGTGTGTCATCTGGAAGGAAAGTAGATAAGGAGACTTGGTTGTGGAATGAGGAAGTGCAGGAGTGTGTACAAAGGAAGAGGTTAGCTAAGAAGAAGTGGGACATTGAGAAAACCGAAGAGAGTAAACAGGAGTACAGGGAGACACAGCGTAAGGCAAAGGTAGCAGTGTCAAAGGCCAAACAGAGCGTGTTTGATGACTTGTATGCTCGGTTGGAAAGTAAGGAGGGAGAAAATGATTTATACAGGTTGGCACAGCAGAGAAATAGAGATGGGAAGGACGTGCAGCAAGTTAGATTGATAAAGGACAGAGAGGGAAATGTATTGACTGATGACAGAAGTGTTCTGGGAAGATGGAAAGAGTACATTGAAGAGCTGATGAATGAGGAAAATGAGAGAGAAAAAAGAGTAGAAGAGGTGACTGTTGAGGACCAGGAAGTAGCAAAGATTAGTAAGGGTGAAGTGACGAGGGCATTGAAGAGGATGAAGAATGGAAAGGCAGTTGGTCCTGATGACATACCGGTGGAGGTATGGAAGTGTCTAGGAGAGGTAGCAGTAGATTTTCTGACAAGAACATTTAACAAGGTCTTAGAGAGTGAGAGGATGCCAGAGGAATGGAGAAGTGTGCTGGTGCCCATTTTTAAGAACAAGGGAGACGTGCAGAGTTGTGGCAACTACAGAGGGATAAAGTTGATGAGCCATACGATGAAGTTATGGGAAAGAATAGTGGAAGCTAGACTAAGGGCAGAGGTCAGCATTTGTGAACAACAGTTTGGTTTCATGCCAAGAAAGAGCACCACAGATGCAGTGTTTGCCTTGAGGATGTTAATGGAGAAGTACAGAGAAGGTCAGAGGGACCTGCATTGTGCCTTTGTGGATCTGGAGAAAGCATATGACAGGGTGCCGAGAGAAGAACTGTGGTATTGCATGAGGAAGTCTGGAGTGGCAGAGAAGTATGTTAGAGTGGTGCAGGACATGTATGAGAGATGTAAGACAGTGGTGAGGTGTGCTGTCGGTGTGACAGAAGAGTTCAAGGTGGAGGTGGGACTGCATCAAGGGTCAGCTCTCAGCCCCTTCTTGTTTGCTATGGTGATGGACAGGCTAACAGACGAGGTTAGACAAGATTTCCCATGGACTATGATGTTTGCAGATGACCATGTGATCTGTAGTGAGAGCAGAGAACAAGTGCAGGAAAATCTAGAGAGGTGGAGGTATGCCCTGGAAAGGAGGGGAATGAAGATTAGCCTCAGTAAGACGGCATACATGTGCATGAATGACAAGGACCAAAGAGGAACGGTGAGATTACAGGGAGCAGAGATAAGAAAGGTGGAGGATTTTAAGTACTTAGGCTCAACAATCCAGAGCAATGGAGAGTGTGGAAAAGAGGTCAAGAAGCGTGTGCAGGCAGATTGGAATGGTTGGAGAAAAGTGTCCGGTGTGATGTGTGATAGGAGGGTATCGGCAAGAATGGAAGGAAAAGTGTACAAGACGGTGTTGAGGCCAACGATGTTGTATGGGTTAGAAACAGTGGCCCTGGGGAAAAGACAGGAGGCAGAGCTGGAGGTAGCAGAGATGAAAATGTTGAGGTTCTCTTTGGGAGTAACGAGGATGGACAGGATTAGGAATGAGCACATCAAAGGGACAGCACATGTAAGACGTTTTGGAGTCAATCAGAGAGGCTAGATTGAGATGGTTTGGGCATGTACAGAGGAGGGATAGTGAGTATATTGGTAATAGGATGCTGAGGCTGGAACTACCAGGTAAAAGGCCTAGCGGAAGACCAGAGAGACGATTCATGGATGTGGTGAAGGAGGACATGAAGGTCGTTGGTGTAAGAGAAGAAGATGCAAAGGATAGGGTGAGATGGAGGCAGATGATTCGCTGTGGCGACCCCTGAAGGGAAAAGCCGAAAGGAAAAGAAGAAGATTGTCACTTCAAGGGAAGAAAAATAGCACTTGCCATGTAAATAGATACAGTATAACCAGACAAAATGGCCATTTAGCCACAATAGACCCTGCAAAGCAACGTAATTTAGGTTTTCTTCGTATTTGATGTACTGGAGCAGTGGTGGCTTGGTGGCAAGTTGTTGACTTACTGATTCGCAGATCAAGGGTTCAAGCCGAACTATGACCCAGTTGTCATTGCTTTAGCTACACTGTGGGGACTGCCCTGTTCGTGTTTCTGCTCTGTGATGGCCTGGTGAATTGTCTAGGGTGTACTCTGTCCTTGCTGAGTTGGGCGCCAGTCCTCCCCTAGCCCTCATTAGGATTAAGCAGTTCAGTAAATGAATGAATTTGATGTACTGAATACAGTAATGCTTGGCACTAAAGCATGGTAGAGTAAAAATAGGGAATATTAGATTGAACGCAAAATGGCATCCATGTGACATTCAAGACATATTAAATATGAAAATCAGAGAGATTCCCTATGGTGTCCAATTGTAGTATTTTTAATTGCATAAAAAATATTTTTTAATGAAACACAACTTTCTCAACAAATCTTTTATTTTTCCTGAGGTTGTGTAACAAAATGTATGCATAATGTAGGTAAACAGATGTATCTTAAAACATTCCAGTTCATGCTGACTGCCCATAATAGTTGGTGGTGTTTGTGCCGTCATGAAATCAGGATTTTTTTTACAGGTTCAAAGAACATGCTTTCAGGGCATAATGCCAATATTTAGCTTTCTCATTACATAAACATCTTTAAATGTGGTAGCTCAGTGTGCTTTTTGCTTTTGTCATTTTATTACTTTGCTCAATGACATTATGTTTAACCCTCGGTTTATGAATGTGTTACAAAATTCCACTAAATGTTTTTCACTGATTTTGATGACGTTTCTATCAGAGGTGCGACTTTGCTTTCACCCTGCTTACATTCTTGAGATTCAAATCAAATTTTGGATCCATGGATTTTTTTAAAACTTCTTTAACATTGTCAAACAGGATGATTTTAGACATTTTGGCTCATACTAGGGATTTTTTGAGCTTTGTGGAGGTATTGGAAGGTCTCTTTCTTTATTCCCATCCACTTTGCTGAACCATTTGATCCTACTAGGGCCAGAGGGAGGCTGGCGCCTACCTCAGTTGACTCTGGGCGAAGGCGGAGAACACGCCGAAATGCTCACCAGACTATCACAGAGCAACACTTGCACACCCTTTCACACTCACATTTGGAGGTAATTTGAACCAGACAATTAGTTTAATGTGTCGGTCTTTGGGCTGTGGGTGGAAATCAGAGCACCCACAGGAAACCCACACAAGCACGTTGAGAACATGTAAACTCCACAAAGAACCACCCAAGGCACGGACTGACTCAAACCCAGAACCTTCTTGCTACAGGGCAGACGTGATAGTTGATACACCATTATGCTGCCCGTGCAGTTAATCATTGTTATAAATACAATTTAAGGCTCCAGGTCTCATATCACTTTATGGAGCATCTTTATTCATTAGTGAACTGCTTAACCTTTGAACTTGGGTTCATTATAATGTTTTACCTCACACTGAAGGGGCTGCTGAAGATAAGGATTCATCTTCAGATGTTTTGCTCTGCTTCCTTTCTATACTGTAAGTATGATACATTTGGTTTTTATTCATCAGGAGTTGCCAAATAGAAAGGAGGACTTTGAGTACCTCCTCAATCCCAACAGCACACACTCCGTGGGGAAGAGTGCTCTGGACCTGGTCATCAGGGGCCATACCTCTGGGTTGGCAAACTGTGTTGGTAGTTCCCTTTCAAAAAAGGGGTCCTGAGGATGTGTTCCAATTATCATGGAGTCACATTCCACAGCCCGCCCCGGGGAAAGTCTATGCAGGAGTACTGGAGGATGCAACTGATAGTCGAACCTTGGATTCGGGAGGAACAGTGTGATTTTCGCCCTGGACCCAGATCCTGGAGGGGGTTTCAGAGTTTGCCCAATCTGCCCAAAAAATCTGTATTTTTTGGAATTAAAGAAGGCTTTCAACTAGACAGAATTTCTAGCCGCAGCATTGACAGGTTCTGGTTTGGTGGCCAGAGGATCTCTTCTCTGCTTTTTACAGATGATGCTCTCCTTTTGGCTTCATCAAGCCGGGACCTCCAGCTCTCTTTATAGCGATTCACAGCTGAGTATGAAATGGCCAGGATGAGACTCAGCACTTCCTAGTCCGAGGCCATGGTGCTCAGCAGAGGTGGTATGAACCTGAATTTGGAGCTGAGCTGGAAGGCAAAACTCTCAATTTACCGGTCGAGCTACGTTTCAACCCTCACCTATTATCACAAGCTTTGGGTGGTGATCAAAAGAACAAGATTGCAGATACAAGTGGCTGAAATGAGCTTAATTCGCTGGGTGGCGGGGCTCTACCTTAGAGATAAGGTAAGAAGCTCTACCATCCGGGAGGACCTGGATCTGTGTTGAGAGGAGCCAGTTGAGGTGGCTCGGGAATCTGGTCAGAATGCCTCCCAAATGCTTTCCTGATGTGGTGTTTTGGGCATGTCCAACCGGAAAGAGATCTCCCAGTTGATCCAGAACATGCTGGAGGGATTATGTCTCACGGCTGGTCTTGAATTGCCTCGATGTCTCACCGGAAATGTTGGAAGAAGTGGCTGGGGAGAGGGACGCCTGGACTTCACTGCTTAAACTGCTGCCCAAGCTGCTGGGCACAACCCCAAATTAAGCGGAAAGAAAATAATGATGATTGATTTTTGTTTTTTATTGTACAAACCAGTCCGAGGATATAGTGTCACAGGCTATGTACAAATTCTTATAGGATTTTAAAGAGCACTGCCCCTTTCTATCAATTATAATAGTATTTAGATGAAGTGTAATAATTTTCCTTTTTCATTCCTGTCCAGCAACTGTTTAGGTTGTTGTTGACGTTGTTGCGCCTTGCTACACATGCTGATAGGATATAGTATCAGAGGAGTTTCCTACAACTGTCGAGGCTTTAATTATAAGCATACATACAGTGAATCTGATATTTTATGTTCTTTTACAGGGTTCTTATAAATGTGGTAGGATGAGTGATTGAAATGTTTTTGTAGGATTTAAAAGGAATTATATAGTATAGATGCTCCCCGACGTTTTTTTAGATTTTACGTTGTTTTTTTTTCTTCCAAAAACAAAGTCAAATTTTGAGTTTAGACATACCTACGTAGTACGCTGACGAAATGATGCAAATGACGCTGCATTCATTGTTTACAGACTACAGATTGAGTGTATGTGTGTGTGTGTGTGTGTATATGTGTGTGTGTGTGTGTGTGTGTATATATATATATATATATATATATATATATATATGTGTATGTATGTGTATGTATATATCAGTTATATAGCGTGTTACCCTTGTGTCAAGACGTCGTCTCTGTGATCTTTGTGTTTAAACTATTTTGCGGACTTTTGTAACCCTAAGCAAATATGGTGGGTCAGAAGTGTAAGCCTTCTAGTATGGGTGCAAGTCTCATACACAGAGATGAATTAACTATCTGCTCAGATCGGCACAATCTAATGCATACTCGGTTAAGCAAAGAGTTGTAAAATGAATGAAAACCCGAATCCACAAATTATAGAACAGTTACAGATATTTATTATCTTTTAGCAGAATCTGAAGAGTGTTTAAAAGTCTAAAGTTTACTTATACAAAAGAAAGAACTCTCCGCTTTACTGGGATTCACATCAGTGCAGGCTGTGTTCTAAACGAGTTTAACGGCACCCTTGTGCACTTGAAAGACCGAAAGTCTGTGTAACCCACAGCAAGTACACTACTTTCGCAAGTACACTACTTTCGGTATTGAGCGCCTCACATATTGTAAGTGTTAATTGGCTGTTTTAAGCTTCATGTAAAGTGACTCGGTATGTTATTTGATATTATTTTACAATGTTATGTTTATAATAATTGATTTAGGGGTGTTTTATGAGATACGGTAATGGTATTTATGGATGTATCGTACAGTATGAGCGTCATACATCATACGTCACTGTAACTGCTTACGTTCACTTTAAATTTACGTTCGGCCGTCCGGAACCAATTAAAAACGTAAGTCGGGAAGCGTCTGTATTCATCAGATGATCTATTTAGATCTGGATTTCATTTTAACAGGCTGACCGTCACAACAAGATCACAATTATCTGAAATAGTTTTTTTTCTTTTCATTAATGATTGCTTTCTGAGCTGTTCCGGGGCATAATGGTCCGCGCATCCCCATCACAGCAGAAAAGTCCTGGGTTCGATTCCTGGGCTTAAGTGTTTCTGTGTGGAGTTTGCATGTTTTTCTCATGCTTGCATAGGTGTTCTCCAGGTAGTCTGGTTTCATCCTACAGTTCAAAGACATGCACATTTGGTTATTTAGCCATTTCAGATTGACCCTAGGTGTGAGCATGAGTGTGAATGGTTGTGTTGCCCTGTAATGGCCTGATTAGCTGTTCAGGCTGTACCCCGCCCAGTGATGAGTGAGGATTTGATTCCTATAGTAGCCTATAATAAACATGTTTATATGTGATGTGAGATCACTGGCTCAATACACATGCGATGTAATAAGTTTGTGAATAGTAGAGTATTGATTGCGACTGAAATGTATTATTTAATTTGTTCTTTTGAGAAAATGTCTGTCTGTCTTCCTTTCGGCTTTTTCGCCTTTTACTCTGGAGTCGCCACAGCGAATCATCTGATTCGCACGTTTGATTTGGCAGAGGTTTTTACGTCGGATGCCCTTCCTGTCACAACCCTTTTTAGCAAGGGACAGAAACACGCTGACGACTTTGTTCTTTTACATGCCTCTCACCATAGACAGTGAAAGACATGGCCCGCCTTTGATAACCCAGTTAGCTGCACTGAGGGGGGGGTTAACAACCTTGTGGAGAGTAGGACTCGAACCCTCAACCTTTTGGATCAGCGATCCAGCGCCGTATACCACTAGACCACCACTGAATGAGAATTTAGACGTTCTTGGCCATGTGCTTTTGTTTATGTTCGTGTTGATTTGTTCAGCGTGCCAACTGCTAAAGTTGACATTCGTGTTGATTGGCTCGATTTTACTTAAATGTTTAAAGCAACAGCACCGGGAAGGAAAACTAAGGGGTCTTTTTTTTTTTTTTTTTTTTTTTTTTTTTTTTTTAAATTTATGCTGTTTTCTGTTTATTTCAGCTGTCATGTAAGTAGTTTGGTTGATACCACAAAATGAATAACACAAATACCAGTAAAACTCTTTTATTGTTCCGTTATCATTCATATTTTCCACCTCGATGGTAATAAGCATTTAACGTTACACTCGGTTGGTAACATTTTAATAAGCGCCCACCCACTTCAATTTTTAAAGTGCCCTTGACGTTTATCACATCAATAGGGTATATGTTTTGTAGAATCTTTATTTATTTAATTTAAAGGTGAAGATGAAAATGAAGGGTTTACTTTAGTACAGTGCGTGCTTATGGTTAAAGGGGTTTGAAGTCAATGTTAAGTGAAAGAGAGTTTGGAGTTTTGAATAGCTCTGGAAGAGTAGTGCTTAGTAAAGAATGAACATGGTGGATTGTTGAGGAAACAACACCCTATTTTTAAAAATATCTTTTTTTCTGTTTGCTTGTTTCATTGAATTAGTGCTCACAAAATTACATCCTGTTCATGCACCATTTGAACTCAAAGCCAGGCTTGTTGTCATGCGTTGATGTTGCCCTTTTTTCCCCCAAAAAAATCATTTTACTTTAGATTTAAAACCAAAACAGTTTTTTCACAGTCCAAAACACTCCAATAGTAAAAGGGTGAGTCATGCAAATGTTACCTATAGGAATCATGTTTCTCAATAAAACTATTTAAAAATTTGGTACAGATTTAAAGGCACATGCACACTTTATCTTTGATCTAATAATCTAATCCTAAATATATGAATAAATGAGCTGATATGTAAATGGATGTCTCGCTGAAAGTCCATCAGAAGCAAAGAGCAGTGATCGAGTTTCTGACCACAGTAATGAAAGGGTTAACTGAACTCGGCAGAAGAGACAAACCCTTCTTTTAACGGCTTCTACCAGGTGATGAAAGTTAAATTCTGCAGTATGAGCCCGAATCAAAAAAAGACAATCAAGGTGACGGTGTCATCTAACTTCTGCAAAGACAAAGTTTGAAGCACAAAAATTAGATGGAAAATTATGGCAACTGTATTTTGGGATGCCCAAGGTAATAGTCTTGTCGATTTCTTGTGCAAGGGAGAAACCTTTAACTCTGACACTTACACTGAAACCCTTACAATTCTTATAAACAGAATCTGCTGAGTTGGACCATGTTTAGGGATGAATGAAGTTAGCAAGGTTTGCCTCTTTTGGGTTGACAACTCTCTCATATTCCGATTACTCACTTGGTTTAGCACCCTCAGACTCCATCTCTTTAAAACCAGTGAAAGAGGCATTGAGGGGAAATTGTTATGGTGGTGATGAAGAAGTGTAAGGAACTGGCTACATCAGCAGGCAGCTGAATTTTGGATACATGCCCTCAGTCAGTAGGTGGAACATTGCCATTGAAAGAGGTGATGATTATGTTTAGAAATAGGGATGGGAACCTGAGATGCATAGCTGTTTGATAATGTAGGCTATGTTTTGATTGTATTCCTTATTTCTTATATAATGAATCTAATTGCATTATGTTTTGACTTACCATCGTATTGTCCTTGGTCAATTTATAATCTTCTAAAATACTTGGATTTTTGTGTCAAATCCTCATGGCACTGAACACCAATGTCATTAAAATGCAGTGGACATTTTTTTTATGATCACTTATGTAATCATATAGTGATATGAGTGAAATGTAAAGGGCAAAGTTAGGAACAGTTTATGATTTGCTGTGGAAATCGGTTAATAAAAGCATTACAGCACTATTAAGGATGATATTGTGTTACAGAATACTATCTTTACAGGCAGAGGAGGACGGTAAAGGGTTATTGTACATTGAACAGTGTTCAGAAGTGCATGTCTTATGTTGACAGAAAGCATGACTGGAATTCAGTTGAACTATAACAAGCCATAGCCTGAACTGAGCTTATCAGTCATATAGAATTCACCAAAGGGCCAGTAGTGGTTAGAGTGCAGGGCTCATGTTTGAGAGGTCATGGGTTCAAATCCCATTAGACCCCATGGGAAAGGTCTTATCCACAAGTGTGCTTCTGTCTACCCAGCCATATGTATGGGTACCAGTAAAAATACTGGGTCTGTAACTCGTGATGGACTAACATTCCCCCAGAAAGTGTTAAACTCCTAGTCGCGTCACGCTAAAGAACCTCAGCCTGTATTTTACACTTTATTTTAGAAAACAAAACAACAAAACAGGCAGCAGTAACTACAATTGCTCAGATAAGGTGCATTTCCATTCAATGTTCTTCTACTTATTAAGCAGAGTGTGTGCATAAAAATGTAAAAGTGCGACTATTATTACCTGTATTTGCGTTTTGGTAAAATACATCAGTGCCATTGTGTTGTATTCTTTTATTTGGAGTTCTGAAAAAAACTCATTTTTGAAACCACACCAAGCAGTCTATGAATCTGAAACCTTCACATCTACTGTGCAACATGGTCCCTGGAAGCATTTATCCACCTGTTCAAAATTTATCCATCATGCAAAAGATAAATAATTTAGAAAACCTGGCAGTCAACAAAACTGAACAGAACTTTAGATTATGGTACAGTTTGACAGGGCTCAATTTTCACTCGCTCATTTGGGAACCATTTAATCCTACTAGGGTTGCCATCATTGGTCGAAGGTGGGGTACTCCCTGAACATTTCGCCAGACCATCACAGAGCAACACACATGAGGCTGTTCACACATCCACCACTAGGGGCAATTTGGAGCACACAGTATGGTTTGCCTAATTTGAATGTCTTTGGACAAAATCAGTAGAAGGAAACCAGAATACCTGGATGAAACCCTCACAAGCATGAAGAGAACAGGAAAACTGTGCTATTGGACTCGACCGCATGGCCTTCTTAGTGTGAAACAGACATGTTAACCACTACGCTTCTATGATAACTAGTTTATTAGTAGTTAATGAGTCAGCTGATCATTATTTGTTATAGCAGGAAGCTGTGGCGTTGTTTCCTAGTTACATATTAATGTACTATACATTTGTAAATCTTTGTTTTCATTCAAAGCAAAGGGATGCTGCCGTGGACTATTAGCTAGAGAAGCAGCTCTGGGCCTGAAAGGTCTCTGCTCCAATTACTGAACCAGCAGGAATTATGCTTGGCAGGGGTGAGGAGAGTGTGGGGGGTGCAGCACCCTCCCCTTTCTCCACCTTCATGGCTGAAATTCCTTTAAACAAGACACCTAACCCCATGTTAGGCTAAGCCCTGAGTGTATGTGGGTGCTGACTGTTTATGTTGGTGTGCTCACCATAGATGGGTTTAGTGCAGTACAGTGCCTAATTTCCTTTATGTGATTAATACTAATATATATTTATTATTAAATAAATAAAGAAGCTATAGAGATGACCCTAAAATATTTTAGTAGCTTAAGCATTAAATTCTTTTGCGTTTTGGGTCCAAAACCTAATCCTGTATTTTGATCTTTTTGTGGAGTTTGAGTTTTGTGTCCTTTTCATGCTCATGTGGGGTTGTTCCAGGTTCTCTGAATTCCTGACACTGCCCAGTGGCACTAGTTGGACTGGTGACTGTAAATTGTTTATAGGTGTGTGTGAATGGTTGCATGGTGCGTAGTGTGTATTCATCTCTCATACCCAGTGATTGTTAGATGGTCTCTGGGTCCAATACCACCTCGATCAGGATAAAGTTCTGAACAAGGATGATGATTGACACATTTCAGTGCTTTTAATAGATAAAATAATAAATTTTGAATTACACTTAGTTCTCTTCTGTTTAGGTTGTTTCCTTACAGGATTTGGTGTACTTACGGTAATCAGGTTTTCTGTTTAAACCAGGTATGCGCAGAGTCTGATGGAGCTTGTGGACTTCCTGGAAAAAGATCCTGAAGATAAAAATGTGTTGGGAAAGTAAGTGTGTATTTCCTAAATTATGTTAATAGGACCATGTGGGTGCTTTCACACCTAATTTCATTTGCTTTGAGTCACTATTTGAGAACACAGACAAACCAAAGGTATTGCTATTTGATTCAGTTTGGTTTCAAATAATTCCACGTAATTGAACAAACCAAAAGTAAATACAGTGGCAGAAAAAGCTGAAAAGCTTGTGGCCAATTACAATCCAAAATCACACATATGATTATCTACAATTAGAGTTCAAATAACTAATTAATATATTTTAGGTATACAGTGAACCAAAAACCCCACCCACATTTCAAAGGTAAATAATAATAAAAAAAGGGTTAAAATAATTATTATTTGTACATATGAAACTTAGTGAAACAGCAGAAATGGTGCTTAGATGTGTTCGTAGCCAAAACCCAACCTTAACAGATTGAGCTTAAAGATCCTGATATGTGGTTTCGCCAAGCTGGCGCTATTGTGCACGCAACGCAAAGAAAATTCGAAGAGCTGGGAGAATTATTTCTGTATCAGGTGATCTAATTGTGTGGTGATGCTGGGTGGTCGAAATTTACTCATGTTTTTCTCTAATATACTAAATTTATTAAATGCATTATCCCACAAATAAGAAACATTGTGTCATGCATCCTTATGTATATTCAAATACCAGCACTTGCTGAAAATCACATTAATATAACTTGTACAGGTGCCACATATGAACAAAGTCATTGGCATTCTGGTTTCATTTGCCTTTAACATGTGGGCGGTTTTGTCTATGACACTCTGTGTCATATCTCGCATCTGTTTTGTCTTTTTTGCACATCAGTTCACATTCTCACACCTCTACAACTTTATCCTTTGGCTCAATTCGTGCATTGTTTCTCAGATTACCGCCCACATTTAATAACCCCACACCATGTAAATTCACTGGTCTGTTCCACAGCTTTAATGCAGACAAACCATGCATTTGTTTAGAAGCAGATCGTGACCACCTCTCACATACGAAGTATATTGATCTGTATTTTAATGCTGTGTTCTCACGTGTCCAAATGGACCTCACCAATTAAGATAATGCCCGAGGGTTCATAGGAACTCCCACTGTGTCACATTATGACTGTTTCATTTTGATTCTACTATGTCAGTACATTAACAGATTAGGTGCCCCATCACTCAGGTTCACAAAGACGCTGATCAACGTGAGAAACAGGCACAATAATGTGGTTCCCACAATGGCACAGGGAGTGCTGGAGTACAAGGAGGCTTTTGGGGTGGATCCAGTGACCAATCAGAATGTCCAGTATTTCCTGGACCGCTTCTACACAAGTCGTATATCCACACGTATGCTTATGAACCAGCATAGTGAGTATTTGAGATGGGCTTCAGATCTGTACACTGTGCTTTTACACTTTATTTTCCATATTATGTACTAACAAATTATTAACTATGCATACAGTCTGCAGATAAAGAGGTGTAATACTTGTAATAATGACCATTTACTGTATTTTATTTAGAGCCCTGTGTATGGGCTTTAGGATCATGCATGGCCATATGCCAGACTTTTGCTGTCTTTTTGGTATCTACCAATTTAAATACACCAATTAGAATGAAAGAGAATGTATACATAGTAGGACATGTAAATATTTAAGGCCTTGTCAACAACATACATGTAATTATTTTCATTTACTTCCAGCATTGATCTTCAGTGGCAGCACAAATCCAGCTCACCCGAAGCATATTGGGAGTATCGACCCAAACTGTGACGTAGTGGAGGTTGTAAAAGGTAATGTTCCCATATTCTGCAGTAAACACTGCTCTACATTTGACGTGGATTATAAAGAAAAGAGCAAATCATTCAAAAATCACTGAGAAAATAAGTTTTAATGTAGAAATGCCTGGTAAAGAATCAATAGTTGAGGTCTGATAAGATCTTGTAGTATATACAGTAGATGAATATTTACATTTTTTTAATAGAAATAAAAATATTCTGCAAAAAATGAAAAAAAAAAAAAAACAATACAAGGGGGAAAAAAAACAGAAGAGCCACTCACTCAAAAAGTCATTTGCGATACAGAATAATCTTACTAGGGTTGTATGGATGCTGGTACATACAACCAAAAAAAAATTGCAGAGCCAACACGCACACATAGCCATGTATATGCACATCTACAGGTAATTTGGAGCAGCTTATTAGTCCAATGTGCAAGTGTGGGAGGAAACTATAGGACCGGGAAACAACCCAAGAAAACACCGGGAGAGCGTGCAAACTCCAAAACATAAATGCAGAGACATCAGAGCCCAGGATTCTGCCCGTGGAGCCTAGCCAGGCTCAGCCTAGAAAGGAGACATGGGTCTTCCCTCCCATGGACCAACCACCTGTGGGAAGGGCTATGGGTTTGCGCTGTGAGTTGGGTGGCAGCCAAAGACATGGTTTCTGTCGGACCGATTCTTGGCTACTGACTGGTATTTGGGACATGGAATATCACCTCTCTGGTTTTGAAGGAGCCTGAGCTTTTGCACATAGCTTGATCTTTGGAACCATCCATCTCGAGAGGGGCGCACATGGGGAGAGGCAGTAAGTCACTTTGGGCAACCTTGTTGCCCCCTGTCTCAGTGTTTCCCTAGTTGGTGAAAGGGTTGCTTCCCTCTGCCTTCTGGTGGGGGGAAGGGTTCTTATTGTTCTTTGTGCTTATGCACCTAATGACATTTTCAGAGCACCTACCCTTTTTGAAGTCTTTGGGTGGTGTGTTAGAGACTGCTTCCCCTGGGGACTCCCTCATTGTCCTGGGAGATTTCAAGGCCCATGGGGGCAGGACTGTGTGATCTGGAAGGGTGTGAGTGGTAGGTACATCCTCCCCAATCTGAACCTGAAGAGTTTTTGTTGTCGCCCATCATGGTTTGACCGTCATGAACATGTTCGAACATGAGGGTCCATAAGTGCACTTGGCACTAGGATACCTGAGGTCGCAGTTCAATGATCAACTTTGTATTCATGTCACTGGACTTGCAGCTACTTGTTCTGGACAATTGGGTGAAGAGACGCTGAGCTGTCATCCAATCACCACCTGGTGGATAGCTGGCTCCAATGGCAGGGAAGGCTGCCTTCCAGATCTGGCAAATCCAAGCATGAGATTAGGATATCATAAGAACATTTGGCGGAGTGTCCTGTCAGAAGCACCTTTAACTCCCATCTCCAGCAGAGTTACAACTATGTTACAACTATGGTAATGTTTCATGCCTCCCATTATTGAGGCGGCAGCCCATAGCTGAGGCTGGAAGGTCCTCTGTGTCTGAAGTGGTGGTAACCCCCAAACCCGGTGGTGGACACCTGCGGTAAGGGCGCCTGTCCAGATGAAGAAAGAGGCCTACCTGGGTTTTTTTGGCCTGTGGGACTCGAGAGACAGCAGACTGGTATCGACAGGTGGTGGTGCAGTCAGGGTTGTCGCTGAAGCAAAATCTCGGGTGTGGGAGGAATTTGGTGAGGGTCTGAAAAGCGACAATCAGTTGGCCTTGAAAAGGTTCAAGACCACCATCCAATGCCTCAAGAGGAGGAAGCAGTTCACCACAAATACTGTTTACAGTGGAAGTGGGAAGCTGCTCACCTCAACTCGGTATGCTGTCAGGACGTGGAAGGAATACTTTGAAGACCTCCTCAATCTCACCAACATGCCCTCCGTGGAGGGGGAAGACCCTGGGGGATTGGGTGGGTCTGCTCATTGCTGTTGTTGAGGATGCCGAGCTTGTCAAAATGCTCTTTGGTAGTGAGGCTCCGGGGCTAGATCAGATAGATCCACCCTGATTATCTCAGGGTGCTAAATGTTGTAGAACAGTCTTGGTTGACAAGTCTCTGTCACATTGCATGGTCATCAGAGGCCATACCTCTGAGTTGGCAAAGAGTACAAAAAGTAGTGAATATTAGACCAAAAACCAAAATCACATCTGTGTGACATTCATGACATGTTAGACATGAAAATCAGAGAGATTCCCCATGGTGTCTAATTGCAATTTTTTAATTGCATAAAAGTAATTTTCAATGAAAGACAACTTTCTCCACAAACCTTTCATTTTTCCCTCAGGTTTTGTAACAAAATATAGGCATAATGAAGGCAAACACATGTATCTTGAAGCATTTCAGTTCATGCTGACTGCCCATAATAGTTAGTGGTGTTTGTGCAGTCATGAAATCAGAATTTTTTTACAGGTTCAAAGAACATGCCTTCTTTCTCATTACATCAACATCTTTAAATGTGGTAGCTCAATGGCTATGACATTGTACTTTTGATCAGAAGGTAATGAGTCGTTGCCCTTGAACAAGGCCCTTCAACCTCAACTGCGACAGTCACTCTAGAGAAGAGCATCTGCCAAATTTCACAAACATAAGGATTGAGATGAACTAAAATTGCCCACACATTAATTCAGACTTGCTGTTGTTATTTTCTTACTTCGCTCAATGGCATTATGTTTAACGGTTTATGGATGTGTTACAAAATTCCACTAAAAAGTTTTTCCACTGATTTTGATAACGTTTCTACCAGAGGTACGATTTTGCTTTCATTCTGCTTACATTCTTGAGATTCAAATCAAATTTTGGATCAATGGATTTTTAAAGGCTTTAACTTTGTCAGACAGGATGATTTTGGACATTTGTGGCTCATACTGGGGATTTTCTTGAGCTTGGTGGAAGTATGGGAAGGTCTCTTTGTTAATTCCCATCCACTTTGCTGAACCATTGGGAGGTTGGAGCCAACCTCAGTTGACTCTGGGAGAAGGCGGGCAACACGCCGAGCAACACTTGCACACCCTTTCACACTCGCACTTGGGGGCAATTTGTACCAGCCAATTAGCCTAATGTGTAGGTCTTTGGGCTGTGGGTGGAAAAACCAGAGTACCCACAGGAAACCCACACAAGCACGTTGAGAACATGCAAACTCCACACAGAACCACCAATGGCAGGGACTGACTCAAACCCAGGACTTTCTTGCTACAGGGCAGACGTGATAGTTGATACACCATTGTGCCTCCCTCTTTGTTGATCATTGTTATGAATACAATTTAAGTCTCCAGGGATCATCTCACTTCATGCAGCATATTTATTCATTAGTGAATTAAGCTTTGAACTTGGGTTCACTGTAGAGCACAGGTGTAAAACTCGTGTCACAAAGAGCCATGTGGCTGAAGGTTTTTATTTCAACCAAGCAGCAGCACACCTGACTTGACTCATTTAAAGAACTGATCTGAGTCTTCAAGAAGGGTTGATTGGTCATTCGCTGTACAGAGCAGACAGATTGACCAATCAACTGCCTGAAGACTCAAATCATTTGTTTAAGTGAGCAAAGTCAGGTATGTTGCTGCTTGGTTGAAACACAAACCTGCAGCCACATGGCCCTTTTGTGGCATGAGCTTGACACCCCTGCTGTAGTGTTTTACCTCATGCTGAAGGGGCTGCCAGATGTTTTGCTCTGCTTCCTTTCTTTATTTTACTGCTTACTTTTTTTTTTGCTTTTTCTGTGAGTATGATGCATTTGGTTTTTATTCATCAGGAGTTACCAAATATGAAGGAGGACTTTGAGGTCCTCCTCAATC
The DNA here is from genome assembly GCA_024760905.1 of Plotosus lineatus. NCBI lineage: Eukaryota > Metazoa > Chordata > Actinopteri > Siluriformes > Plotosidae > Plotosus > Plotosus lineatus. Next base: position 79,505,112 of record CM045728.1, on the reverse strand, counting down.
CCACCAACACACCCTCCGTGGAGGATGAAGACCCTGGAGGTTTTGGTGGGGGTCCACCCATTGCTGGGGCTGAGGTCCCTGAGGTCATCAAAGAGCTCCTCTGTAGTCTGCCTCAGGGGGTGGATGAATATGTCAGGTCTCTGGATGTTGTAGGTCTGTCTTGGTTGACACATCTCTACAACATCGCATGGTAATCAGGGGCCATACCTCTGGGTTGGTAAACCGGGATGGCAGTTCCCTTTCGAAAAAAGGGGTCCAGAGGGTGTGTTTCAATTATTGTGGAGTCACACTCCTCAGCTCACCCAGGAAAGTCTATGCAGGAGTACTAATGGTCAACTGATAGTTGAACCTTGGATTCAGGAGGAATAGTGTGATTTTTCGTACTAGCCGCGGCACTCTCAACCAGCTCTATACACTCTGCAGGATCCTGGAGGGGGCATGGGAGTTTGCTAAATCTGTCGACATGTCTTTTGTGGATTTAGAGAAGGCTTTCGACCCTGTCCCTCAGACTGTCTTATGGGATGTGCTCCAGGAGTACACTGTACCGGACCAATTGCTACGGGCCATTCGGTCTCTGTACCACCAAAGCCAAAACTTGGTCTACATTGGTAACAGCAGGTCGTTCGTTTCCAATGAGGGTTGGAGCCTCCAAGGTTGTCCTTTGTCACAGATTCTGGTCATAATATTTATGGATAGAATTTCTAGGTACAGTCACGGTGTTGAGTGGTTCTGGTTTGGTAGATCTTGTTTGTTTCTCGCTTATTTGCGAACAATGCTGTCCTTTTAGCTTCAAGCCAGGACTTTCAGCTCTAATTAGAGTGAAAAAGGGTGGAATGCACCCTGCGGGGTTGGAATGGGGTCTTGCCCCAAGTGGAGAAGTTTAAATATCTCAGGGTCTTGTTCACGAGTGAGGGAAGGATGAACTGGAGGCTGACAGGTGGATCAGTGTCCATCGTGGTGAAGAGGAGCTGAACCGGAAGGCAAAGCTCACAATTTACCAGTCGATCTACCTTCCAACCCTCACCTGTGGTTACAAGCTTTGTGTAGTGACCAAAAGAACAAGATCACGGATACAAGTGGCTGAAATGAGCTTCCTTCTCATGGTGGCAGGCCTCTCTTTATGTCTCTTGGCTGGTCTGGGAATGCTATTGGTCCGTCAACCCCCCCGGAAGAGCTGAAGGAAGTGGCTGGGGATTGGGACATCTGGACCTCACTGCTTTGGCTGCTGCCCCTGCATTAAGCAGGAAATGATGTAATAATAATATTATTTTTTTAATTTAACAATATTACTGAATATTTTACAACAGTATTAATAACATATATGGCCAAGGAACACATTTCGTTCCACCTTTTTTTGTTGTTGTTACCTGTTAATAATGAGGAAACACTACTATTAATTCTGTTTTATCGTCATCATCATCATCATCATTTTCACTTTAAATGTCTTTATTTACTCGAAATGAAATAGATTTGTTATTTTTCTGTCACTGTAGATGCATATGACAGCTCCAGGATGCTTTGTGATCAGTATTACTTGATGTCTCCAGATGTGGAGATCGAACAAGTGAATTGTAAGTGAGATTTTGCTCTCCATTCAGTCTGTCTTTCTGCGTCCTGTGTATGATGAGTTCTCTCAGCTTGCCTTGGATTAGTTAATAATACCTATAATAAGATCCTGAACACAGAACTGTACAGATAGATTGATTGCATAGATGCAGAATGTTTGTATCATGTTGCGTTTGGCACATTGTTGGAATTATTTAAGCTGTTTATAAAGATTTCTGATGTGAGCTGTGCATCATGCTGCCTTTTTCACAGGTTTGATTATCCTCCTGTATTTCAGGGTTTTAATACAAGCCATAATCTTTTTCTCCATCTCTTGCAGCTTAATAAGAAGAGTTAGAATAAACTTTGCTCTGTGTGTACTTAGAAGTAAATCAATCTGACTTCAGTACAGTTCAGCTTTAATGCCCTGGTTATGCAGAATAAACACCACGAGTGTTTTAGAGAAGTTGAGGCTCACAGGGCAGAAGGTTGAGTGATGACACAGCATTGCCCTGAATAGGCTACAAATTAGACCAAAGTATAATACACAATTAAGCACACCGTGGGCACCTGTCTGTGTGTTCGTTAGAATAAATGCATAGGTTTGAATACATTTTTCCTGTTTGTGTTTTTACAGCAAAAGACTCCAGTAAGCCTGTTAATATTGTGTATGTGCCATCTCATCTTTATCACATGCTGTTCGAGCTTTTTAAGGTACAGTAAGTATTTATGAATAGTTTAATATTTCAAAAATAATACATCTACCTCACAGCAACAAGGTCCTGCATTTCTTTATGCAGATTGCATGTACTTTCTTACTTAGCCTTTCCGTGACCCTAGCAAGATGAAGCAATCTGGCAGATGTGTAAGTAAGTAGTAGGGACAATCCAGTAAAAACAGTTTAATAACTTTTGAGAGGTTTTCTAATTTGACCCAATACTGGAGTATGTGCCAATGTGCATGGGTCTTTGCATCCATCAAAACAAAGTTGACTATATCTACACCTGTGTATAAATAGCACCACCCAAAGATAAGATATGCACCCTAAAGATCACAGCTAAGGTCTCACATAGCCAGTAGATACTTGAGAATTGTGGCTTGGATTACTCTGGCATTCCATGACGATTCCAGCAGACTTTGGAGATGGTTTCAATGCATATGTCACAGCTGTCATGTTTACCAACAGTAACTGTGAGTCATATTTAGCATTTGCTGTTCCATTACCTCTAGGGAAGCCACGTCCTCATGATTCTTAAGGTTGCTCTCCGGCTCTTAAGTATTCCAGTGTAAATGTGTGGAACACTTACGGATAATGCTGGTTCTACCTCAGAAGCCAAAAAAAATGTCTACCGCGAAACAAGTCCTGCTGTGTGAAACCAACCCTTTATAAACCCTAAACAGGTGGAAATGGCCAAAGAGCTAATTCAGGTGAAATAGCTAAATAACTGCCATATGGGTATTCTCATGTTGGTAGAAAGTCCTAGGACTATTCGAATAATCCCCTGAAGAACTGGCAGGAGGGAGCAACAAGAAAATCCGAACAGTGAGTGAGGTGAGGTGAGGGAGTGAGGGACTGAGGGAGGGGGGAAGGGAGGTGAGGTGAGTGAGTCATAATTTTACCCTATAACTTACATCACTGAAAGGTTCGACCCCATGTAACAGCATAGTAGTAATTTGTATAAGGGCTGCACACTGGTGTATTGTTTGGCACATTTTCCAAACAGAAAGAAGGTTCTGGGTTTGAATCCTGGGCTTGGGTGTTTCTGTGTGGAGTTTGAATGGTCTCCCCATGTTTGTATGGTTTTTTTTTTTTTTTTGGTTTTTTTTTTTCTTTGGGTACTCTGGCTTCCTCCTACAGTCCAAAGACATGCACTTAAGGCTAACTACTACTTCTTCTTTTCCTTTCGGCTGTTCCCTTCAGGGGTCGCCACAGCAAACCATCCACCTACATCTCACCCTATCCTCTGTATCTTCTACTCTTACTCCAACTACCTTCATGTCCTCCTTCACCACATCCATAAATCTTCTCTTTGGTCTTTCTCTCGGCCTTCTGCCTGGTGGTTCTAACTTCAGCATCCTACTACCAGTATACTCACTATTCCTCCTCTGTACATTTCCAAACCGTCTCGATCTAGCCTCTCTGACTTTGTCTCCAAAACGTCTTACATGTACTGTCCCTCTGATGTACTCATTGCTGATCCTACCCATCATTACTCCCAAAGAGAGCCTCAACATTTTCATCTCTGCTACCTCCAACTGTGACTCCTGTCTTTTCCCCAGGGCCACTGTTTCTAAACCATACAGCATCGTTGGCCTCATCACCGTCTTGTACACTTTTCGTTTCATTCTTGCCGATACCCTCCTATCACACATCACACCGGACACTTTTCTCCAACCATTCCAACCTGCCTGCACGCACTTCTTCACCTCTTTTCCACACTCTCCATTGCTCTGGATTGTTGAGCCTAAGTACTTAAAATCCTCCACCTTCCTTATCTCTGCTCCCTGTAACCTCACCGTTCCTCTTGGGTCCTTGTCATTCACATACATGTATTCTGTGCACTTAAGGCTAACTGACCACTCCAAATTGCTCTTAGTGTGTGTGTGTGTGTGTGTGTGTGTGTGTGTGTGTGTGTGCATCCGCGTGAGTGATTTTAACAGCATTTTGCTAACTTCATAAATGCAATCTCATTAGTACAAGACGGAATTGTCAGTAATTGCACTACAATCCAAAATAATATATTATGGTGCAAGTGTTTTAGTAGTGTACAGATGGGAGCACTGAAAGCCTATTCAGGCAATGAAAGAAAACAAAAGTGTGTGTGTGTGTGTTGACCCTGTGATTGGCGAGCTGTTCATATGGACCCCACCTTCACTCGGTGTTGGCTGAGATAGGCTCCAGCCTTCCCGCAACTCTAGTAGGATTACTGGTGTTCATGTTTGGTTTGAGCAATGTTTTTACTGAAAAGTTAGAAAAGTGTAGTTTTTTTGACTCGGGGTAACAGTTGAACACTTGAAATGCCTCAAATATATACCTGAAAGTTTACATTTAAATTATTGAGCCCTTGTGACACATACTTACTCCTTTACTTAAACAGAATGCAATGAGAGCAACTGTAGAGACCCATGAGAACAGCATGCATCTTCCAGCAATTAAAGTTCGAGTTTCTCTTGGACATGAAGACCTGACCATAAAAGTAAGTTTTCAGCATCACACGGCTGCTTGATGTGATTACGAAACAAAGGAAATTTAACATTGCTGTATGTAATTATGCAATTTAAAGCGGTGCTGTGAAACTCACCTTATAGATGTCTGACAGAGGAGGAGGTGTGCCCTTGAGGAAGATTGAGCGGCTTTTTAGTTATATGTATTCTACAGCACCGAGCCCTGTGAGTGACAATGCCAGGAATGCACCACTGGTGAGATGTAGCTGCTTCATCGCTAATCATTTCATTCTCCTGGCCAGTTATAACAGTGTATAATGTATAAATCCACCAGGGTTCACAGTTCTCCTAAACTGGCTTTAAGTGTAAACGGTGTGTTAATAGACATCGGCTGGGTTGTAATTTAGCAAAGTTACACTCGGATCGGTCACTTATTTACACTAGCTGTTATGTTTGGGTGTATACAGGCTGGCTTTGGTTATGGCCTTCCCATCTCACGCCTCTATGCCAGGTACTTCCAGGGAGACCTTCAGCTCTACTCGATGGAGGGATATGGCACAGCAGCTGTCATTTACTTGAAGGTACATTATAATTTGATTGACCATTTATTGAAGCTTTTCCTGGGGCAATAGTGGCCTGGTGATAAGGTGCTGGATTACTAATCCTGAGGTTTGGGTTTCAAGCTCCACTGTCAACAGTTGTCACTGCTGTTCCCCAGGCGCAACATTAGTAACTATATTGAAAATTGCATTCATGAATAAAGTACGGAACTAGGAATGGTTATTTTCTGTTTAGTCTAGACAAGTAAATTTGGCATAGGCTAGCATACAGACAAGCTAATTCGATTTAAGTCGTTTTTCGACTTAAATCGTCTCTCCTGTAACCAATTAACGATGTTGGGTGAGGTATACCTGTACATTTTTATGTGAGGTCCACATCTGTGTGTTTGCGTGCGCATGTACATGCGTGTGTGCGTGCGTGATAGTACAGTGTGGGGCTGTGTGTAAAAACCTGTGCCTTCCTCTGCGATTTGTTCCACATCGGTCAGAGGTTTTTATTAATTAAACCTGGGGATTATTATTTATTTTGAGATAAAATCCCATTTTATATTATCAGAGGAGAGATAATGTGGGGAATTAAAGTTGAAATAGTTATTCAGGGAAAAGCAAATTTAAAAATACAATAGATTACAGCGTAGAGAGAGAGAGAGAGAGAGCGAGAGAGAGAGAGAGAGACCGAGACCGGGAAGACTGCTAGTCTTTATAGTTTGTGATTATACGGAATCAGGTGTTTGTTTAGCCCTGTGTGTGGCAGCCACGCCCCACTCCAGCATGCATTTCAACAAAAATCCACAGTGCAGTTGAAGGGTCTCTCACAGACCATCACATAGTGTACTGTATTCGATAATTTTTTCACTTAATTTTGCGGACCTATGGTATGAGTTACGGTACTGTTAACTTTTGTTCAAAAGACGACGGAACGGATTAAGATCATTTACATTTACATTTATCATTTACATTTACCCATTATTTGTAATGGGAAAAGCAAAGCGGATTGGGAATCTGAACAAATCAGAATTCGAACAGCCGTCTGGAATGGATTAAGTTCAAGTACAGAGGCTACACTCTTTGTGTGTGTGTGTGTGTGTGTGTGTGTGTGTATATATATATATATATATATATATATATATATATATGGGGCAGTGGTGGTCTAGTGGTATAAGGTGCCGGATCGCTGATCCAAAGGTTGGGGGTTCGAGTCCCACTCTCCACAAGGTTGTCACTGTCCCCCCCAGTGCAGCTAACTGGGGTATCATAGGCCGGCCATGTCTCTCACTGTCTATGGTGTGAGGCATGTAAAAGAACCATTGCTGACTTTCGACAAGAGTAGGCTGCAAAGCCGTCAGCGTGTTTCCGCCCTGCGATGGCCTGGTGAACTGTCCAGGGTGTACTCTGCCTTCGCCCTGAGTTGGCTGGGATGGGCACCAGCCTCCCCGCGACACTAATTAGGATGAAGCGGTTACAGAAAATGAACTGATGAGATATATATATATATATATATATATATATATATATATATATATATATATATATATATATATATATATATATATATATATATATATATAATTAATTATATATACGCGCCTAAGATGCGTCTTCCTCATTTTCAGCATTAAATACACTGACTCCGGAACTGCCATTTATGTTTAGAAATATTATATTTTTATGTGTGTGAGATGGCAAGAGGCGCATTGCATGTAAGAAATATGCAGATCTTTTTTTTTTTTAATAAACGAAAGTGTAAGCGCACGGGACTCTGACCAGCATTTTATAGAAGGAGCAGCTTTGTGGATAATTTCACAGATTTTTCTTAGTAAAAAAGGGGCAGATTCACATGACGTGTGCAGCTACGAAAAAAAGAAAAAAACAAGCTGACCACCTTCCAAAGCTGTTCTGTTGTATCCGAGCCACTCTGAATTTGCACCAAATTTTGAGCAGGACCAAAACTTTTTTCCCAAGGACTACAAATACAGACTATTTACCTGACTAGTGTACCTCCAAAAATATACTCGGTTACCCTCAAACTAAAATTTGTTTATACACTTGGCCATGATTGCTTACATATGAGCTAGGCTTAGTTTATTTTCTTTCTTCAGTGGACTACAAGCATAATGTAAATATACTTCCCAGAATTATTAGTTTTAAGTATTAGTCAATGAGGTAATGGTAACCTTTCCTTTTGCTGACCTCATAAGGGTGAAATATAGGGTGACTGATGAGATTTTCAGTATTTTAGCTCTGTAATTACTAACTTATTACCTGGGGCAATTACCCAGTACTATGCTTTGCATTCCTATTTGTTTACTGTACCAGTTAAGTTCATCTCTGTCGTACTCTGCTTGGCTTGCAGGCATTATCTTCTGAATCTGTGGAGAGACTGCCGGTTTTCAACAGGTCAGCCTTAAGACATTACCAGACGACCATCGAGGCAGATGACTGGAGCATCCCAAGCAGTGAACCCAAGAAATTGGGAAAGTATGATTACAGTGTGCCAGACGTGAGAACTGAGAGCAGGCTGAAATGAAGGAATAACACAACATAAGGAATGAAAGACGAGCAAACTTGCCTTGAGCTATCATTTTCATTTCAGTCTCGCAATTTCTGGCTTGACATTACAGTCTGAAAGGGCATTTCTAGTAAACTTTACCTTATGCCTCACTCTCTTCATGTATTTTCAGTATATAAGCTAATTTCATTTCAAATATCAATTGAGTGTAATGATCAAAATGAATGCTGCATCACGATTTTATTTCAGAGTATCTTCCCTCCCTGTGAATGTGGGAGTACAGTAGTTTCAGGTAGTAACAACGATCAGATGTATGACTAATGAAAAATGTCTGAAGTGCAAAATCCAGTAAGATGGGTCCAAGTTTATACTGGGTCCAACTCCTCCAGTAGAACCAGCAGGAACATCAGAGACAGTATATTTGCCAATCAGAAGATGCTTTTTCTTCCTCCCCTAAAGGATGACCACTGAAAAACATGACTTATAGCCGCCTTCATCCTTGCAGTGTTATAAACTCATATGGGGGGGCATTACATGGATGTGTCCCGGGCGAGTCATCACAGTACCAGTCTGCACCTAAACAAATCAAATTGGTGAATATTGTCAAAATTCTAACATTTAAATTCAAGTCAGCTGATAGGAACTACAGAATAATCTGACAGATTTTAAGGATATTATAATTAGATGATGAACATCAGGAAGGTTGGCAAGCATGCAAGAAAAAAAAATGCAAATATTGCAATGTAAGTTAAAAATGCATGTGATTTAATCTTGAATAGGAAGTGATAGCAGTGTGTGTACTGTATAGTTTAGAGTGGTGTGTGTGTGTGGTGTGTGTGTTGTGATTAAAGTGGTTTTAAACATGCTTTTAGGTTTTAACACTCCACTTTGGCTGTGTTCACATTGCAAGGATAAGCAGATAAATCATTTTGTTTTGTCTTGGTATTTTAATTAGCAGATCCTTTTTCTTACCATATATTTTCAGTCGCAAAAATTCTCTACAGTCTAAACAGCAAACATACCTTAAATCCAGCTTTTTGCAGTGGGATCAAGGTCACATTTGCACTGTTTGATCCCTCAGATCAGATTTCATTCGGGTTTTTGCTATGCAGGCCTCAACTTCCCACAATACCTCTCTCCGGTCTATAGCTGTTTTTTGGCTAGTTATGGTATACACTATCTCTTTATTTCTGGTTATGACTGTCTGTGCCAGAATTTTTGAGAAGCCTGAATGGAAAATTTATTAAAATAATAATGATAATTATAATGATTTTAATAATAATGCACAGCACAAGCTCTGTGCTGGACGTTTGTTTTTTAGCCAACTGGTGATTTCAATGTACTGTGTGCACAGTTACTGTATCACTCAGTATGAACATGCAAGCAAATCCAGCTGTAGTCCAAAGAAATAATTTCAGTCTAAATATGCTTCAGTGCTTCAGGGCAGTGGTGGCTTAGTGATTAAGGTGATGGATTACTGATCTGAAGCTCCGCGGTTCAATCCCCACGATGACCACTGTTGGGCCCTTGAGCAAGGCCCTTACCCTTAACATCTGCCAGATGCTGTAAATGTAGAAGCTTCATCTCAGATAAACATTGTCAGTAGCAAGGTCATCAATTTTGAATTTGATAAATATACAGGGTTAATTGAAACCGAGAGCCCCCCTGCAACCGCCAAATTCCGCTGAGTAGGATCAGCCCCTCCTGACTAACATATACATGTATATGTGTATATAATATCAATAAATACATATTCAACGCCATAAATGCTTATAATAACAATTAAACATTCAAAAATAATGCATAAGATGTAAATAAAATAGAAACACACACACACATACAGACGCATGCATGCGCACACACACAGATGCGCACCTCACATAAAAATGCAAGTAGTTTTGATGGGGGGGGGGTTTGGGTTGTTTTTGTTTGTTTTGGGATTACTTTGCATAATTGGCCTTGTTTTGCGGCATGTTCCTTAACCTTTCCAGATCAGTCTTCCTTTCGGCTTTTTCCCTTTTACTCAGGAGTCGCCACAGCGAATCTGATTCGCACGTTTGATTTGGCAGAGGTTTTTACGTCGGATGCCCTTCCTGTCACAACCCTTTTTAGCAAGGGACAGAAACACGCTGACGACTTTGCAGCTACTCTTTACGAAAGTCAGCAATGGTTCTTTTACATGCCTCTCACCATAGACAGTGACAGACATGGCCCGCCTTTGATAACCCAGTTAGGTGCACTGGGGGGACAGTGACAACCTTGTGGAGAGTGGGACTCGAACCCCCAACCTTTGGATCAGCGATCCAGCACCCTATACCACTAGACCACCACTGTAAAATTTTTACATCTTAAACACCTTAACCTTTCCAGATATTCTTCCTGAATTTCCTCATTTTTTAATTAAAAAAAAAAAAAAAAACGATGTAATGAAGCCGCATGAATTGAATCGCGAAATAGCGAGGGATCCTTGTACTCTTGAGAAAATGCGCTTTTTTCCTGAAAAATTAGTAATGAGAAGAACCACACAAGATGAAAGTGTGTTCACGTTTGCTGAAGAAAATGTCATGATATCACTTGTTCAGGTGGAAGGTCTCAAATTAAGCGACTATTGTATCACTGTTCTGCAGTGTTTTGTATCTGGGCGACATTTCTGATCCACATTCATACCACCCTAATCCTCTGTTTTACGTTACACTTTACTGCTAATAAAACCCCTGTCGTATGTCACACAGCAGGTCCGCAGGACTATTGTGAGTGTATTATATGAAACACGGTGTACAACAGAAAATCTAACGTCTCACAACCATTTCCTTGGTCGGTCATGTGATACCCTACAGCGTCCTATGGCTGTGTTATGATAAAGATTCAAAGAATTTTGGGTCGTCTGATGCATTAATATCCTACAATATTCTTATGACTATCCTATAGTTAAGCCACTAGACATCCGCATAGGCCAGGAAGGACCCCCCCACCCCTGCCCCATGAGTGACTAAATAGTATTATTTGTCTCGAAAATTATTAGTTCAGATCTGCATAACATTGTATCTTTATTAACATTAAAGAAGAAAGAAACATAGCTCAACTTACAATAAAGAAAAACTTCATTAACATTGTTTTTAGTCTATAATAGAAAGATTTAAAGTGCACCGATGTGCCTGAAATAAAAAAATACATCCTTATTCAAACTCATTTAACTTATTTATGTGTTAATATCTCCGTCTCTCTCCATCGTTCTCTTTGTTCCTGTTAGAAAATTTTCCGTGTTTTTTCTTGAGGGGTCGTTTACCGCACTTCATATTGTTTGCTCGTGTGAAAAATCGCTAGACCATAGCACGTCAATGAGAGTGCCACTGCCAACTAGTGGAGAGGAGGTGCAATTACATTTAAATATTGTACACTATTCCACAAAAACATGTTCCCCAGGGTCATACGACCCCCCCCCACCCCAGGAATCATACCACGCACACCACTATTTGAGAAACGCTGGCATAGACCCACATGTGTCGTACAACATTTTTAGGGCAGTATTAGGTTGAGCAGATGTACTAGTATATGTGGTCACATTTCAACCAATTATGACAGGAATATTATACGAGTGTCTGTTTTGTTTTGTGACGGTCTCAATCCACTTCAATACACCAGTCCCTTCTGTCATAGCTCCGCCCAGTTTATGCAACACATGTTAGTGAGAGGCTTAACATGCAGGACTGCTTCTTTATTCTCTCTAGCTTTTTTCCAGGGGTCCTCCAGAGCGATTTTTTTTTTTTTTTTTTTTTTTTTGCACTGAAGGCTTGTGTCACTAATTTATTTACTTTTTTGCTACTGAACTGGTATATTGTCTAACAAGTATGAGCACTTTTCCATGATGTGTATTAGTCATGCACAACCCTATTTTTAGTCCGAGGACTAAGGTCTGTTCACGTGAATGACGGCCATGCATCACTTATAAACATTAAGATGAGCCGCTGAGGCAGAGAGATCAGATCCGAACTGCTCTGACGAGAAGATGAAAATTGAGAAATAAAGCTTGTAATGTGAACGTAGCCTTCCTGTGAATGTTACTGATGTGACTTCCCTGAGTAGTGTACAGTAAGGACATGAAGGCATGATGAATACTGTATATGAGAAAACAACAGGCTAGAATAAGAGTATGTGGATATCATGCTTGCTTTGAGCAGCACACTGAAAAAAAAAACAATTCTCATTATTTTTCGAATGTCCTAATACTGATAACACGAGCCATGTTAAGTACAGCCTGGCCTGATATGATGATAATACAGGGATCCCTCACTTTCCACGGTTAATTGGGACCGTGAGCCCCCGCGACCGTCAAATTCTGTGAAGTAGGATCGACCCCCCCCCCCCGACTGATGTATACGTACATGTATATATAATATCAATAAATACATATTCAACGCTATAAATGTTTATAATAACAATTAAACATTCAAAAATAATGCATAAGATGTAAATAAAATATAAATACAAACACGCCCGCGCACGCACTCGGGTGCGCACAAAAATGTAAGTAGTTTTGATGGGGGGGTTTTTTGGTTGTTTTTGTTTAGGGGCTTTTTGCATAATTGGCCTTGTTTTGTGGCATTTTCCTTACCTTTTTCCCCTATTCTTCCTTAATTTCCTTTTTTTTTTTTTTTTTTTTAATTCGATGGATTTTTTTTTAAAAACCATGATGCCCTGAAGTCGCATGAATTGAAGCGCGAAGTAGCGAGGGATCGCTGTATTTATATTGCTGCTGCTTGCATTAAAAGCACGGAAGACATTCAGTAGATGTGTTTAAATGCAGCGACTGATTTTAAACTGTTGTTTGGTCACTCTGACCGAATTCTGTGTACACCTTAACATTTAATTAAGCAGATGATTAAAAACCGAATTCTTTTCCTTAATCAACGACAACTTTGTATGCTCTTTTTAAAACTGAAACACCAATATTGTATTCCTGGATTTTAATCATAACGAACATTTTAATCACATAATTTCAGGATAAAGAAAAACACAATGCTGTACTTTGTGTCTTTGATTCCCAGCCTGATGATGGGTAAGTGTGTATCCTAAACACGATTATACTGTAGAAAATATTGGGACACTCGTCATTTCAAGCCGATGGCTTTTCATTCTTCAGCCAGTTCAGATGCTGTACTCTGACTGTCATATTAATAATAAACATGTTGTTGGTTTGTGTTGTGTTTACCACTGCACTCAGCTAATTTATCAGCTACATGGTTTTTTTTTTTCTTTCCCTTTTCTTTTTGATGGTGTCAGTATCAAGATCCATTTTGCACGCTACAGTGTGTTACTACTTTTACCTCACTAGCTCTAATTCTAGTCATGTGAACGTGACCTGAGGCAGGAACCATGTCTGTCATAGCGAAACATGTATAGCGTAACTTCCTGTTTTGTAAACCACTCACGGTTTTGTAAATGCAGGGCTTTTGACCTCACTGAAGTTGAGCAGCATTTTTTCAATGAATAATAAATCATGCAATAAAATAAGAGGACACTATTTGTGGTTATTTATTTATGATTCCTTATTTGAGTGATAAAAGTTATCCAAGGACTGTATGCATACAGTGGTACCTCACCTAACGAAATAATTCGTTCCAGAGCTTTTTTTTGTAATGTGCATTTTTCGTAAGTTGAACCGCATTTTACATGTAAAACGCGTGATTCATTCCAAGGCGCCCAATACTACCCCAAACCCTTTAAAAATTATAATACTTCTGCTTCAATATCGTACCGATGGTAGACGGGTTTGGCCATATTCCTTTGTGATATCACTCGAGCCCATTTCTTCTCACTTGCACTGGAAATCACACGCTTGTGTGTGTGTGTGTGTGTGTGTGCGCGCACGCGTGCTGACCATGTCTTAGCAGAGTTATAATCTTACAAATATTTATGGAAGGTTAAAAGTCTAAGTCAAGAAATAAAACATAAAACAGTAACTCTGTACATTACACGAAAAGCTTCATGGTGGACTCGGCTCCATAATGGGCAATAGGATGCGTCATTCCTCCTACGCAATGGGATCCCTGTCCAAGATGGCGTCAGGTAGACCTGTCCAGGATGGCGCTTGAGTGACGGTGACATGAATGACAGCTCAGTTGTTAGCCAGTGGGAAGCCAGCGGGGCGGGATGTTTGAACGTCATTGATGGGAGAGAGCTCGTACATTGTTTTAATGTTTGAATGGCACGTTTGAATTTTTAAGATGGCGCTTTCGTAATGTGAACTTGTCTCGTATCCTGAGACAAAAATTTTAGGAAAATGCTTTTCGTAACCTAAATTTTTCGTTTGGTGAGTCTTTCGTAAGGTGAGGTACCACTGTGCAGCCGGCCCCCAATTTACGAATTTAATCCGTTCCAGAGCCCTTTTCGTATTGCGCGGATTTCATAAGTAGGGGTCGCATTTTACATGTTAAACGGCCAATTCGTTCCAAGGCTCCAGTCTTTGGACTGGATAAACCCTTTAAAAATGATAAAAGTACATCAATTTTGTATGAAATATGTGTTAAAAGTAGTAGTTGCTTGTGTGGCATTTGTCCCACAGTCCAAAGTTATGCACAGTAGTCTAATTAAAGCTAATTGGCTGTTCCAGATTGCTCCTGGGTGTGGATATGAGTGTGACTGGTGGTGTGTGTGTTGGCCCTGCAATGTTCTGGTGAGATGTTCTGACTGTGATAGGTTCCAGCCACCCAGTGAGACTAATAGTAGAATTAAGCAGTTCAGCAAATAAATGAGAGTGCTGTACTGAGAAACATCCACCACCCAAACGGGATCTGTTCTGTGGTAATCCTATAGGGGTCTCTTTTAGGTGTAAAGGTCAAAGGGTACTGTAAAACTGTGGGCAGCAACAGATGAGTTACAGTGGATGGTAATATAATTGCATTCCTCAGTCACATATGGTGACCCGCCTTACACTTGTACCTCAACTTGAACTTTTCCAGAACCCCTTTAAAATGAAATAGGCATAATTTGGATCAAGTCTTAGATCTGAATAAAGCTGCTAGTAATACTGATGGAACGGTAGATTTAATATACTTTGTAAAATATTAAAGTAAAAATGATTGATTAAATATTAAGTCCTTTTCCTAAGCAATTCAAAAATTACTCCGGGTTTACACTGTTGCATTGTCTCCACAATCTGATACAAAAAAGTGTGGTGTCCCATGATTTATGAACATGATGGAAGCACAATATGGGGATTTAAAAGAGGCTGGGTCAATCTAACCGATGAAATTTAACAGAATCATGTTTTGATGTTCATTAAAATCTTCTAAGATGGCACGTCAAGATTTGTTGTGCTCTGTTACAACCTTTTCAGTTCTATTATGATTCCCACCTTCTGGCATAATTGGCATCAAAAATTTTGCCATGATCTGGGTGATCACAACCTCCACATCCCAACACGGACATTGTACCCCAGTGTATGTGCGAATCAGATAATTTGCTGTGGCGACTCCCGAGAAAGGGAAAAAGCAGAAGAGATGTGTGTGTGTCTTCTTCTTTTCCTTTCGGCTTTTCCCTTCAGGGGTCGCCACAGCGAATTATCTGCCTCCATCTCACCCTAGCCTTTGCATCTTCTTCTGTTACACCAACGACCTTCATGTCCTCCTTCACCACATCCATGAATCGTCTCTTTGGTCTTCCTCTAGGCCTTTTGCCTGGTAGTTCCAGCCTCAGCATCCTATTACCAATATACTCACTATCCCTCCTCTGTATATGTCCAAACCATCTCAATCTAGCCTCTCTGACTTTGTCTCCAAAATGTCTTACATGTGCTGTCCCTTTGATGTGCTCATTCCTAATCCTGTCCATCCTCGTTACTGCCAAAGAGAACCTCAACATTTTCATCTCTGCTACCTCCAACTCTGCCTCCTGTCTTTTCCCCACGGCCACTGTTTCCAACCCATACAACATCGTTGGCCTCAACACTGTCTTGTACACTTTTCCTTTCATTCTTGCCGGTACCCTTCTATCACACATCACACCGGACACTTTTCTCCAACCATTCCAACTTGCCTGCACACGCTTCTTGACCTCTTTTCCACACTCTCCATTGCTCTGGATTGTTGAGCCTAAGTACTTAAAATCCTCCACCTTTCTTATCTCTGCTCCCTGTAATCTCACCGTTCCTCTTGGGTCCTTGTCATACATGCACATGTATTCTGTCTTACTGAGGCTAATCTTCATTCCCCTCCTTTCCAGGGCATACCTCCACCTCTCTAGATTTTCCTGCACTTGTTCTCTGCTCTCACTACAGATCACAATGTCATCTGCAAACATCATAGTCCATGGGGAATCTTGTCTAACCTCGTCTGTCAGCCTGTCCATCATCATAGCAAACAAGAAAGGGGCTGAGAGCTGACCCTTGATGCAGTCCCACCTCCACCTTGAACTTTTCTGTCACACCAACAGCACACCTCACCCCTCTTACATCTCTCATACATGTCCTGCACCACTCTAACATACTTCTCTGCCACTCCAGACTTCCTCATGCAATACCACAGTTCTTCTCTCGGCACCCTGTCATATGCTTTCTCCAGATCCACAAAGGCACAATGCATCTCCCTCTGACCTTCTCTGTACTTCTCCATTAACATCCTCAAGGCAAACACTGCATCTGTGGTGCTCTTTCTTGGCATGAAACCAAGCTGTTGTTCACAAATGCTGACCTCTGCCCTTAGTCTAGCTTCCACTATTCATTCCCATAACTTCATCGTATGGCTCATCAACTTTATCCCTCTGTAGGTGCCACAACTCTGCACGTCTCCCTTGTTCTTAAAAATGGGCACCAGAACACTTCTCCTCCATTCCTCTGACATCCTCTCACTCTAAGACCTTGTTAAATGTTCTTGTCAGAAAATCTACTGCTACCTCTCCTAGACACTTCCATACCTCCACCGGTATGTCATCAGGACCAACTGCCTTTCCATTCTTCATCCTCTTCAATGCCCTCTTCACTTCACCCTTACTAATCTTTGCTATGTCCTGGTCCTCAACAGTCACCTCTTCTACTCTTTTCTCTCTCTCATTTTCCTCATTCATCATCTCTTCAAAGTACTCTTTCCATCTTCCCAGCACACTTCTGTCATCAGTCAATACATTTCCCTCTCTGTCCTTTATCAATCTAACTTGCTGCACGTCCTTCCCATCTCTATTTCTCTGCTGTGCCAACCTGTATAAATCATTTTCTCCCTCTTTACTTTCCAACCGAGCATACAAGTCATCAAACTCGCTCTGTTTGGCCTTTGACACTGCTACCTTTGCCTTACGCTGTGTCTCCCTGTACTCCTGTTTACTCTCTTCGGTTTTCTAAATGTCCCACTTCTTCTTAGCTAACCTCTTCCTTTGTACACACTCCTGCACTTCCTCATTCCACCACCAAGTCTCCTTATCTACTTTCCTTCCAGATGACACACCAAGTATTCTCCTACCTGTCTCCCTAATCACATTAGCTGTAGTTGTCCAGTCATCTGGAAGCACTTCCTGACCACCCAAAGCCTGTTTCAACTCCTCCTTGAAGACAACCTGACACTCTTCCTTTTTCAACTTCCACCACTTTGTCTTCTGCTCTGCCTTTGCCTTCTTCACCTTCCTCACCATCAGCATCATCCTGCACACCACCATCCGATGCTGTTTGGCAACACTCTCACCCGCTACTACTTTGCAGTCACTGACTTCCTTTAAATTACATCGTCTGCACAAGATGTAGTCTACTTGTGTGCTCCTACCTCCACTTTTATAAGTCACCCTATGCTCCTCTCTCTTCTGGAAGAAAGTATTCACCACAGCCATTTCCATCCTTTTTGCAAAATCTACCAACATCTGTCCTTCTGCGTTCCTGTCCTGGATACCAAACCTACCCATCACTTCCTCGTCCCCTCTATTTCCTGCACCAACATGTCCATTGAAGTCTGCCCCAATGACCACTCTTTCACCTCTGGGGGTACTCTGCATCACTTCATCTAACTCCCTCCAGAATCTCTCCTTCTCTTCTCGCTCACATCCTGTCTGTGGGGCATAAGCACTAACAACATTGACCATCACACCTTCAATTTCTCACTTGAGACTCATCACTCTGTCTGACACTCTTTTCACTTCTAGAACATTCCTGACAAACTCCTCCTTCAAGATGACTCCGACTCCATTTCTCTTCCCATCCACACCATGATAAAACAGCTTAAACCCTGCTTGATGCTTCTAGCCTTGTTACCTTTCCACCTGGTCTCCTGAACACAGAGTATGTCCACCTTCCTCCTCTGCATCATGTCAGCCAGCTCTCTACCTTTTTCTGCCATAGTTCCAACGTTCAAAGTCCCTACTTTCAGTCCTAGACTCATGCCTTTCCTCTTCTCTCTCTGGCAACGGACACGCCTCCCGCCTCTCCTTCTTCGACGTCTTCGATCAACAGTAGTCCAATTTCCATCAGCACCCTGTTGGTTGACGGCACTGGTTGACCTCGACCGATCCGGTATGTCATTCTTTCTTGTGATTCGCATAGTTTATTTGGCATTTGTTTTACGCCGGATGCCCTTCCTGACGCAACCCTCTGCATTTATCCGGGCTTAGGACCGGCGTGAGGGAGAGACACTGGTTTGTGCCCCCCCCCCCTCACGGCTGCATTTTTTATTTATATATATATATATTATATATATATATATATATATATATATATATATACTAGTCCTTCTCAAAAAATTAGCATATTGTGATGAAGTTCATCATTTTCTGTAATGTACTGATAAAAATTAAACTTTCATATATTTTAGATTCATTGCACACCAACTGAAATATTTCAGGTCTTTTATTGTTTTAATACTGATGATTTTGGCATACAGAATCATGAAAACCCAAAATTCCTATCTCAAAAAATTAGCATATCATGAAAAGGTACTCTAAACGAGCTATTAACCTAATCATCTGAATCAACCAATTAACTCTAAACACCTGCAAAAGATTCCTGAAGCTTTTAAAAACTCCCAGCCTGGTTCATTACTCAAAACCGCAATCATGGGTAAGACTGCCGACCTGACTGCTGTCCAGAAGTCCATCATTGACACCCTCAAGCAAGAGGGTACGACACAAAGAAATCCCCCAAGGTCTGGAATCTGCCCTTCTTTAACTTTTTCCTTCCCACTGAGGTGCCTTGATGCAGCACTCTGGGAACAGTCTATTCGCTCAGAGATTTCTTTCTGGTATCCTGGCTGGTGATACTCTCCAGTGCGCAGAGCCGGGGTAGGGAGTAATGGAGGACAGGCTGTTACAGAAGCAGTAAGTTTCCCCTCTTGGCACCACCAAAAGGATCCAATGGAAGGGCAAGTGCCGATACGACTGGGTTCCAGTGCCACTGCAGGAGTTACTAGAAGGTTACTGTGAACGAACTGACTCCAACTCCCGATTAGAAACACGCTGACAACTTTGCAGCTACTCTTGTCGAAAGTCAGCAATGGTTCTTTTACATGCTTCACACCATAGACAGTGAGAGACCTGGCCGGCCTTTGATAACCCAGTTAGCTGCACTGGGAGATATATATATATATATATAATATGATATAAAAATATATACCTGTTTTGTTTGAAGCCTAGTGTTTGTCAGCACATGTATCCTTGTTGTGTTGTTCCCGGTACCTTGATGAGTAAGAGGTGCTTTGTCTTCCATATTTCTGTGCTAGTTTACCGTCTCATAATCTCTATATTTTTTAGGTCATGCAGCAGCTGACCTTCTTAAATTTTTTTGCTTGGCATGGGCCCTGTAATGGCCTGGTGAGCTATGCAGGGTGTATTTTGCCCTCCCCAGAGTTGGCTGAGATGGGCGCAAGCCTCCCTGCAACCCTAATTAGGATTTAGTGGTTCAGAAAATGAATGAATAAATGTTTGGCAGGAGAGAATACATTCTTAAAATTTCAGCATGTGGCAGCATTTTTTTTAACTAAATATTGATCTTTGTTCTCAACTTGCTTTATGATCCTGTTTGTTTACTAACAATCTCTGGTGCCCTCTAGAAACCGGTACAAACGATATCAGCGTTACAGACATAAGCCATGTGACATTTGCTGCCAAATAGTGATAGGCAGGTAAGTAGTCTGTTGGGTTTTTACACCCGAGCTGAGTGGCTCATCAGGCCAGTGCTTATTCATGGTTTCTGTAGCATGAAGTTACCAGGAGTTCAACTCCTCCTGGATGGGATGCCAGTCCATTGCATGTTACCATCCCAGTATATTTTACTGGTAGCCATTTATACTGTTGGGTGAACAGAGGCACACTTGTGGTTAAGACTTTGCCCAGGGGTTTTAGCACAGTGGGGGTCTAACTGGGATTCAAACACACACCCTCCTGATCATGAGCCCAGCACCCTAACCACTACACCACCAGCCCCTGCCAAATAGTGGCATTGGGATTATTAAAGGGTTTGTTGAAAAAAGATGTGATGAACTTCAAATGCAATTCAAACAAAGAAATCCCATGTGCTTGGTTTGAACTACCATCACCGCTCAGACATTACCTCACCTCATCAGTCCTGAGGATAACAGGGCACATGGATTGGCTGATTAGAGTGTGGTCTCTAAAAACAGGATTGGCTAGTTACATTGCAGGGTCTCTGATTTGTACTTGTGCTTCTCGGATTTCAGAAATAAAAGAATATGCAGTGTTGGTTCACAGTGTCCATGATGGAATGGATGGATGCACATGGGAGGTTCAGGTGTTTCTCTGTGGATGTTCTCCCCATGCTTGGGTTTCCTCCAGGTACTTGGGTTCTTCCCACCATCGATAAACCTGCCCATTAGGCTAACTGGCTGTTCCAAATTGACCCTGTGTGTGAATGTTTGAATGTGTGTTGGCACTCTAGTGGCCTGGCATACTGGTTTACTCCGACTTCCTTCATTAGGATTAATCAGCTTAGACAATGAATGAATTATTTTCCTTTCTTGGGTGTTTTATTTATTTTATGTTCTATATGTAAAACGCGTGATTCGTTCCAAGGCTCCCAATACTACCACCTAAACCCTTTAAAAAATTATAAAAGCGTACCTTTTAAGACCTCCTTCTGTTTCAATATCATACCAATGGTAGGTGGGTTTGGCCATATTCCTTTGTGATATCACTCGAGCCCGTTTCTTCTTCTCAGTGTGTGTGTGTGTGTGTGTGTGTGTGTGTGTGCGTGCGTGTTGACCATGTCTTCTTAGCAGAGTTATAATCTTACAAATGTTTATGGAAGGTTAAAAGCCTGAATCAAGAAATAAAGCATAAAATAACAGTAACTCAGTCCTTTACACGAAAAAGCATCATGGTGGATTCAGCTCTATAATAGACAATGGGAGGTAGATGTGTCATTCCTCCTAGGCAATGATGTCCAAGATGGCGTCCCTGTCCAAGATGGCGCTTGAGTGAAGGCGACATGAACGACAGCTCAGTTGTTAGCCAATGGGAGGCCAGCGGGGCAAGATGTTTGAACGTCATTGATGGGAGAGCAGGTCATGCAATGTTTGTATGGCGCGTTTGAATTTTTAAGACGGCGTTTTCGTAATGTGAACTTGTTTCGTATCCTGAGACAAAAATTTTAGGAAAATGCGTTTGATAACTTGAATTTTTCATTTGATGAGACTTTCGTAAGGTCAAGTACCACTGTATTTGGAAATGTTCAAGGTGCAACAACACCCTTGCATTTTGTGCATAAAGGTTTCATAGAAGCTACATTTGTTATTAAAAATGTAGGTTCTCTGAAACATTTGTGCACTACATGCAATGTGCTGGGGTTTTTTTTTGTTTGTTTTTTAAATAATGATAACAATGGCTCCAGTGTGAAGTTTGTGCTAAAACATTGTGCTGTGTCATCCTTCCCCATATCCTTCCTCCCAATGTCTGCTTAAAAAGCAGAGCTGGCTTTCTGGTATGAAGCCAATGTGTAGACCTGGAGTAAAGCCACAAGTCTAGAACACTGTGCTCTCTCTTCTCTTTGGTTCTCCCAACATGAACTTGCATGGACACTCATGTGACCACACATGAGAATTATTTAGGAAACACACAGGACCTTTCCATGACCTTTCACTTAGTAACACCAACCTGCCATTTTCACACCAACCCTGACTACATATTTGTTATTGGCGGTTACGAGTAGGGATTTGTTGCTTGTTGTCATGCCAGACTCTATAAGTTGATGACTGGTTATAAGTTTTATTTCTGCTTGGAGTGGAAATGGGATGCAGGCTGAGGAAAATCATTACTTCCAGATGACACTGTGTGGGTGATTGATTATATGTTTCTGTAAAGCTAGCACACAAACACACCCAGAACTCTGACCTCTGAACAGTGAGAGTCAGCAGCAGGAGGTGACTTGAGTTTACACGAATATCACGATCAGCTCAGAGTAAACTGTTAATCAGAATCCCAGGGAAAAAGTATGTTAGGGTCATGGACAGTCTGTATTTACAAATGGAAACTGTTCAGTTCATTTTCTGTAACTGCTTAATCCTAATTAGGGGCCAGTGGTGTAGTGATTTAGGGTTTTGTGCTCATGATCGGGAGGTTGTAGGTTCAAATCCCAGTTAGACCCCCACTGTGCTAAGACCCCTGGGCAAGGTCTCAACCACAAGTGTGCCTCTGTTCACCCAGCAGTATAAATGGGTACCAGTAAAAAATACTGGGAAGATAACCTGTGATGGACTAGTGTCCCATCCAGGAGGAGTTGAACTCCTGGTCGCTTCATGCTATGGAAACCGGGGATAAGCACCGGCCTGATGAGCCACTAGGCTCGGGTGTTAAAAGCCCAAAAGTCTTTACCTTTTACCTAATCCCAATTAGGTTCGCGGCCCATCCCGGCCAACTCCAGGCGAGAGCAGAGTACTCCCTGGACAGCTCACCAGACCACTGCAGGGCGGAAACACGCTGATGGCTTTGCAGCTACTTTTGTCAAAAATCGGCAATGGTTCTTTTACACCAACCTCACACCATAGACAGTGAGAGACATGGCCGGTCTTTGATAACCCAGTTAGCAGCACGGGGGGGGGACAACCTGTGGTAAGTTGGGCTTGAACCCCCAACCTTAGGATCAGTGACTCAGCGCCCTGTACCACTAAGCCACCACTGCCCCAAAATGGAAACTGTGAGACATAAATATAAACTAATGTTAATTTATGAAATTGTAGATTACACATCATCACATCCTTCTCAATTCTTTTCTTCGACAAAACGATTAATGCATTAAATGTCTCTTGTCTTTCAGCTGCCAAATATAAAACTGCTGGTACTGTATCAAATGTTTATCCTCTTATTTCAAACAAAACTGTCTCAGATATGGGTCAGTCTCTGAAGTCCTGTAATCTTATAGCTCAAAGCTGTTTGGTTAAAGTCAGTTAACTATAGAAGGTAGTTTTTTTTTTTTTAATCATTTTGGATGCAGTTTTCCAAGACAAATGCCTTATTTATCACATTTACCACTTTCGCTCAGTGTATTTTCTGTAACTGCTTAATTCTAATTAGGGTCACAGGGAGGCTGGCGCCCATCCCAGCTGACTCCAGGCAAGGGCAAAGTACACCCTGGACAGCTCGCCAGGCCATCGCAGGGCGGAAACACGCTGATGGCTTTGCAGCTACTCTTGTCGAAAGTCAGCAATGGTTCTTTTAGATGCCTCGCACCACAGACAATGAGAGACACGGCCGGCCTTTGATAACACAGTTAGCTGCACTGGGGGGGGACAGTGACAAACTGTGGTGAGTGGGACTCGAACCCCCAACCTTTGGATCAGCAATCCAGCACCTTTTACCACCAGGCCACCACTGCCCTAACTTTCATTCATTCATTCAGAATCAGAAAACTTTATTGATCCCAAAGGAAATTGTGTGCACACAGTTAATCCATACAAGTAAGAATGAGACAAAGATAAATTCTCGATAATGAAAAAATTAAATTAAAGAAAAATAAACTATATTTATATACAGTTGTGTTCAAAATAATAGAAGGCAGACATCACTAACTTGATCAATCACTGTTTTTGGTAGAAATGATATTTCTACATGGCAAATAGTTTACTATAAACAGATATCGAATGAATTCTATCAATGAGTAATAGTACTGTACATATACTGTCCATGTATATCAGTATGATAAACAGTAGAATGTAAATATTTAACAGTGGACGTTGTTGCTATATGGAGGCGTTGTACAGTTTAATGGTCATGGGTAGGAATGCTGTCCTGTGTTGTTCAGTGGTGTGTTTAGGTGGTATCGGTCTCTCACTGTGATGCGGATGGGGTGTATTGATCAGTATTGTCTTTATTTTGGACAGCATTCACCTCTAAAACACCACCATGAGAGAATCCAGCTCTATCCCCACAACATTAACTGCCTGATGGATCAGTTTGTTCAGTCTCTTTGCATCTGTTAATCCCCAGCATGCAACAGCATAGAGGATATTACTGTCAACAACCGACTCATAGAATATATTGTAGTGTCCGACAGATGTTATACAACCTTAGCCACCTTAAAAATAGAGACGACCCTCACCCTTCTTGTAAAGTGCAGTCGTGTTCTTAACACAGAACAGTTTATTGTCAATATGAACTCCAAGGTATTTGTAATCCTCCACCATTTCTCCATTGTCAGCCTGGAGGGAAACAGGGGTCACTGGTGTTTTGAATCTCCTAAAATTCACAATCAGTTACTTGGTCTTTGTCACATTAAGCTACAGATGATTCTGCTCACACCATTTGACAAAGGAATCAACAGCAGCCCAATATTCCGGCTCCTCACCTCCAGTTATATATCCAACTACAGCAAAGTCATCAGACATCTTCTGAAGATGGCAGATCTCTGTGCAGTAGATCAAGTCCGTTGTGTAAAGGATGAAGAGGAAAGGGGAGAGAATCCTCCCCTGTGGTGCTCCAGTGTTGTTGACTACCATTTCTGACATGCAGTGTTGCAGGTGCACATACTGTTGTTTTCCGGTAAGGTAGTCCACAATCCAGGACAGGAGAGCCGGCCACCTGCATCACTGTCAGCTTCTCACCCAGGAGGATCAGGCTGATGGTGTTGAATGCACTGAAAAATGACGACAAAAAAAAAAAAAAAAAAATATGACCCTTACAGTGCTCACCAAGAGGTCCAAGGTGGGTCTAGACATGGTTAAGCAGGTAGATGCTTCTGCAACTCGGAGACGAGGCGGGTGGGCGAACAGAAGGGGATCCATGTGTTGTCTAACCATTGGTTTGGAGTTGATAAAGTATGAGTCTCTCAAGTGTCTTCATGACATGTGAAGTAAATTTCATTCATCTCCTAAGCCACTTGACCCGAACTAGGGTCGTGGGGAGGCTGGCGGCCATCTCAATCAATTCTGGCTGTAAGTGGGGTACACCCTGAATAGCTCACCAGGCCATCGCAGGGCCAACACACATATTGGAACAATCAGTTAGCCTACTGTGCATGTTTTTCGGTTTATGGGAGAAAACTTGTGCAAGAATTGGGACAACATGCAAACTTCACACAAATGCACCTGAAGCCAGGAATCGAACTCATAACCTTTTTGTCGTAAGGCAGACGTGCTAACCACTTTGCCATCTTGCTTCCCTACTTATAACTTTTTTGTTGGATTCACTGAACATTTCATTCAAGATTAGGCTTGTCATACAGTTCAAAAACATGCACAGTAAGCTGATTGCCAATTCCAAATTGCCCCTGTGTCGACTGAGTTCGCTAAAATAGGCGCCAGCCTTCCCACGATCCTTATTTTCGGACCTTTATTTATCATTGCAGAATCTCATTCCTAATCCAACATCTCCCAAGTTTTATCAGAAGCTGCTTCCCCACCTAATCCTGAAATGCTGATTATGAGTGTATGCCCTAGACAGCCTGTTTGACTTCCTCCTCACATTTATCATCTCTGTGCATACTCTGCCCCGATCAGTTGTCTAAAATCTCTACACTCTGTGCATACTCTGCAGAGACAGACCAGGATGGGCAAATATACTGCTGCACATGTAAAAGCAGTGGGGTAAGTCCATGCCGATGTGACACACGTGTGCCTCCCAAAATCCCATCTGTATTTATGTCGTGAATATATTTGATCTTACAAATAAGTACATTTTTCTTCATACTTTACATCAATGAATACATTGTAGTGATTGAGGGCAGTGGTGGCCTGGTGGTAAAGGGTGCTGGGTCACTGATCCTAAGGTTTGGGTTCAAGCCTCACTTACCACAGTTTGTCACTGTCCCCCCAGTGCAACCAACTGGTTATCAAAGGCCGGCCATGTCTCTCACTGTATATGGTGAGCGGCTGTAAAAGAACCATTGCTGACTTTCGTGAAAAGTAGCTGCATAGCCATCAGCATGTTAAAGGAGGAGCTGTTCAGGAGGGATTCTGCCCTCACTAAGAGAAAGCGGATATATGCAAGGGCCAGTGATGCCAGAAGCATGTCGACACACAAGTAACACTGTAGTGACTGCATTTGATTACATTTTACACACTGTTGGGAAATTGGTAAATAAGCAGTTCATGAATACCCAAACCTCTGTGTTTAAGAATTTCTTCCTCCACTTCCATGTGATTCCAATAGGATTCTAAATGGGTGTAATTAAAAGCATGAGCACATGTTTGGTGAGGCAGTTACTCAAAGATAGTTAAGCTATAATACTCCTGGATTTGTCTTTCAGTTAATATTTGACTGTGTTAGTGTCAGTTGTATAACTGTACTATATAGTGTGTGCTTAGGTGCCTCAATAGCAATGCATAAATCAATCTGACCTTTAGTTATCTCTACATTATATACAAATATTTCTCTGACAAACATTCCTCTGTTCATTCACAATTTTTCCTGACTAAATTGTCACATATAATATTTAGTTCATTCCTGTTATTTGGTTGAATATTAAAACATGGCTCCACCATGTGACACAGGGGTTAAAAATAAATCATATAATTTTAGGCATATTGTCTTGATGAATACACAGAAGAATTCTATGAACATAAAAGAAATGGATGTTTTCCAAATAGCTTTTCATACATGAATCCACACACACACTCACATACAGCTCTTTAGGAGTTGCAGTGCAAACTGTAGCCTTTTTCTGAGCACACATACAGCACATCCTGGAATATTTATTGTGGACAGATTCAAAATGTTCACCTACGAGTAAATAGATTCACTAGTATATGATTCCTACAGGTTCAAGGAGTACGTATCGCTTGATTGATGGGGGGAGTGAGAGTCCTTTAATACCAGTCTCATAGCAGCTGCACATCGCCCCACGGATGGCACATCTGGCCAAGTGTTGCAAAGACCGTGGACTGGTGCAGGCAGCAAACAGCGAATCATAAAACTTCCCATGCATCTTTTGGGAAAGAAAGAAATGCAGGGTTTATAACTGATGGATATACTGTGTGTGTGTGTGTATATATATATATATATATATATATATATATATATATATATATACAAACACACACGTGTATATATATATATATATATATATATATATATATACACAAACACACACACACACACACACACACACACACACATATATATATATATATATATATGCGCTGCGCAAAATATTCACTTACATGTGGAATCCCAAGACATCTGAACATGAATTTCAAATTTTCAAAAAAAATGCAAAAATATGAAATCACATCAATCCCTTTTCTATCACAGCTCGAGTGTGATCACCCCTTACATCCACCAAGTCAGAAAGTTATGAGATTTTGTGGTTATATGTGTGTCTGTTAGCACGATAACGTAAAAAGTAATCAATGGATTTCCATGAAATTTTAACAGATTTGGATCTTGGGCAAATGACGAAGTAATTACATTTTAAGAGTGATCTAGAGCTGAATCCATTTGGGGTTTGAATGATTTTTTTTTAAAGCCTGCAATAAAAAGTTGAAATTGCACTACCTTGGTGGAGGTTTGCACTCACTGATTGCAGCTCTAGTTTTAGAATGACATTTTCAAACAAACAATTTTCCCACCAATTAACAAAATAGAGCTAAGTATAATCAAGCGCATTATTTGGTGCCAAAACCAGTAAGTAGAATACTGTCACTGTTACTACTAGCTACAGTACACTTAACTTGGGAGAGGACTGACCAGATATCAGATGCCTTGACGACAGCAGGGAAACAAAAAAAACAAAACAAAGAAAAACAAACGTCTGACACCTTGTATGATGCGTGAGGAATAGCGTCACTCCATTTTGGGGTTCTCATGAGACGCTCATAGGAGTTTACCATCACTTCGACTGCTCTGGGGTCATCGTGGCAAATCTGCAACACCTAATTAATAAAAGGCTAATGTCTTACACCTCATGTAATGATAACCAAAATATTACAGATCATTAAACCATTTAGTGTTCAATTTTAAAAAAATACTCTCAGAAATCTGTGTAACGAGTACCTTGTGGAACTGTTTTGGGTGGACTCTGGCTGCCCTGTAGTTCAGCAGAAGCTGGAAGCAGCGGTATGGTACACAGTAAGGCCGCATCTGCATCACGTTTAGTATGTACTGAGGGGCTGTGCAACCGTTCATATCCATGATGTTGGGATCAGCCCCAGCTTCAAGGAGGATCTGCATCAATGATTGGTCGCAATTCCATGATGCTTTATGCAAAGCTGTTTTTTTGTCTTCATCCTGGAGGTTTGTGTTGGCCCCATAGTCCAGCAGCATGCGACACACAAGATGGTGCTTCTCACTGTAAGTCTGCTCGCAGACATCCATAGCCCAGAAAGCAGCTGTCATCAAAGGGGTCTCCATATGGGCATTGAGTGCATTCACATCAGCATGGTGTGCTACATAAAGGCCAACCAGCTCGGAGACACCAAGGCGTGCAGCTACGTGTAGTGGGGTTTCTTCATCATTGTTCTGGCTTGGCTTATTCACGTCTGCTCCTGCAGAAAAAAAGGGATGAGATTTTCATGTTTTTATCCTTTATTACAAACCTGATTCCAGAAAAGTTGGGACACTGGAAAAATCTAAATAAATACAGAATGCAATGATTTGTAAACCAAATAACTCCATATTTTATTCACAGAGAAATCTTTTTAGCAACATAGCATGTTTACTACTTCATGAAACTATTAGATCATTTTAAATTTTGTTTGCAACAAAGGACTGGAAAAGTAAGGGGTACTACAAAAAAAAAAACAGCTGGAGGAACTTTCTGCAACTTATGTTTTTTTTAATCGCAAAAGGTTGGAAACAAGATTGGGTGTGTATATATATATATATATATATATATATATATATATATATATATATATATATATATATATATATATATATATATATAAAATCTTCTTCTTCTTCTTTTCCTTTCGGCTTTTCCCCTTCAGAGGTCGCCACAGCGAATCACCTGTCTCCATCTCACCCTATCCTTTGTATCTTCTACTCTTACTCCAACTTCCTTCATCTCCTCCTTCACCACATCCATAAAGCTTCTCTTTGGTCTTCCTCTAGGCCTTCTGCCTGGAAGTTCCAACCTCAGCATCCTACAACCAGTACACTCACTATCCCTCCTCTGTACATGTCCAAACTATCTCAATCTCGCCTCTCTGACTTTGTCTCCAAAACCTCTTATATGTGCTATCCCGCTGATGTACTCATTCCTGATCGTATTCATCCTCGTTACTCCCAAAGAGAACCTCAACATTTTCATCTCTGCTACCTCCAGCTCTGCCTCCTGTCTTTTCCCCAGGGCCACTGTTCCTAAACCATACACAATCGCTGGCCTCAACACTGTCTTGTACACTTCCTTTTATTCTTGCCGATACCTTCCTATCACACATCACACTGATACTTTTCTCCAACCATTCTAACCTGCCTGCACGTGCTTCTTCACCTCTTTTCCACACTCTCCATTGCTCTGGATTGTTGAGCCTAAGTACTTAAAATCCTCCACCTTCTTTATCTCTGCTCCCTGTAACCTCACCGTTCCTCTTGAGTCCTTGTCATTCACACACATGTATTCTGTTTTACTGCGGCGAACCTTCATTCCTCTCCTTTTCAGGGCATACCTCCACCTCTCTAGATTTTCCTCCACTTGTTCTCTGCTCTCACTACAGATCACAATGTCAACTGCAAACCTCATAGTCCATGGAGATTCTTGTCTAACCTCGTCTGTTAGCCTGTCCATCACCATAGCAAACAAGAAGGGGCTGAGAGCTGACCCTTGATGCAGTCCCACCTCCACCTTGAACTCTTCTGTCACACCAACAGCACACCTCACCACTGTCTTACATCTCTCATTCATGTCCTGCACCACTCTAACATACTTCTCTGCCACTCCAGACTTCCTCATGCAAACCTCATGCACAATTCCTCTCTCGGCACCCCGTCATATGCTTTCTCCAGATCCGCAAAGGCACAATGCAGCTCCTTCTGACCTTCTCTGTACTTCTCTATTAACATCCTCAAAGCAAACACTGCATCTGTGGTGCTCTTTCTTGGCATGAAACCAAACTGTTGTTCACAAATGCTGACCTCTGCCCTTAGTCTAGCTTCCACTATTCTTTCCCATAACTTCATCGTATGGCTCATCAACTTTATCCCTCTATAGTTGCCACAACTCTGCACGTCTCCCTTTTTCTTAAAAATGGGCACTAGCACACTTCTCCTCCATTCCTCCGGCATCTGCTCACTCTCTAAGACCTTGTTGAATATTCTTGTCAGAAAATCTACTGCCACCTCGCCTAGACACTTCCTTACCTCCATCGTTATGTCACCAGGACCAACTGCCTTTCCACTTTTCATCCTCTTCAATGCCCTCCTCATTCATCAGCTCTTCAAAGTACTCTTTCCATCTTCCCAGCACACTTCTGTCATCAGTCAATACGTTTCCCACTCTGTCCTTAATCACTCTAAATTGCTGCACGTCTTTCTCATCTCTATTTCTCTGCTGTGCCAACCTGTATAAATCATTTTCTCCCTCTTTACTTTCCAACCGAGCATAAAAGTCATCATACGCCCTCTGTTTGGCCTTTAACACCGCTACCTTCCCCTTATGCTGTGTCTCCCTGTACTCCTGTTTTCTCTCTTCGGTCCTCTCTATGTCCCACTTCGTCTTAGCTAACCTCTTCTTTTTACACACTCCTGCACTTCCTCATTCCACCACCAAGTCTCCTTTTCTACTGTCCTTCCAGATGACACACCAAGAACTCTACTACCTGCATCCCTGATCACATTAGCTGTAGTTGTCCAGTCATCTGGAAGCACTTCCTGACTACCCAAAGCCTATTTCAACTCCTCCTTGAAGACAACCCGACACTCTTCCTTTTTTAGCTTCCACCACTTTGTCCTCTGCTCTGCCTTTGCCTTCTTCACCTTTCTCACCATCAGCATCATCCTGCACACCACCATCCTATGCTGTTTGGCAACACTGTCACCCACTACTACTTTGCAGTCACTAAAAACAAGCATAATCCTTTTTTGCAAATCCCTGATTGGGCTGAGGAACACTTCAAGTAACACTTGAAACACTTCAAGTTGTCTGTGAAGACAGTTGGCTGTCCTGACTTTTTTGTACTTGGAGTTGTATATATTCAGTAGTTAGTATAAAGGTCTCTGTATGTATCTAGTTCATACCTGTGGGTCACTTGTTGATATGTAGAATTTGTGAGGCCACCTCTGCCCTTTTCAGTGGTATATAAGGTCCACCGTTAGACCACTGATCATATGCACTATATGCCTTATGGAGGCCCAACTACTTTTCATCAAACTACTTATACCCATTAATTTAACTTTATCAATTGCAAACTGTTTATGTTTAAATAAAAAATAGATAGTTTAATAAATAAATGGTCTAATTATCTCTACAATTAATGCATCATGGGTGGTGGTTGTTTATGATTGACTTTATTGTTCGATTTGTCATTAGCTAATAAACAGTAGTCTTGAATATGGACTTTTGGACTTTCACTGAGTGATGGTTATTTTCAGACCTTTGCGTATCAGTTGTCGGGCACAGTTCACTGACTCCTGTGTGATGCAGTAATGCAGTGGGGTTTGTCCACTCAGGGATACGCTGTTGATCTTTGCACCCCAGTTGAGCAACAGACCCACACAGTCAGCATGAGCCAATTCACAAGCCACATGCAGTGGTGTTTTCCCATTGGGCTTCCTGTTCACTGCAGCTCCCCTCTGCAGAAGCACCAAGGCACTCTCCACCGAGTTGTGCATCATGCATATATGAATTGCCATCGCCCATGAGGACTCCAGTTTATGATCTGGCAGCCAGTAACCTAGGGTCAATAATGTATTGAATAAAACACAAAAATATTAGAGCTGTGCTTAACCTCACAACACTGTAAGGGTGTGTAAGTGCAAGGATTAAATAACAGAGATGTGTTGTGGTGCTAAGGGAAGAAATGTACACAAGCCATTAACTGCAGGGTAACAGCAGAAGAAAACTACATTTACAAAAATATTTCTTCTTTATATGTGCAGTGGATGCATTACAAGTACAAGTAGATGTAATGTCCTCTGGTTGGCACGGTGTGTAGCGTATAGTAGTGGTTAGCACATCCGCCTAACAGCAGGAAGGTCCTGGGTACTCAGTTTGTATGCTCTTGCCGTGCTTGGTGTGAGTGTAAGCAATTGTATGTGTGCTGGCCCAGTGATGGACTGGCAAGCTGTTTAGAGCAAACCCGCTTTTGCTCCGAGTCGAATAAGATCTCACTAGTGGAATGAAGCAGTTTGGTAAATGAATGAAGGCTTCCAAATCCATGTTTATCAGAAGATTTCACAAGGATTCTGGTGGTATTGACAATTTCTCAGAATTTTGGGTTCATGAATTCGAGTTCATGACTCAGTGTTTCTCAGTACGGCAGGGCCCATGAGAGTTTGGTCTTGTTTAAATTGTTTAATCCTGGTTTAGAAATTTTCCAACAGTTTTGTCTTAGTTCTGGTATAACTGTACATTTATTTGTTTATATCAGTGGTTTTAAAAGTGGATCTGTTTGCTTTTTAAATAGAAATAGTTGCACTGCTGGAACACAAACCCAATATGAGCAGTAACTTACAGTTATTTTAAAGCCTAGCTTGTTTGACATGAATTAAACGTTTGACTCGCTCAGTCACATATTTGCAGAATAGCATAATCCTGGTAAAGTTGTATGGAGGCTGATACCTATCTCATAGGTATATCTATATCTTGGGTGAAGGTGGAATACATCCTGAACATCCAATTAGCCTGATGTGCCTGTCTTTGGACTGTAAGAGAAAACGAGAGTACCCGGCGGAAACCACGCATTTACGGGGATAACGTGTGAACGCCACCCAGAAACGCCTCAGCTTGTGGAAGGATGATGAATTGAGTTTCATGGTAATGGTTGATACAAAAAATATACGATAGTCATGTTTTCTGAAAGCTCTCGCCAGGCACAGAAAAGCCTCAGGATTCAACTTCGGATCTTCTTGCAGTAAGGCAGATGCACTAACCACTACTCCACCTTGCCGTTCTAACGAGTTTTTATGTCACATAAATAAAAGGCCAGGCTTTATTTATTATTTGTTTATTTCAGAAATAAAAATATGGAGAGACATTCTGCAGAACACACCCTTTATTGGTTATTACAGATGTACTTTTGCACCGGCTTTATTGCTATAAGCCACAAAGTATCACTTGTTTACTAACAAATTGTGATATTATTTGAAACCTCATTTTCACATACCTTAGAACACTTTTACGACTGTATCGCATATATTGTTTTGAAAATATTTCTGGCAAAAAGAATGCTCAGTCATTGCCAATGTTTAGAGAGCGAGGCACAAGCTGAAAACATTGGAAGTTTTGGGTGGAAATGTTTACTGTGCTACCATCTTGTGGTCGGCTTCAGTTGCTGCTCATGTGTTTCATAGTAATGCTACAGAAGTTGGTGTACTGGTTAACTTGGGTACGGGTCCCGGGGCTTGGGCATTTCTATGTGGAGTTCGTATGTACTTCTCATCCTCCGCAAACCCTGGTGTGTCCCCTCTGTCCATACAAAGACATGTACATAAGGAGAATTGGTTGTTCCAAATTGCCCCTAGGTATGAGTGTGAATGGTTGTGTGTGAGATTGTTGACCTACAACAGCCTGGCAAGCTGTTCAGGATGTACCCCGCCTTCGCCCAATGTTCGTTGATACTCTAGTAATAGGAATAAGTGGTACGGCAAATAAGTGAGTGAATGACAACAGAAGTTACCTTGTTTATAAGATGCCAGGACCCGTCTTCTGTCCTCCACATCGAACACGGTGTCAATATCTATATGGCTAGTGCTGAGAATTTCGTCCACTTCAGCAGCATTATCGAGCTGCAACGCAGAGAGAAACCGAGGCTTCATTTTGTCAGCGGTTCCAGTGAGAGTCTGACAGGAGAGTGTGAAACAGACACCTTTCACTATTTATAGAATAGCCAGAAAAAGCCAGCACAAAGTGGCCTACTGTTCAACATTGTGCACTTATTTGAATTAGAAACACAGTTTATTCATATAATGCACTCATTGCAAATAAATGATAACCTTGAAATTTGGTTGCCACGTGTTACTATTTTTATTCGTTCCAGAAAACATCAATCACCTCAGGCCTAAACACCACAGTACTGTACTTACCAGCATGAAGCCTCTCAAGTTAAAATTGCAACCGTCTTCAAATTTTTACAAAAATTTATACAGTACTGTGCAACACACACACACACACACACACACACACACACACACTATATTTTATACATTTATACTTTATTTTACATTCATTCATTCATTTTCTGAACTGCTTAATCCTAATTAGGGTAGCGGAGAGGTTGGCGCCCATCTCAGCTGACTCTGGGCAAAGGCAGAGTACACCCTGGACAGCTCCCCAGGCCAAAAGCAACATTATGTTGAATGGCTGTTCCAAATTGATTTTTGGTGTAAGTGTGAATAGTATGTATGTTGGGTGTGCAATGGTCTGGCTAGCTGTTTGAGGTGCACACCGCCTTCACCAGTCGGCTGAGATGGGTGCCAGCCTATCTGCGACTGTTCTTCTTCTTTTCCTTTCGGATTTTCCCTTCAGGGGTCGCCAGAGCAAATCATCTGCCTCCATCTCACCCTGTCCTCTGCATCTTCTTCTCTTACGCCAACGACCTTCATGTCCTCCTTCACCACATCCATAAATCTTCTCTTTGGTCTTCCTCTCGGCCTTCTGCCTGGCAGCTCCAACCATAGCATCCTATTACCAATATACTCACTATCCCTCCTCTGTACATGTCCAAACCATCTCAATCCAGCCTCTCTGACTTTGTCTCCAAAACCTCTTACATGTGCTGTCCCTCTGATGTGCTCATTCCTAATCCTATCCATCCTCGTTACTCCCAAAGAGAACCTCAACATTTTCATCTCTGCTACCTCCAGCTCTGCCTCCTGTCTTTTCCCCAGCGCCACTGTTTCTAAACCATACAACATCGCTGGCATGAACACCGTCTTGTACACTTTTCCTTTCATTCTTTCTTTCATTCAGCCTCCCCGCGACTTAAATTAGGAAATAACTGAATGAATGAAAAAATTCTTTCATTATGCAGTAATCACCTATATTTATTAATTGGAATAGAATTCTCTGAATCTCGGAAAGGGTATGAGAGAAAAGAACGTACAACCCTGTTTCCCAAGTTACCCATCAATGTAAAATTAAATTTTAGCTAAAAAAATTGTAAATGAAATCATTAGAAATATTTATTTGTAAAAAAAAAAAAAAAAAAAAATGGCGGACTCCAACCCTCTCCAGAATAGAATTCAACGTGTTGTTACCGATGCGACAAAGTTCTGACTCTGTTGACCCAGAGATCAAATGGCATGTAGCAATGGGTTTGGTACACAATACTCCTGGAACACACTCCACAAAATAGCCTGAACAGCCCGAAAAGGAGACATGGGTCCACCAAGGATTGCACCCTTTGGGTCTGGAATCAGGTCCTGCCCCAAGTGGAGGAGTTCAAGTATCTCAGGATCTTGCTCGCGAGTGAGGAAAGGCGGATCGCTGCAACCTCTACTGTAAAGCGGAGACTGTACCGGTCCATCGTGGTGCCACAAGGCACAGCTCTTAATTTACATGTTGATCTACATTCCAACTAAGATTCATGGATGTGGTAAAGGAGGACATGAAGGTCGTTGGTGTAAGAGAAGAAGATGCAAAGGATAGGGTGAGATGGAGGCAGATGATTCGCTGTGGCGACCCCTGAAGGGAAAAGCCGAAAGGAAAAGAAGAAGAAGAAGAAGATCTACATTCCAACTTTCACCTTTGGTCAGAAGCTTTGGGTAATGACCGAAAGAACAAGATTGCAGATACAAGCAGCTGAAATGAGCTTCCTTCTCCAAGTGGCAGGGCTCCCTGGTGTGGTGTTTCGGGCATGCCCAACCAGGAAGAGACCCCGGGGTCGACCTAGAACATGGTGGCGGTATTATGTCTCTCGGCTGATCTGATAACGCCTTGCTGTCACCCAAGAAGAGCTGGAAGAAGGGGCTGGGGAAGGCTACGTCTGGACCTCAGTGCTTAGACTGCTTCCCCCGCAACTTGACCACGAATTAAGCGGAGAAGATGATGATGATATTATTTATCCCATTACTCATATAAAAGCAAGCCTGAGTGACCAAGATAGCGGTACATGCACAGCGCAAGGCTCAGCATCTCTTCAGATTTTGCAAGTTAGCAGTGAACTTATTTGTACATAATCTGTACATGACTATTCCCAGCTTTTACGCTGCCCTTATCTCTACTGTACATACTGTCCATACTGTCCATACTGTATATATTGCCCTCACTACTCTCTGCACGGCTGATTAGATACTCAACTCTATTTCATTATTCTGTATATGTCTACATGTGTAATGACAATCAAGTTCAATCAAATATAATCTAATCTAAAAAAAGTAAAATGCAAACTGTTTTCAACAAAGCAACATTGTTCCAGATAAATCTGTCTTAGTTTGACTTAAATTTATTTTTAAAAATTTTAAAGCTTGTACGATATCCCTCTGCTTGCGTGGGTTTCCGCCGAGTGCTACGGTTTCCAAAGTCCAAAGACATGCACATTAGTCTAATAAGCTTTTCCAAATGACCCCTAGGTGTAGATGTGTGTGTGAATCATTTTGTGTGTGTGTGTGTGTGTGTGTGTGTGTGTGTGTGTGTGTGTGTGTGTGTTGGCCCTGTGAGCTGTTTAGTGTATAACCCACTTTAGCCTCCCGATGACCCTAGTAGGATAAAGCAGTGGCCAATGAGTGCAAGTGACTGAATAAATAAAATTTAAATCTGTAAATTGCATTCAGTTGTGGAGTCACTCTAATGGTGGCTGTACTCCAAGTCTGAAATAGTGAAAGCATCACTGACATGTTCTCATTATGTATGTTTTATGTTGTAAAGAAAAAAAAAACCTGTATACAAGTGTACAAGTGAAGTAACCTTTTTATAAATATTATAAGGACAACAGAAAAAACCATCAGAGGCTGTTTGGGAATGAACCTTCACTGTATTTCTCTGAATGGTTGTCATTTCGAGGTGTATTTACAAGTCAACATGAATGACAACTGTAATCTCCGACAAATAAAAACACGGTGAATATAAGTGTCCTGGAACGAAGAGGGGCATGGCACCATGGGATCCTTCATGCAGTTATGAATTAATAACACAGTGAAAGAAGGTCTTCTTATGACATGTTTTTGTTCCTGGAGAAGCTCTGTACTTTCACTGCTTTGTATTCTCTCTGAACTGGAAAACAGGAGCTACGTCTTGACTATTTGGGAAAACAGAAAGTTTAGAAAGAAAGCATAGGAATAAATAAACTGGGCGGAAAATATTGATACAAAATGATCGGCTGCCTTGTCTGTGTGTGTGAAGAATGATTTCGAAGTACAGGGATCCCTCGCTACTTCGCGCTTCAATTCATGCGGCTTCAGTGCATCGCGTTTTTTTCCCCCCTAAAAATATTCATTGAATTAAAAAATAAGGAAATTAAAAAAGAATAGGGGAAAACTTTAAGGAAAATGCCACAAAAACAAGGCCAATTATGCAAAAAAAAAAAAAAAAAGAAACCCTAAAGAAACACAAAAGAAAAAAACAACCCAAAACCTCCCATCAAAACTAGTCACATTGTTGTTAGGTGCGCATCTGCATGCGGGCGTGCGTGCATCTGTATTTGTGTGTATTTATATTTTATTTACATCTTATGCATTATTTTTTAATGTTTAATTGTTATTATAAGCATTTATAGAATTGAATATGTATTAATTGATATTATATACATATATACATGTACGTATACGTCAGTCAGAGGCGGGTTGTGGAGGTGTGATCCTACTTCGGTGTTCGGGGAGGGGGGGATCTTGGTCCCAATTAACCGTGGAAAGTGAGAGATCCCTGTACAGTAGTTTCGAAAACTAAGCTGCATAAAAAAAAAAGCAAAGTTTCATCAATGTGTGTGATTAGTACTGAAGCTTAATAATGATTCTGTATTATGATCACTAGCATCGCTCATGATTATCTTGTGCATACACACATTCATATAGGCAACCAATAACAAAGAGATGACAACTCTTAGAAGCTTCAGTTCACATATTGCTTTAAACTGTTATATAGAAAAGTCATTGCGTAACACTGACTGACAGAGAAATCTGCAAGCAGCAGTTTGATTCTGATACATTTATAGTGGATCATCATAACATAAAAACATTAAGGATCTAACTGAGCACTGGGATAAACTAATCACATTTTCTCAACTTTTTTTGGCATAAATATAACTATATAGACTTGTTGATAAATTACATCAGTAGAGTTTTCCCAATATGTTTTTAGATTTTAAAAATAAAATAAAAAAAAAAATCCTGATAAGAAAATGCTTCCTAACACACCTTAGCTAAATGACAGTAAATATACAGGCATGTGTGGTGTAAATCCCGACATATCTCTTGAGAACTTAAAGAATTCACACGTTGCTTCAGCACCATCTGATATTCTGCAGTGCTGCCATTATGCTTCTCTTAAAATAATCACATTTTC
The DNA here is from genome assembly GCA_024760905.1 of Plotosus lineatus. NCBI lineage: Eukaryota > Metazoa > Chordata > Actinopteri > Siluriformes > Plotosidae > Plotosus > Plotosus lineatus. Next base: position 79,466,324 of record CM045728.1, on the reverse strand, counting down.
AAACATAAACATGTAAATTATTTCAGCAGAACCAGACAATAGTGCTCACGCCAAAGAATAGTCACTGGATGATGGCAAGCATGAAAATGTAGAAAGATTAACACAGAAGTGCATAAGCGTGTCAGTAAAAAGAAGAAAGCAATTGAGGTACTTCACAACAGATGACAATTAAATAATCAATTGGAAATCTCAAAGAAATATTTGATGTACTAACTACATTATTTAAAAAAGAATCAGAATAGCATCATGGACCAGGATAAATATTCCATAGTATTATGTATGTATGTATGTATGTATGTGTATGTATATGTATATGTGTATATATATATATATAGTAGGGTGCATCATTTACCCCTATGTCAGAATCTTAACTCATACCAGTCACCAAAATGTCCCTTTTGATAGACTATTTGACATGGCAAAGTTTTAATTTTCTGTAACAATTCCTATGTGGGCATTGCCAAGCCCGAAAATACCAATTTTACGCTATTTACGCACTGTCTGTCTGTCTTCCTTTCGGCTTTTTCCCTTTCACTCAGGAGTCGCCACAGCGAATCATCTGATTCGCACATTTGATTTGGCAGAGGTTTTTTTTTTACGTCGGATGCCCTTCCTGTCACAACCCTTTTTTAGCAAGGGACAGAAACACGCTGACGACTTTGCAGCTACTCTTTACGAAAGTCAGCAATGGTTCTTTTACATGCCTCTCACCATAGACAGTGAGAGACATGGCCCACCTTTGATAACCCAGTTAGCCGCACTGGGGGGGGGGGGGGGGGGGGGGGTTGTGACAACCTTGTGGAGAGTGGGACTCGAACCCCTAACCTTTGGATCAGCGATCCAGCGCCCTATACCACTAGACCACCACTGCCCGACAGTTTTTATGCTATTTTTACGCTATTTACGCACAGATTCCGAAAATAAAACAGTTTTGCAACTTTGTGGCATTGATCAAATGGATCAACACGTCCTCTAGATTTGATGCCCCACACAATGACCTGACCCTCTGCCATGCTCTTATAGGGTATGAAGCTGTAAATAAGACTGTAGCCAAGAGTGCATTGAATGCTTCTCAGTGCCACTTGTGGTACCTCACAGCAGAGATGGTGTCGCTGTCCTTCTTCAGCACTCACGTGAGCCCAGAAGAGAAGCAATGCATAGCTCAGGGTCTTCTTGCTGCCAAGCCTGCTTCAAGCAATGAGGAAGAACTGTACCAAAGAAGCGGTGCCTGCTTTGGGAAGCTACAGTTTCCCAAAGTGACACACGAAACTACTCTGCATAGCCTAATAAGTATAGACTCCTGGTTTTTATTTTTAAAGATCAAGCAGGATCCCACCCCATTTTTGGAAGCCCCGATCTGTGTGGACTCATGAACTGTATCAAGAATGCCTCTCAGCCGTTTCAAGTATTACAGTCACAAACGATGCTGCAGAATGAGGTGTGAAGATTGGCCAGGATTTCCTGCAAGCTGCCAG
>CM045728.1:79347349-79459849 GCA_024760905.1 Plotosus lineatus | reverse complement strand
GGGATACCCCCTGAACAGCTAGCCAGATCATCACAGGGACACAACCATTCACAACTAGGGGAGAATAGGAACCTCCGATTAAACTACTGGGCATGTTTTTGGACTGTGGGAGGAAACCGGAGTCCCGGTGGGAACACACACAAGCACGGGGAGAACATGCAAACTCCACACAGAAACACCCAAGCTGGGAATTGAACCCAGGCCTTCTTGCTCTGAGGCAAAAGTGCTAACCACTCCGCCACCACCATCATAAATCAATCATCTCTGTGATCTTTGTGTTTACACTGTTTTGCGGGCTTTTGTAACCCTAAGCAAATATGGTTGGTCAGAAGCGTAAGCCTACTAGCATGGGTGCAAGTCTCATACACAGAGATGAATTAACTATCTGCTCAGATTGGCGCAATCTTTATATTTATTATCTTTTAGCAGAATACTAAGAGTGTATACTTATTTTTATATTAATATTCATTAGGATTTGTACTTGTTCTTTGGATGCATCTCTTGAATAAAGTTTACTTACTCACTTACACAAAAGAAAGAACTCTCTGCTTTGCTGGGATTCACATCAGTGCAGGCTGTGTTCTAAACGACTTCAACGGCACCCTTGTGCACTTGAAAGACCGGAAGTCTGTATAACCCACAGCAAGTGCACTACGTTCGCAAGTACATTACTTTAGGTATTGAGCGCTTCATATAATGTAAGTGTTGATCGACTGTTTTAAGCTTCATGTAAAGTGCCTCGGTATAAATAAGTGACTTATTTGAAATTAATGTTGATATTATTTGATATATTTGATATTATTTTACAATGTTATGTTTATAATAATTGATTTAGGGGTGTTTTCTGAGATACGGTAATGGTATTTATGTATGTATAGTACAGTATGAGTGTCATCCGTCACACTTCATACGTCATACGTCACTGTAACAACTTACGTTCGACCAATTAAAAACGTAAGTCGGGGAGCGTCTGTAAATGGAATATGGTGAAAGCCAGCAATTCTCAAACGTTTTGCAAACTTTCTGTGTGAAAGTCTTGAACTTGTCACTTTTCCTTGCAAACGTATAAACAAAAAAATTGCCAACAAAATCACAACTTTGTGACTTTCTCACTTTGTGTATGGCCTGTTTAAGTTTGTTTATAGTTTGAGACGACTGGACTCAAAGCCTCATTTTGCGACTTTTGCGGAAATCTCACACGTTTGATATTTTTGCAATGAGTTGACAAACCATGTGACCAAAATGCAAAAGAAATTTGGGAACATTTTGAGAATGAAAAAACAACCACTAATTGCCATTTGTATCAGTCGCCTTTCTATCACACCTCTAGTGTAATCAATCAGCCCTTTTAATTTGGAGATGACACAATTTTCACAATTTTAAAGAGTTGATTTTGTCATTTTTGTCTCATCCTTGTGAGGAATGTTTATAGCTGCTATAACATCAGCAATAACTTGTACAGAAGCATGAAACGTAACTATAAATGGATCAAACATACAGTACGTTATGTTATTCTTTCGTAAATAAGATGATACTGTATAGTTAATGATTTGCCGACAGCCGCCCCACGACACTAATTAGGATTAAGTGGTTCAGAAAATGAATGGATGAAAGATGGAAAGTTGCTATGGTACGTGACAAGAGGAATAAAACACTGTTTAAATTAATCACCATTGTAGGGGGTCCCACCGGCTCTTCATTGATTATTTTCCTATAGCAGAATATTCAGTTATGTGTTATTCCAACCTTAATGTATTTATATGACTCAATACAATTCAATAATTATGAAGAGGATGTCCTTCTTTCTCCTGTTGTCTCAGCGTGCTTCTTCCTCATCACCAAAACCTCTGGCTTTCTCTTTGGGAATACATTTACATTTCAAGATTTCTCGAAAAGTGTTTTTAAATATGTTTACTGTTAAAATGGCAGTACAGTGACACAGTACTTAGAACATCTGCCTCACTGCAATAAGGTCCTGAGTTCTATTCTCTGGTTTCCTTCCACAGTCCAAAGACATGCACATTAGGCTAATTGGCTGTTCCAAATTGTCCCTATGTGTGAGTGTCAACGGCTGTGTGTGTTGACCCTGTGAGCTGTTCAGGGTGGACCTTGCCTTCACCCAGTGTCAGCCAAGATAGGCTCCAACCTCCCTGCCACCGCAGTATGAGAAAGTCATTCAGTAAATTAGTGAGAGAGAATTGTTAACGCACTGTATTAAAGTTTTTTTTTTTAGATTTTTTGAAGCTACGTGACTGACGTGTGTGTGTGTGTGTGTGTGTGTGTGTGTGTGTGTGTGTGTGTTAGATTATGTGCTCACTTTGAGTGTGTCATTGTCAAGTTGCAGGAGCTGCTCTCCATCCACATTCTTGGCAGTAAATTGAGGGATGTACTGCTCCAGATTCAGGCCCATGAGCCAGAGACACACCTGCTGACACGACCAGTCCGGCACACTGCGGTTCTGCCACTGGTGCTGCTTCAACGGCTGCCCTTCATCCTGGATCTGGAGCAAACACAGATACAGAGCCTAAGAGAGAAATTACATGAACGATACATGTGAGTAATAACACGACATGTATGTGAAATGTACAATTCTTTTCCCCGTGTAGTGCACGATTAAATCATGTTCTCAAGAATTTGGTTTCACATGAATGAGCCATTCGATCGCTGTATCACCGGAACCAGAGTTTGGTCCGTATTGGTAACAACAGGTCGAATTCGTTTCCGGTGAGGGTTGGAGTCCGCCAAGGTTGTCCTTTGCCACCGATTCTGTTCATAATTTTTATGGACAGAATTTCTAGGCACAGTCGAGGCGTTGAGGGGTTTTGGTTTGGTGGCCATTGGATCTCGTCTCTGCTTTTTACGGATGATGTTGTCCTTTTGACTTGATCAAGCCGGAACCTCCAGCTCTCATTGGAGTAATTCACAGTTGAGTGCGAAGTGGCCGGGATGAAAATCAGCACCTCCAAATCTTAGGCCATGGTTCTCAGTCGAACAAAGAACAAAGGTGGAATGAGGTCCTGCCCCAAGTGGAGAACTTTAAGTATCTTGGGGTCTTGTTCACGAGTGTGTGAAGGATAGGGTGGTAGATTGACAGACGAATCGCTGCAGCCTCTGCTGTTAAACGGAGCCTGTACCGGTCCGTCGTGGTGAAGAAGGAGCCGAGAGCGCAAGGCAAAGCTCTCAATTTACCAGTTGATCTACGTTCCAACCCTCACCTATAGTCACGAGCTTTGGATGGTGACCAAAAGAACAAGATCATGGATACAAGCGGATGAAATGAGCTTCCTTCGTCGGGTGGCGGGGCTCTCCCTTAGAGATAAGGTGAGAAGCTCTACCATCCAGGGAGAGCTCGGACTAGATCCGCTGTTCCTCTGCATTGAGAGGAGCCAGTTGAGGCGGTTCGGGCATCTGGTCAAAATACCTCCTGAACGCCTCCCTGGTGTGGTGTTTCGGCCATGTCCAACTGGGAAGAGACCCCGGGGTTGACCTAGAACACGCTGGAGGGACTATGTCTCTCGGCTTGTCTGGGAACGCCTCGGTGTCCCCCCGTAAGAGCTGGAGGAAGTGGCTGGGAAGAGACATGTCTAGAGCTCTTTGCTTAGGTTTCTGCCCCCGCGACCCGACCCGGGAAGAAGTGGAAGATGATGATGATGATGATGATGATGATGATGATGATGACGATGACAACGATGATGAATGAGCTTCAAATTTACACCTACTACTTACATAAATGTGTGAAATGTAGATGATATTTCACACACACACACACACACACACACACACACACACACACACACACACACACACACACACACACACACACACGAGTATGAGTCGTACAGTGATTGTCAGGTCCTACGTGTCCTTTCTTTTAAGCAGATGAAGGATCTTTATGTACCAGAGGCAAAAACAGACCCTCAGCATAAATAAGTGCGTTCCATCTAGTTGCTAGTGTCTCCGGCTCATAGCTACGACCCCCTGTTTGAACCTGTGTTCAGGGTAATGTTTGTGTGGAGCTCTGTGTGTTCTTCCTCTATCTGTGTGGATTTCCGTCGTGTCCTCTGATTTCCACCAGCCTCCAAAAAAAAAAACAATTCAAAATAGAAATCGGGGTGTCTGTATTGCCCCGGTGTGAAATGAGTGTGACTGACGGTGAGCACACATGGTGCCCTGAGATTGATTGGCATCTTATATCCTATTAAGGGTGAATTCCCACCCTACCCCTCGAATTCCGAGGATAGTCTCTGGATTCACTGCAATCCTAACCAGAATAAATCTATTCCTGAAGATGAGTGAATAAAGTCTCGCCAACATCAAACAAATAAAATGCAAGACAACAGGAGAAACAGAGCATGACATCATACACACAAATCTAATCCATTTTTAAAAAGCCTCACCTCATCATCACTGGTGTCCAGACTCTGACGCACACAGCACAGAGAAAAAGTGATTTTGTTAGCTTTAGCATTAGCATGCAAACAACAGCCTTAGCCGCTGGCTGAAAAATCGCAAAGCTTCTTTTTAGCCGAGAATTGATGCTCGCGTGATAGTGCTTATCATACTGACATCTTTAGATCGTCACATAAACATCATTTATACCCGCTTACCTCATCTGAAGACAGCACTAATGTGTGTGAGCGACCAGTCAGCTTGGGCTCAGTGACCACACCCCAGATCTCTCCTGAGCTCGAGCTGCTCAGACTGACGTTATCCGTTACAGTAGAAGCCTGAGGAAACCAATCAGAATCATAGCACAGAGAAAACCCACCAAACAGCATTTCCTGTCTCTAATTAGCAGAGCGGCCTGCTGGTATGATTGTTGATTGTGTCACTTGGGTAAGTAATCAGCAATCGGTAAACTGTTTGTGATTGATTCTTAATTTAGTTTATTACACCGAATTAAATGAGAGGAAACCCACAGACAACCAAGAAAGTCCCAGAAGGAATGGGAAGACTGATCAATAAAGATGCTTCAAGTGAAAGCAATTCATGCTTGATGAAAATAAATGTCTGCAAACCAGAATTTGGTGTTTATTAGCTTAAAACAACCATGACCTTTATTAATAGGCTCAGACGTTTGCATCACAATTGGTATGCTTTGGGTAATTTACTTAAATGTCCTCATTACGAAGTCTAATGACTGAAGCTACCCTTTTTAAATCTTAGTTAAAACATTATAATCAAGCTCTTCTGTAGCTTTCTGTGAAATTAAAAAAGTCAAATTTTAAAAATCTGCAAATTATTTCTTTACTATTAATAACATGTTCATAATGGTGTATGGGAAGATGATCCACACAGACATACCGTACACCTGTATCTGTTTTCCTTAATATTAAACTGTACAGAGTGACTGCTTCGTCTGCTTTACACTTCAGAATTTTAAAGTAATGCCATGCTAACTTGGGGGGCATAGAGGTTATCATGTCTGCCTGACAGCAAGAAGGTAATGGGTTTGCTTCCCACGGTCAGGGTGTTCCTGTGTGGAGTTTGCATGTTTCCCTGTGCTTGCATGGGTTTCCTCTGGGTAATTTAGTTTCCTCCCACGGTCCAAAGACATGCACAGTAGGCTAATTAGCTGTTTCAGACTGAACAGGTGTTAATATGAGCGGTTGTATATGTATGTTTTGCCCTGTAATGGTCTGGTGAGCAGATCAGGGTGTACCCAGTCTTTGACCGGTGTCAGCTGAGCCTAGTAGGATGAAGCGATTGGGAAAATGAGTGAGTGCGTAAGCTAACTCTTGCAATCAACTGTGTAATAGGAGATACAGGAATGTTATGAGTTCTGTAGTGTAATGTCAGTGAGGTGAGGGCTCGGTGCGCGGACATTTCCTCACAGGACGAATGCTCACAACCTTATTGAAAAAAAAAACAGACATTTGCTCACAACATCTTTTTTCTTTGTTCTAATAAATGCATAATACAAAAAGATCACAACGTGTTATAAAAATTATTTATTCTTATGAACACATAATGCTTAATTAACTCATTATACATTAGGGGTTAGGGTTAGGGGTTAGGGTTAGGGTTAAGGTTTAGGGTTAGGGTTTACGGTTAGGGTTATGGTTAGGGTTAGGCTTACGGTTAAAATTGAACAAAAAATTTTTGTTGTGAGCAAATGTCTGTTTTTTTCATTACGGTTGTGAGCATTTATCCTGTGAGCAAATGTCCTGGAACCGAGGGCTCTGTCTGAGTCCATACTAAAGCATAAAAAATACAGTGTATATCTTGATGTAAATATCTGTTCCTTACTGGATAATTAGTCCTGACTTCAGGCAATAAGCTCTGAGAATTGTGTGTGTGTGTATGTGTGTGTGTGTGTGTGTGTGTGTGTGTGTGTGTGTGTGTGTGTGTGTGTATATGAGAGACAGAAAGGGGGAGGGAGAGAGAGGGAATATTTCAGGCTGTTCTTCTCAAAGTTTATTGAATAATATAATATTGACTGGAAGTCTGGTCTCTCGTAATGCTCCCTTGGAGGCTATTTTTAATGGATTTTTTTTATTGGTTTTCTTTTTTATTTTAGTGACATCATCACTTTTTTCTATCACCTTTCATCATGTAAAATTTCCTTTAACTGGCAAAGTGCAGTGAATTTCAGTAAACCAATTACAGTATTTCTATTCAAAAGTTAGCAACTCTAACTATAGGTTTTATGGCATTACATCATTTGAGGTTTTAAATATCACCGATATTACAACTATAATAATAAATCTGTTTCGGTTACATGAAATATACATCACAATATCAAAGTAATATCCAGGGCTGTTCCATTTTTTTTCATCGGCCTTCGGAAAAGACCAATTTTCATCCAAGCTGAATTTTCAAACATCATCCTTCCATCCATTCCCCCATCCCATAAGAAATCATCTATAATAGGAAAAGTTCATGATTTAAATCACCATACGACTTTATTACTGAGAAACCTGTACTATACATCCATGCAACAAATATATCTAAAAAGGAATATGGAAAACTTCTAAATGCTTTGATTCGTTTCCAATTTAAGACGGAGTGTGTGATTTGAAATACTCATATTATACTGGAACAATTTGTTTCTGGTCTATGAACATATTTCTGAGTTTACCACGAATAGAGTACCAAGTTATATGAGTAGGAGAAGAAGTGCGGCCATGTAAAAGATTTCTGCTGCAAACCAAAAAAATGTTATCAGTTAGCATCGTAATTAACACAAATTACTTACTAATAACCAGTTAAGCTGGACATGGATGAAAATCCATACCTTTTTTGTGTGTGCCTCTGTGTTGGGTTTCTCTACTGATGGGTCTGTAGAACTGGAGGGTGAAAAAAGAGTTTGACAGAAAGGTACACATTTGTACACATGCACATTCTACCGTATTTCCCGGACTATAAGTCACACTTTTTTTCATACTTTGGCTGAAGGTGAGACTTATACTCCAGTGCGATTTATATGTGAAATTACTACACATAATTTTGTTCGTCATAATAATAACGAACATAATTTTATATGTTTGTTATTTTTACTTTCACAACCACAAGAGGGCACTCTAGGCTTGGGTACCAGTACCTGCTCACCCTGTACCGCTAAAGAAATGTCACCAAAAAGAAAATCATATTCTGCAGATTACAAGCTGCAAGTAGTGAAATATGCAGCATAAAATGGTAAAGGAGCAGCAGAAAGAAAGTTTGGAATGAACGAGAAACTTGTGAGGAACTGGAGAAAAGCGGAGATTACTATTACTGCAATGAAGAAAACAAAAAATGCTAATCGCGGGCCAAAAGCTAGATGGCCACAGCTAGAGGAACAAGGTCACACATGGGTGCTTTAAGCAACGTGTCTCAGGGAGGGGCTTGTCAACAGTGCAGTTGCGTTTCCACACCCAGGTAGTTGCCAAGGAGATGAATGTAAATGACTTTGCAGGAGGACCTTCTTGGTATTACTGCTTCATGCAACGCAACCGCCTCTCTATTACAGCGAGGACCAGAACGTCACAAAAACTGCCAGCAGATTTCCAAGTCAAGGTAGACAGTTTCCGTGAGTTTGCGACTTATACTCCAGTGCGACTTATATAAGTTTTTTCTTCTTTATTATGCATTTTTTTGGCCAATGCAATTTGTACTCCGGAGCAACGTACAGTCTGGAAAATATGGTAGTTCTCTTTTTATGAAAAAGGTAGGATCAGGCAGCATGGTGGCATAGTGATTAGCACATCCATCTCACAGCAAGAAGGTCCTCACGTTTCTGTGTGGTGTAACTCCGGTTTCCTCCCACAGCCCTAAGACATGCACATTAGGCTAAGTGAATGCTCGAAATTGCCCCTAGGTGTGAGCGTGAATGGTGGTGTGTTCGTGTTTGCCCTATGACAGAGATGGGTTCTCGCCTCCTTCCAATCCTGACAGGATTAAGTGGTTCAACAAATGATTGGATGAATGAGTAAGAAGATGTTAGGATCTATTGGGACAATTGCTTAGGTCATATTAGTTTTTAATTTCTTCACTACATATAAATAAATCAAGGGCAGTGGTGGCCTGGTAGTAAGGTGCTGGATTACTGATCCTAAGGTTTGGGGTTCAAGCCCCACTATCAACATTTATCACTGCTGTCTCCCAGTGTAGCTAACTGGGTTATCAAAGGCTGGCCATGTATCTCACTGTCTATGATGAGAGGCTCATGTAAAAGGATCATAGCTGACTTTTGACGAGAGTCGGCTGTATAGCTGTCAGCGTGTTTCTGCCCTACGATGACATGGCGAGCTGTCCAGGGTGTATTTTTCCCTTGCAAGAGACGGCTGAGATGGGTGCCAGCCTCCCCGCAACTCTAATTAGGATTACGTGGTCCAGAAAATGAATGAACATAAATAAATCCTAATCGACTGCTCAGTGCTACATCTTGAAATTCTGCACAACCCATTATCATCATTCTATTCTTCAACTTACCCAATGTCAATAAGCTTTGCACCGCATTTTTCATCTTGACCTTGAGAAAAGCCTGACTCCACTGGAGGACCTGCAAAGAGCCCGAAATTCAGACCATGCAATTCGGCGCTAATTTATTAAACCCATCATCCTGTAATTTTGTGAAGCACTTCATATTCAGACTATTATTAACAGAAATTGGTGTTGACCTTACAGACTGTGATATTATTCAGTAGTCTGACAGGTAAGAGGAAATATTTTGTAAGGTGAAAGGAAGATGTGTAGAACTTGCCCTCATTCTCAGGCACCCTGGGGACCAAGAACTCAGGTGTAACAGCAAAGACAGGATGAGAATTCTATGGAGGAAAAGGGAGGGGAATGGAAAAGAAGAAAAACATACATATTTTGGTATTTTTCTACAGACTTATCATGGTGCATGTGGAGCCACAAGGTCTGCAAGGCCATGGGCTTTCCAATTTCTCATTATAAGGTTCACAAGACTCCCGTGCCATGCACCAAAGTGCCCGCATTCTCTGCTCTCTAATGCACAACCGCTTGAAAGAACTAGAAAGGACCAATTACACAATTACAGCAGATGGTTTGTTGAAAGCAGAGAACAGCAGGAAGACGCAACAACATTAACGCTAATTATGGATAGGAAAGATAATCGAATTAGGCTTAAATTAATAAAGTGTCTTTCTTTATTAATCAGCGGGCCACATAAAGGCAGATACTTTGTTGGGAGCAAACCTTCAAATAACTGATTTACAGTAATCAAGTTTCCAAAACCTAATGTGGTCTTTAGTCTCGACTTTATTTGATGTATACTCTAATTAATGTTATTTATGTGTTAAGCTATTCGTAGGTGGAATCGCCACGCTAAATGGCAGACAATGTCTGGAGACATTTTTAATAGTCTACTAAAGGTCTGCTTTTACTCCCCCATGTAGCTGAGGAGAGGACAACGGTTTGGCACAAGCCGTAAATAACACTTACTCTTAAACGTGTATCAGCATTTTGGAATAAACTTTGTCACCAGATGAACACAAATCAGCGCTAGTAAAGCTGGGCATCTCAATTAATAGCTTACATAAAGACTTTACGTAAAGCACTGCCTGTGTCATTTAGAGGCAGGATCAGGCTCACAGCAGGAGGCTTTCAGCAAGATGTAATGCTAAAAGCAATCAAAGTACATTGACAGCTTTTAGTATGCTAATGAGAATGTAAATGTTCGAAAAAGCAAGCAGGTGGGCATCAAATAGAACAATATGCAAATTTATAATTTGTAATTGTTTCTTCTATTGTACAGTATACTTAAATTGCTCTCTCGCTCACTCTGTCTCTGTCTCTCTCTCTCTCTCTCTCTCTCTCTCTGTCTCTGTCTCTGTCTCTCTCTCTCTCCAAATGCATCCTGCTGAGTCTCCATATGTTGTCCAGTTTATGTCCGAGTGTCCTAGTTCTCTTTATCCCCAGCCCATGTATGTATGTGTTGGATCATACCCTCCGCTGGAGGCTGTCGTCACCCTCTGGAGAGCTGCTACTGCCTTGCATGTCTCTGGAGGTTTCAAACATTTGCGTATGACCCTTCACCAGGTCACTGCCTACACACTCATCAGACACTGGCACACAACACCAGCCATGAGTTGCATGATAGATCATCCATACATTAACAGCATAATGACAGCATTCTACTTTGAAAACACAGACAGTCAGACTTTTGAGCTTTGTCTCCTTTCATGCTTCAGTCATCGCTCATGAGCCTTGGGGGAAAAAAGTGAAATGAAACAGTCTCTCATTGACAGGGCAACGAAAACTCTGTCTTAAAGCGCATGCCTGAGTGTCCCCTCATTCAGTCACCTCGCATCGAATCAGTATTCCAGTTCTGTCTGGTTTTATCTCTGTTATTTTGTCAGATTAGGAATGAACATATATTTTGCATGGAGATAAAAGCTTTGTAACAGTATGAATCGCACCCACTTTATAAAAGCCCAGATTAAAACAAATACACCAATGTCACATGAGGTTATAATGGATTTTTTTTTTTCATTCATACATCCTAATCATCTTCACTTACTTACTAATCTAATTCATATAAGGTTTATGTTTATCTATTAGGATGCTGATTATGATGTATTTAATGATATCATGGCTTTTTGGCGGATGGCATAGTTGGGTAGCCGTCTGATTCACAACAAGGTCTGGAACATGCGAATCTATAAAGATTGGTGGTCAAGTAAATAAATAAAGTCACTGTTTTTTCCTCCTTGATCTTTAAGCATGAACAGACCTATTTTGTTTAGTTTAAAATGAGGTTCCGGCATGCTATGAGTGGAAAAGCAAAAGTGGACTGAAGATGCTGAGGCTGTGTGTGTTCGTGGCACACCTCCTACTGCTCCGTGTTTCCCAGAACACTGCGGCCCAGCACCGCTCTCATTGGGCTGTGTGCGACTGCTGACGTCATTGTTGTTGTTGTTGTTCACCTGAATGCCGTTTTGCTTCATCAGCTGCATCAGCTCTGACTCCAATACTGCAATCTGGACAGAAATAAATGGGTTCGTTCGATTATTACAAATGAGATTCTATTGGTTTCAGTTTGTTATTTACATCAAACTGCCAACACAGTTCTCCAGCCATTATATGAACTGGAATATAAAATTCGACTTAAATAAACCCTGTTATGTTACAGTGGAATTACAGCAGGTTGTAAATAAAACACACCAGCTTCTCATTATGACATCAAAGTGCAAAGTGAAAGCACTTATTGACTTTTTTCCAGACCCCATATTTCACTTTCAAACATTACTCAGTGTTTAACACGAATAAAGAAATACAAATTTCATAAACATAATACAAACCATTAATATAATGTCCAGCAGGGCAAACATGTCAAATCCCAAGTTTAGAATGAACTGCAGCCTATCAGAAACCCTGAAAACAATCTCACTCACTCACTCACTGTTTAATCATATTAGGGTTGTCAGCCAACCAACACTGAAAAAAAGGCAAGTACACCCAACACCTTGCCAGACCATCCCAGAGCCAACACACACCAAACCACATACGCTCACACTCCCACCAAGGAGGAATTAGAACAAACTAGCCGAATATGTATGTCTTTACACTGTGGAAGGAAACCAGAGTTTTCAGAGGAAACCCACAAAAGCATTTGAAAAACATGCAAACTAAATGCCAGGGACTCTTTTTGTTGTAAGGTGGATGTGCTAACCACTACACCACTGTGCTGCCCACCCTTAAAACAGATTTAAGTATTTGTGCCAGCTGTGAACACCTCTAAATAAGCTCTGTGTGTGTGTGTGTGTGTGTGTGTGTGTTGTTTGTGAGAAATTACCCTCACTTGCAGCCCATGGATCTCAGCTAAATGAGCCTTTTCTACATCTTCAAGTCTCTTCTTCTCTGCTTCTTCCCTCTGGGCAAACTCCAACTCCCTGAGAAAGAGCCACATACTTTTAATAGAAGGTCACAAATCAAGTATATATGTGCGTGCGTGTTGCAAGCGCGCACACGGTTTGTGCAGGGCCATATTAAACACCATACATCTGGAGAGAATTTGTATTTCTCCACTCCAGTCCCAATTTGCAACTGGAATAAAGTCATCACACAATGATGCAGTTTTTAGATGCCGATTAGATCCAGACGTCACCTCAAGTGGAACTGCAATTAAAGTCAGTCAGGCTGTAAAGGAGCTGTTGTGATAAGTATGACCATAAAAAAAAGAATCCTTTGCTGTTTCTTACAAGCACACACACACACACACACACACACACACACACACACACACACACACACACACACACACACACACACCAGTGCACTCTGGGAGGTCCAATACTGTAGCCACTAAGAGACTATCCAGATAACAATGGCTACAAAAATATATAATGTGTGTGTGATTTTTTGTTTAGTATACAGTGATACCTCTGCTCACGAACATAATTGGTTCCCAGAAAGTGTGTGTAAGGCGAAAAGTTCGTCTTCCGAACATTTATTTCCCATAAGAAACCATTAAAATGAGAATAATCCGTTCCCAGGTCCCCATAAAACATAATTTTCTACTAAATAAGCCTTAAAACTACACAAAAATATACCTTATTTTACGTATAATAAATGTGCTATTGTATTGTAATTAAAGAAATAAACTGTACTGTATAATAAAGTCGTTTTATTTACCTTTGTGATGGTAGTTGATGGCTTGATGGAATGGAGTGGGAGGAGGAGGGAGGGAGGGACTTACTGTTTGGAAACACCCTTAGCCACACACGCACCCTTGTTCTTAAGGATGGTGGTAGACTTAGCGTACTGGTACTGGGACGCTGAGTCACACAAACGCACACCTCGTTCCTGTTTTTCAATGATCTCCGCCTGTGGTGGGGTTTTATTCGGTCCCATAGTAGCAAAAGTACACTCAATATGGTCCAAAATGTCTATCAAACACAAACCACTTCCGCACTCAAAGAAAGGGGGTGACGAACTGTGACGCCGTGAGCGTGCGTCAGCTTCTCGTGGCCGCCACCGTGGCGCTGTTCGACCGCGTGGTTTGGTTCGTCCAGCGAAAACTAGTTCGTCAGCAGAGACAATATGCTCGCAAATTTAATGTTCTTGAGGCGAAAAGTTCGTGAGCTTAAGCGTTCGTCAGCAGAGGTTTTACTGTATTTAAAATGCGGCGGCACGATGGCGTAGTGGTTAGCACGTCCGCCTCACAGCAAGAAGGCTTGGGGTTGATTCCCGGCCTGGGTGTTTCTATGTGGAGTTTGCATGTTCTCCCCGTGCTTGTGTGGGTTTAGTCCGGGTGCTCCGGTTTCCTCCCACAATCCAAAGACATGCACAGTAGGTTAATTGGCAATTCTAAAATTTACCGTAGGTTTGCATCGTGCAGAAGGCAATGGCAAACCACTGCACTAATCCTGCCAAGAAAACCTCCATGAAGATGATAACCAGGGCATTACCCTTCATGGCAGGTCGCCAATGGTCGTCCTACAACTCAGGCACTACATAGATAGATGCTAGTAGATATTTAAAATGCATTGTAAATATTCCACAGCTGGGTCTTTCGAATTAAGATAAATCTAACAGACAAACGATTAAACCCTAAAAATGAACACAATACTACGCCTAGCTCTGACCCATGGAGTGTGGGATCAGTGAATAGTAATATAATTATTACTATTATTATTATTATTATTAATAGTAATTATAATAATAATAATAGTGTGTGTGTTTGTGTGTGTGTGTGTGTGTGTGTGTGTGTGTGTGTGTGTGTGTGTGTGTGTGTGTGTGTGTAACTAGAACCAGTAGTTTTATGTTTCTCAAACCCTCAGTATGGATGTGAAAGCTCTGCAGTTGAGCGTACTTCTGCTGGAAGTCTTTGATCAGCTTTTTGGCCTTGTTGTACTTCTTCTCCAGCGTTTGGTACTGATTCTGTGCCTCCTTTAAGTGCTCGTTGACAGTATGGCAGAGTGTTTGAGCCTCAATCCAGTAGCTTTCCAGCTTCAACATCCTTTCCTTATTATCCTCAATGCTCTGCTTCAGTTGGCTTCTCTCTCGCTCCCAGCGAGCCTTCTCTTTCTCTACTGCTGCCAGCTAAGGAGAGAAAAAGAGCAAGGGGAACAGAGAGGAGGGAAACAATCAATAAACACAATATAGTCATACAACCCAGTACCAGCTCCAGAATTACTGGTGCACTTTAATGAGGAAATATTACAAAAGCAATGCACAAAATGTTAGAACAAAAATCAATGCAGTCTTTATATCTGTCATATGGATGGAAGCATACAAAGAAAATCAAGAAATATGAAACATGCTTTAGGAATAGAGAATGAAGTGTATTTGTTTGTTTGCTTGTTTTCTCTTTTAGTGAAGGCTTCATCAAAGTGAATTTTCACCATATATTTTGACATTGTAAATGTACAGTGTCCTCACATGTTTAAAATCTTAATATCACTGGGTGCACAATAATTATTCTATCTCCATTTTCATAAATTGTGAAATTTAGAATCTGACTACATTTCAATCTATCCACTCCAAGCACAAGCCTTTAAACATTTTATTGATTAAAGCTGCACCTCCTGCAGGATTTCATGCACAGATTGCACTTCTATAAACATATTTGGCAACAGAGCATATTCCATGTTGCAGTATTTCCAAACAATTCAACAAAATCCCTCATTAAAAATAAACTCAGTAGAAACACTCCAGCTTAGAGGAGTAAAAGTAAGAAATAATCAAAGACAGAAATAATTGATCGTAGTGGAACATAGGGGCAGTGGTGGTGTAGCGGATATAGCGCAGGATTGCTGATCCTAAGGTTGGGAGTTCGAGTCCCCACAAGGTTGTCACTGTCCCCCCACTGCAGCTAACTGGGTTATCAAAGGCGGGCCATGTCTCTCACTGTCTATGGTGAGAGGCATGTAAAAGAACCATTGCTGACCTTCGTAAAGAGTAGCTGCAAAGCCGTCAGTGTTTCTACGACCTGGAGAGGGATGGGCTCCGCCAGGTCAAATCAGCCCAAGTCTCGCCATGAAGGCGCCCCAACGACATCCTCGGATGTTAAGGGATAAGTGAAGTAAAGTGGAACATAAGATAAGAAATTCTGTTACAAGTTAATATACAATTAAAGGGCCTTAGAGTGATCTGAAAGACATGACGTCCAAATTGTTCACATATGTATGTTTCATTATCAGGGGGTTTTTCCTTTGTTTTCAAAGTTGGAATCGAGTAAAATTTGTTCAAAAGTTTGCATTAAGCAGTTTACACAGAATGCCATTTCACACTTGCAACTGTTCAAAATTTCAAGAATAAGACAAATCTGTCTTTATTTAATATAAACTAATGGCAAAAATAACAGTATGCAGATATTAATCTAACAAGTGAAATTTAACTTTATTATCATTATTATTATTATTATTATTATTATTATTATTATTATTATTATTATTGAACTTCTAAATAAAATTTAACTTTATTTGTTTGGTAGCTCTACACATTGTACAACCATTTCATACATCAGACAATGATCAGCTCACTTACATGATTGAATGGTAATTCCACCAGTATTTATATGTTAAATTACTTCTACATTAGTGTCAGATGAATCATGTAGGTCTTTTTGCAGTACAACATCGGTTTCTATGTGCAGATTTTTTAGAAGCTTGCAATAACAATAGGGCATTTTAAAGTGCAAAGTTGTATACGATGCATGCAAGCTTTTATTAAGTTTGGGTTTAATTTCCTTTAAGCCTCAGGTAATTGTTTACCTAAGAAAATAAATCCCCAAATTTACTACAGGCAGGTTGGGAACTCTTTATGGCTTAGGGTTAGGTAAGAAAAATCAAATTCATGTGGTGATACAATAATAGGAAACCATCACAAGAATACTAATAAAGCAGATGCAATCTTTATCCAGATAATAATCTGAAAACCTTGCCAGAGGCTGCATAATGTTGATTATATTATTAAATTGATTATTTTCCAATAACATTATGTCCTGAATTGCTCACACTGGAGACCCAAATCATTTTTAGGTGGAGTAGTATATCCACGACATTAAAAAGTAATTAGTTTCTGTGATTTCCTTTATACCACCTCACAAACAGTCATAACTACACATCTATACTAACTTTTTTTAATTAAAAACATCCACAAAAATGAGTAACATTAGTATATGAGTGTATTGTTGTATTGTTAGGTTCATTTACTCATATTTATATAAAAATCCTGCAGTACCAACATGACAAAGCTCATGAGTCAGACAACAGTTCACAGGACTGTCCTAGTCAATCATCCTCATCATCAGCTACACAGAGATTATTGCTAGCAGCACACTGTGAAAACCAACATTTACCGAAAGGATTCAGAATGCCTGTGATAATGTAATACCTTGTAGATTATGAGATTTGTATCTGTTTGTATCAGTACTGATGAGTCCCAAAAAATAACTGTACTCCTTTTTAGTCAGTAAATGTTTTTATCCCTTTATCTTAAATCATAATCTCACCCTTAAAAAAATTCAAAGCTTGCTGTGTCAAGTTGGAGCTTACACTGGAGACTTCTTCCCAAAAAATGCTAAATACACATCACAGAAAACTTTCCATTGACATTTGTTTTGTATTTTTATTTGCACAGAATGAAAGAGCAACTACAGAAACATTTGATAGCATATTAACAAGAGCATATTAATATAAACCAGTGTTGTTGTTGTGTTGGTTTTGTAGTAGCTGAAGTTTTAGCATCTTTTTCATGTTTACAATGCATTTATCAACAGATATTATAATGTCTTGTGTAAACTCACTATATGGTCATATGTATGTGTGTGCACAGATAGATAAACATATCACCTTTATAAAGCAATATTTATATACATACATACATACATACACACACACACACACACACACACACACACACACACACACACATATATATATATATATATATATATATATATATATATATATATATATATATATATATATATATATATATAATTTTTTTTTTTTTTTTTTTTTTTTTTGCATTTATGAGATACTTGTTAAACCCCTTCCTATAAGAAATAAATGTGAATGCATGTTCATTGTACAGAACCCCAAGTTCCTACCTTGCTTTTGAGTTTCTGGATCTCAGCCTCAGTGACCGTGTGCTTGATCTGTAGCTGTGGACAGAAAGTGGGCAAAGGACAACCAGAGAGAGAGAGAGAGAAAGAGAGAGAGAGAGAGAGAGAGAGAGAGAGAGAGAGAGAGAGAGAGAGAGAGAATGATTTAATGTTTAGGGAGGTGTAACAATCCTGTGGCAAAGGGAGATGTCCTGTACACTCTCCCTCCTTCTATCTCATAGTCAGGATACACAGGTGTATAAAAGAGAGAGAGTATTGCCATTAAGAAATAAAATAATATATAATTCTGGGGGAGTGAGAGAGCTTACTGGGATTCTGGGATTTTTAAATTAATATAAATTTTAAGGCATAACATTTACTGAACAGTAAGAGATGTAGTACAGATGACTGGATGTAAAAAGGACTTTGCATAAAAATCATAAGCAGAACTGATCTCTGAATTCAGGAAATCCTAAAAAGAAATTTACTGAATATAAATAAAGGATCAGATTTGTATTTGTATTGTCATATAAAAACAGACTGTTCTTCAGGGAGGCATATATTCCATTACTGGTATTACATATTGACCTTCTCTACTTGTACCTGTGAAGTGTAATACTAAATGCTCTGATCCAATACAGGATGTAAGCTTAGTGTATGTACTGATGAAGAAAAATGACTATAGTCTAGATGGTGTTCATGATTAATAATGGCAATTAAAGCAAAACAGACTGCATACTGTGCTCTGTGAATACAGAATGTAGGAGGAACTAGCATCCAGTCTATAAAGTCGTTCCCTTCTTTTCTTTTATTGTTTATTAATTTATACTATTTATGTATCTATTTATTTATTTACTTATATAATATATATGTATGTGTGTATGTTTGTATATGTATCTATTTTTGCACCACCTACTGATGGTACCTCAAGAGCCTGTAACAGTGAATTTCTCCATTGTGAGATTAATAAAGCTGTATCTTATCTGTATCTTATTTTCATATAATCTAATAAAACATTTGAATCAACTTCGGCACAAGTTCACAGCATAGCAACCAATAATGCAGCGAACAATACGCTACTCATCCTCTCATTCACTTACTCCATTATTTTCTGAACCATTTATTCATATTAGTGTGATGGGGAGGTGGAGCCTATCTTAGCCGACACTGGACAAAGTAGGAGTGCACCCTGAGCAGCTCAATAGACCATCACAGGGCCAAAAAGAAGTTGACTGTTTAAAGAAATTTACAGGAGTTTTAGCTTATCTAAAGCCACTTATCTAAACATTTGAAGCCCTACTGCTCTAAGTGTGTGCACACTCACAGTTTGTGTGTGTGTGTGTGTGTGTGTGTGTGTGTGTGTGTGTGTGTGTGTGTGTGTGCTCAATTTGGAGGGGTTAAATACAGAAGCAATAATTTTCCTTGCTGGATTATAACCGTATGTAAAAATCAAAAATTAAATAATAACACACACATACTATGGTTCCTACAGGTTTCGACTGAGTAAAAATAATAACTTTTAATGACTTTTTAATGACAAGTGCCCCAAATTAAACCATAAGAGTTAATTGAAATAACATGTTTATTACATAAAAAACTTTTAAACACTGAGTATGAACCAGTCAAAATGTTAAACATGACTTATATGACAATATTTGACATCTTGTTTAATTGACAACCAGTCAACACAGAGCTTTAAAAACCTTCAATCAATATTTGCCATATATTGAAATAAAACATGCAAATCATTCGCTGTGGCAACCCCTGAAAAAGGGAAAAAAGCCGAAAGGAAATCTCATTGAATGTTTGGCAACAAAATAGTCAATACTAATACCGTATTTTCCAGACTATAAGTGTCAGATTTTTTTCATACTTTGGCTGAAGGTGCGACTTATACGCCACAGCGACTTATATGTGAAATTATTACCTATAATTCTGTTCATCATAATAATAAGACAAAGTTCACGTTTGTTATTTTTACACTCACAACCACAAGAGGGCACTCTAGGCTTGGGTACCAGGACCTGCTCATCCACCACTGAAGAAATGGCCCCAAAAAGAAAATCGTATTCTGCGGATTACAAGCTGCAAGTAGTGAAATATACAGCAGAAAATGGTAATCGAGCAGCAGAAAAAAAGTTTGGAGTGAACGAGAAACTTGTGAGGGATTGGAGAAAAGGGGAGACTATTATTACTGCAATGAAGGAAACAAAAAAAGCTAATCGCGGGCTAAAAGCTAGATAGCCACAGCTAAAGGAACGAGCTCGCACATTTGTGCTTGAGCAACGTGCTGCAGGGAGATGCTTGTCAACAGCGTAGTTGCGTCTCCATGTCCAGGCAGTGTAATTATTACATATAATTCTGTTCGCCATAATAATAACAAACATAAGTTCACATATTTATTTTTACACTCACAACCACAAGAAGGCAGCAAGAGGGCAAAAGAGCGGAAATTATTATTACTGTAATGAAGAAAACAAGAAAAACTAATCAATGGCTAAAAGTTAATCTGAGGTTAAAAGCTAATTGCGGGCTAAAAGCTAGATGGTCACAGCTAGGTCAACGAGCTCACACATGGGTGCTTGAGCAACGTGTTGCATCAAACATTAAAGAATAGTTAATATACGGAATACTGTCAAAACATCAACTGAATGTGTCTTTGGCAACATAATATTATCATTTTGGTATATTTTTTGGCAACATATATAATTTTAAATGTTGTTAAACAAAATAAATCACTGAGTATATTACTGAATATGAATGTCTGGTAACACCACCGTGAGTTAAATGAGAACCTCAATGTTATATCTCTTTGACAAAATAACATTATTTTAAATGTTCAGCAGTTCAATAAACAGTGACCGAGTGCGTTATTGAACTTGAATGTTTGACAACACATCAACTTAACCCTGCTTAAACAACAGCTTGTAAAATGAATGTTTCTGCAGCATAATATCATTATGTCCATATACACAAGCTGATTTCGAGCATTACCAACATGTACTACATAATGCATATAGACGAAGAGCCACGCACACATTCATTAATCTATTAAAACGTTGAAAAATTCTAAGAGGGCATGTTTTTTTTTTTTTAATTTAATGACTTTAATTGCTGCAACAGTGAGATTTACTGTCTTTTAGGGGCCTTAAAAAAACCTTTATTTAATTTAACGACTTTTAATGACTTTTAATGATATGCGGGATCCATGCACACACACTCACACACACACACACACACCCTCACTTTTGGACGATTGGGAACATCAGATTAGCCTAATTTGCGTGTCTGGACTGTAGAAGGAAAACAGCGTACGTGGAAGTACGCAACCACAAACATGCAAAATCCACACAGTCCAAAGACATGCATATTATACTAACTGGCTGTTTCAAATTGCCCCAGTGTGACTCTGAACGGTTTTTGTAAATGTGTTGGCCTTGCAAGGGCAGTTCAGGGTGTAGCCCCCCTTTGTCCATTGTTGGCTGATAGAGGCACCACTGAATTGGTTAGTGTGTGAGATTAGCATGTTACTCAAATTGTTATTGTTATCGACAAGTCAAAAAATTCAGAATTTTTTAAAATGCAACTCTACCCTTCATAAGGTCCCACTTGCTAATCTATGCCACATGATCTTGTAGCCTACCTCTCGGAATTTCTGATAGAGTTTGGTGGCATCCAGCTCTGATGGTGAGATGAGGTCCTCATTTTCAGGCAAGTCGAAAACTTCAATGGTTACATCTTTCTCTGTCCTACCAGGTCCCGCGTTCTCATCCTCATCTGTAGCATACTCCCCTGTCTGAGAAAAGCATATGAAAAGAAATCATTAACACAGGTAGGTATCACCAGTGTTAATTAATAAATGGCACCTGAGGGAGTTTGTAAGTGTTTCTGAGCAACTTAACCATAAACCCCATGAGTGTTCATTTGGCTAATTAACCAAATCAATCCTCTTAACAGTCCGTTTGAACCGCAAACAATGACAACTTGTGCTCTACTGTGGAGGAATGGAGAACAGCCAAGCATTATGGATTATGGCAGTAGACAGGCAGTAATCCGACTCAGCGACTGTAACCAGAACCAGACTGTACCGCCACTGTCTACTTTCTCTCACACACACCATGTGAAAAGGGACAACAGACATTTACAATAAACACATGTTTGTAGAAGACGGACAGGAGTAACACCCACTCACACACTGACCTGCTCTGGAGGGCAAGCTCGTTATGTAGTGTCATATTCAATTAGTCAGCATTTAACTCAGCCTACACTTAAGTATCTGCACTGGTCGTTGATAGCTTCAAAAGAGGTTTGTGTGCTTGGATAAACACTCCAGGACATTCAAGCACCTGATATAAACTAGATTCCATTGTTTGTGTTTTTAATCCTGGTGAGGACCTTTCATTAAGATAATTATCAATGCAGCTAATGAATGGTATTTTGACACCTAAATCCTACCCTCACATTATCCCAAGGACCCCAAAGCAATGATTTTCAGTAAAAAAAAAAAAACCCAAAAACAAACAAAAAAAAAAAAAACAAACAAAAAAAAAACAGTGTGTGTGTGTGTATATATATATATATATATATATATATATATATATATATATATATATATATATATATATATATATATATAAAAGCCTTTAACACTGCTGGTAGCATGGTGGCAAAGCTAAAAAGTCCTAGGTTTGAGTCCCAGACACAAGCAGCAGGGGTGTTACTGTGTGGTGTTTCTGTGTTCTTCCTGTTTCATTGGTTTCCTTCAGGTGCTCTAGTTTTCTTCCCACAGTCAGAAAACATGCACATTAGGATTACTGGCTGTTCCCTAAGTAAGAAAACTGTTTGTTGGCCCTATAATGGACTGGAGAGGGTGTATTCGTCTTTGTCCTGAGTAGACTGATGCAGATTTAAGTAACCCTAGTAAGATCAAGAGGTCTGGCAAATGAGTAAATTATAAAAACTATCTTGCAATGGTATGGGAAACTGTTCAGGATGTACTCTGACTTCACTCAGTGTCAGTGTCTCTACAACCCAAGCAGAAGTATGCGGTTTCACAGATAAGTGATAGATGGGATGACTACCTTGCTGATTCCATCAGGTGTAGTATTCCCTTGTTCTTCTGGTTTTACTACGGACACTGTAATTTTTACTCATTTCTTTCAAAGAAATGAAATCACAACATGTACAACATGCACTTTTACAGCACTCTTCTATACCCTTATTGGATACTGAAGTTTTTTCCTTATGCCCAGAGTACAACCATAATGCACACACACAAACATGCAACCATACTCTTCACTCACACACTCCTTGCAAGCCCTTTGGCTTAAACACGGACCAGATCAGACCATCACCATCACAAAACCTTGCTCTCTCTCTCTCTCAAAACGTTGCACTACGCACTTATCCTTGTCTGGAATCCAACTACGAATCACTGCAGATATTATATAAGCAAAAGGACTGCAATGTTAATGCTATGGAAATCAACGACTTCAAATATTGAACATGACAGGCTGATATTATAACATGCTAACTTTACTTTAAAAAATTATGCTAACAATTTCTACCAAAATACATTACACCACCAGGATATAAATAACAGCATACTTCTCCACAGAAAATATGGCAGTTAGAACTAAAGTGTTCCTTGTTACTTGGTTGGCACATTTTAAAAATACACTACATTCCTATTCTGAAGTAAAAGACAAAAAAGAAGTCTGTTTATGAAGCAGAACAAAGTGAAGGTTCTGGAGTGGCCATCTCCTGACATCAATATCATTAAGCTGAGAAAAATAGGAAGGTTTACCATCTGAAAAAAATTAAGTGCCCAGCCATAGCTACCACAAAAGATGTCAAGCTGTCATTGATGTTAAAGGGAGTATTAAGAACTTGCGATTGGGGTGATTCGGTTCCATCATGACCACGCGCGCGCACACACACACACACACACACACACACACACATACACATACATATATATATATATATATATATATATATATATATATATATATATATATATATATATATATATGAGAGATTTCCTTTCAGCTTTTTCCCTTTTTCAGGGGTTGCCACAGCGAATGATTCACACGCTTGACTTGGCATAGGTTTTTACGCCGGATGCCCTTTCTGACACAACCCTTTAGCAAAGGAGAGAAACATGCTGATGCCTTTGCAGCTACTCTTTACGAAAGTCAGCAGTGGTTCTTTTACATGCCTCACACCATAGACAGTGAGAAACATGGCCCGCCTTTGCTAACCCAGTTAGCTGCACAGGGGGGTGGGGGGGCAGTGACAATCTTGTGGAGAGTGGGACTCGAACCCCCAACCTTAGGATCAGCAATCCAGTGCCCTTATATATAGGCAGTATGGTGGTGTAGTAGTTAGCACATCTGCCTCATAGTCAGAAGGCCTGGGTTTGATTTCCAGCTCAGGCAGTTCTGAGTGAAGTTTGCATCTGCTCCCCGTGCATCCGTGAGTTTCCGCCGGTACTCTGGTTTCTTCCCACACTCCAAAAACATGCACAGCAGGTTAACTGACGTTTCCAAATCACCCATAAGTGTTAGTGTTCGTGTGGGTGGTTGTTTGAGTGATGACCTGGCAAGCTGTCCGAGGTGTACTTCACCCTCGCCTTGAGTTGGCTGAGATGGGCACGAGCCTTCTTGTGACCCTCATTAGGATTAAGAGATTAAGAAAATGAATGAATCCCCAAATTTGGATGTATTCCAGTTATTTCCCTCTATATTGACCGAAATTTCATGAACTATTGTTAAAAAGACAGTATGTAACACGAAATTCATATTCAAATTTCCTATGATGTTCAATGTACAAATTAATTGTATTTATTTCACACGTAGAGAAGCGGCAATTAATTTATTTATTGAACATCGTAACATCATACTAAAAATGAGTCAGTTTCTTATGTAACTGATGTGGATACCACTGGTTAGGCAGGGAACCAAAAAACTGATGTGCAATTCTCAGTCCACAAAGTAAGAAAAAGAGGACTTTCTACTTTGGATATACTGTATTTGACGTAGTAAGTGCCCAGCTCCAATAAGCACCCCCCAATGTTTTTGGTCTTACGTCTACCGTCCATGTGTACTGGTAGCAAAATGGTAGATCAAACTTACCAATTTTATTTGATCAGTCTCTGTAACCGTAAAATGAGGCATTCACTGCCTGTAAATGTAAATTTACATGGTATTTCAAGACCCCCTGCTTCTGGGGAATGTCTATAATATTCATCAGTAACAACGCATTTAATTCTTCCGCCGTGCTTTAAAAAACAGGAAATATTTTGCTGTATTCTCTCGGTAAATGTCCAACAAGCGATGAGCCACTAGAAACTGCTACAGCAAAACTATGGGATGCTCTGAATGAATGGAGTGATGAGCCAGATGTTCCTGGCCATGTGCTTTTGTTTATGTTCATGTTGATTGGTTTAACATGCCATGTGCTAAAGTTGACATTCGTGTTGATTGGCTTGATTTTGCTTCCAGGAAAATGTTTAAAGGAACAGCACCGGGAGGGAAAAGTAAGGGTCTTTTATTAAAAAATTATGCTATTTTCTGTTTATTTTCAGCTTTAATGTAATGTAGTTTGGTTGATACCACAAAATGAATAACACAAATACCAGTAAAACTCTTTTATTGTTCTGTTATTATTCATGTTTCAACCTCGATGGTAATAAGGACTTACCCTTCCACTCTTCTTTTAACATTTTAATAAGCGACCACCCACTCCAATTTTTAAGGTGCCCTGGGCACTTATCACGTCGAATACGGTAAATTGTAATGCAAGATCTTTATTGCAAGCCTCACTATTTGCAGGTTGAGTTCATATGCAATACCAAGAAATGAAACAAAAAAGTCAGAATTTTCACACATTGAAACCAATTCTGCAGAAAAAAAAGAAAGCAGTATGTTGGATATCTGTATGCGCCATAGGCATTTAATAGTCATCAAACCTCCCAGAATGACCTACCACATCTTCTTCTCCTTTCGGCTTTTCCCTTCAGGGGTCGCCACAGCGAATTATCTGCCTCACGGCTGCATTAGAATGACCTACCACATCTGTACTATGTAAATTCCCCAAACAATGCTATATTACGCAAATCCATGATTCAGCTGGAGACTCAGAATAACCAAAAATAAATTTCTCTGGGGAAAATAGAAAAAAGATTTTAACTGAAGCGCATCTGGTTGTTGCAGTGGTGTCTCTTGTAGTGTACAAATGTATTGGAATTAGTTTAATAATTACTGCCATTGTATGAATGAGTTTATTAGCTTTTCACAACATCATCTGTGAACCTCAGGGTCACAGCACAGACAAGATGGCGGCAGAGTATGACCGAATTGTGCCCATATTACTTATAGTACTTGAAGTATTCATAGAAGGTACAACAGTGACAGTTGTGTAGTCCGCATTTCACATCAATACATACTGTGTATGCAGATAAAGTCATAGAATTCACTGACTAAAGATCTTGTGAATTCTTGATTCTGATTTGTCAGAAGGTGTTGATTAATTTTACTCGGGGTTTTGAAAGGCTCTGACTTCTTCCTGCATTTATTAGTAACAGTTTTCACAGGGCTGTATACAGCAGAGACTTCACAAGCAGATTTTAAAAGGCTCATGCACCACTGCTCAGACTTGCACAACATAAAAAACAATAACTCACTCAGTAAGGCAACACAAGACCAAACATTAACGGGACCATGGGACATTAACTCGGTATACAGATAAATAAACTAACAAGACAGGTAATACAAATAAACATGGAAATTAGCAAGTCAAAGGCAGTGAAAAGAAAACGCAATCCATAGTCAGGAAATCAGGGCAAAGACAGGGGAGACTTATTATTTTTGTTCCTCCGGGGCTACAGTTGAATCAGCCTTTAAAGGAGCTGTGCTACTCTTACACACACCAGTCTCAGACACCTATTCAATACACATACCTATCAGGAGCTCCACCTTTAGGCAGTAAGGTAAGTCTGTTGGGTTTTTACACCTGAGCCTTGTGGCTCATCAGGCCGGTGCTTATCCCCGGCTTCCATAGCGTGAAGCGACCAGGAGTTCAACTCCCCCTGGATGGGACGCTAGCCCATTGCAGGTTGCCTTCCCAGTATATTTTTTACTGGTACCCATTTATACTGCTGGGTGAACAGAGGCAGACTTGTGGTTGAGACCTTGCCCAGGGGTCTTAGCACAGTGAGGGTCTCAGTGGGATTCGAGCTCACAACGTCCCAATCATAAGCGCAGCACCCTAACCACTACGCCACCGGCCCCACACCTTTAGGCAGTACCTAGGTATATATTGATTTGGAGGGCGGGCACAAGCCAGTATCTCTCCCTCACGCCTGTCCCAAGCCCGGATAAATGCAGAGGGTTGCGTCAGGAAGGGCATCTGGCGTAAAACCAATGCCAAATAAAATATGCGAGTCAAAACAAAGAAATTCATACTGGATCGGACGAGGCCCGGGTTAACAACGACCGCCATCAGTGCTGTTAACCAAGAGGGTGCTGGTGGAAATTGGACTACTGTTGGTCGCAGATGTCGAAAAAGGAGAGGCGGGAGACGTGTCCGTAGGTTAAGAGAGAAGAGGAAAGGCATGAGTCTAGGACTGAAAGTAGGGACTTTGAATGTTGGAACTATGACAGGAAAAGGTAGAGAGCTGGCTGACATGATGCAGAGGAGGAAGGTGGACATGTTCAGGAGACCAGGTAACAAGGTAGCAAGGCTAGAAGCTTAGGAGCAGGGTTTAAGCTGTTTTTTCCATGGTGTGGATGGGAAGAGAAATGGAGTAGGAGTCATCTTGAAGGAGGAGTTTGTCAGGAATGTTCTAGAAGTGAAAAGAGTGTCAGACAGAGTGATGAGTCTCAAGTTAGAAATTGAAGGCGTGATGTTCAATGTTGTTAGTGCTTATGCCCCACAGGCAGGATGTGAGCTAGAAGAGAAGGAGAGATTCTGGAGTGAGTTAGATGAAGTGATGCAGAGTACCCCCAGAGGTAAAAGAGTGGTTATTGGGGCAGACTTCAATGGACATGTTGGTGCAGGCAACAGAGGGGATGAGGACGTGATGGGCAGGTTTGGTATCCAGGACAGGAACGCAGAAGGGCAGATGTTGGTAGATTTTGCAAAAATGATGGAAATGGCTGTGGTACATACTTTCTTCCAGAAGAGGCAGGAGCATATGGGTGACTTATAAAAGCGGAGGAAGGAGCACAAAGGTAGACTACATCTTGTGTAGATGATGTAATTTGAAGGAAGTCAGTGACTGCAAAGTAGTAGTGGGTGAGAGTGTTGCCAAACAGCATACGATGGTGGTGTGCAGGATGACTATGGTAGGTGCAGGATGACGGTGATGGTGAACAAGGTGAAGAAGGCAAAGGCAGAGCAGAAGACAAAGTGGTGGAAGCTGAAAAAGGAAGAGTGTCGTGTTGTCTTCAAGGAGGAGTTGAAACTGGCTTTGGGTGGTCAGGAAGTGCTTCCAGATGACTGGACAACTACAGCTAATGTGATCAGGGAGACAGGTAGGAGAATACTTGGTGTGTCATCTGCAAGGAGAAGAGATAAGGAGACTTTGTGGTGGAATAAGGAAGTGCAGGAGTGTGTACAAAAGAAGAGGTTAGCTAAGAAGAAGTGGGACATTGAGAGGACCGAAGAGAGAAAACAGGAGTACAGGTAGACACAGTGTAAGGCAAAGGTACCGGTGTCAAAGGCCAAACAGAGGGCGTATGATGACTTGTATGCTCGGTTGGAAAGTAAAGAGGGAGAAAATGATTTACACAGGTTGGCACAGCAGAGAAATAGAGATGGGACTGCAGCAAGTTAGAGTGATTAAGGACAGAGAGGGAAATATATTGACTGATGACAGAAGTGTGCTGGGAAGATGGAAAGAGTACTTTGAAGAGCTGATGAATGAGGAAAATGAGAGAGAAAAAAGAGTAGAAGAGGTGACCGTCGAGGACCAGGAAGTAGCAAAGATTAGTAAGGGTGAAGTGAGGAGGGCATTGAAGAGGATGAAGAATGGAAAGGCAGTTGGTCCTGATGACATACCGGTGGAGGTATGGAAGTGTCTAGGAGAGGTGGCAGTATACTTTCTGACAAGAACATTCAACAAGGTCTTAGAGAGTGAGAGGATGCCGGAGAAATGGAGGAGAAGTGTGCTTGTGCCCATTTTTAAGAACAAGGGAGATGTGCAGAGTTGTGGCAACTACAGAGGGATAAAGTTGATGAGCCATACAATGAAGTTATGGGAAAGAATAATGGAAGCAAGACTAAGGGCAGAGGTCAGCATTTGTGAACAACAGTTTGGATTCATGCCATGAAAGAGCACCACAGATGCAGTGTTTGCCTTGAAGATGTTAATAGAGAAGAACAGAGAAGATCAGAAGGAGCTGCATTGTGCCTTTGTGGATCTGGAGAAAGCATATGACA
The DNA here is from genome assembly GCA_024760905.1 of Plotosus lineatus. Taxonomy (NCBI): domain Eukaryota; kingdom Metazoa; phylum Chordata; class Actinopteri; order Siluriformes; family Plotosidae; genus Plotosus; species Plotosus lineatus. The sequence continues at coordinate 79,430,907 of CM045728.1, read as the reverse complement.
CGGTGCTGAGAGAGGAACTGTGGTATTGCATGAGGAAGTCTGGAGTGGCAGAGAAGTATGTTAGAGTGGTGCAGGACATGTATGAGAGATGTAAGACAGTGGTGAGGTGTGCTGTCAGTGTGACAGAAGAGTTCAAGGTGGAGGTGGGACTGCATCAAGGGTCAGCTTTGAGCCCCTTCTTGTTTGCTATGGTGACGGACAGGCTGACAGACGAGGTTAGACAAGATTCCCCATGGACTATGATGTTTGCAGATGACATTGTGATCTGTAGTGAGAGCAGAGAACAAGTGCAGGAAAATCTAGAGAGATGGGGGTATGCCCTGGAAAGGAGGGGAATGAAGGTTAGCCTCAGTAAGAAAGAATACATGTGTGTCGATGAGGAATGGTAAGGTTACAGGGTGGAGAGATAAGGAAGGTGGAGGATTTTAAGTACTTAGGCTCAACAATCCAGAGCAGTGGAGAGCGTGGAAAAGAGGTGAAGAAGCGTGTGCAGACAGGTTGGAATGGTTGGAGAAAAGTGTCCGATGTGATGTGTGATAGGAGGGTATCGGCAAGAATGAAAGGAAAAGTGTACAAGACAGTGTTGAGGCCAGCGGTGTTGTATGGCTTAGAAACAGTGGCCCTGGGGAAAAGACAGGAGGCAGAGCTGGAGGTAGCAGAGATGAAAATGTTGAGGTTCTCTTTGGGAGTAACGAGGATGGATAGGATCAGGAATGAGTACATCAGAGAGACATCACATGTAAGACGTTTTGGAGACAAATTCAGAGAGGCTCGATTGAGATGGTTTGGACATGTACAGAGGAGGGATAGTGAGTATATTGGTAGTAGGATGCTGAGGTTGGAACTACCAGGCAGAAGGCCTAGAGGAAGACCAAAGAGACGATTCATGGATGTGGTGAAGGAGGACATGAAGGCCGTTGGTGTAAGAGAAGAAGATGCAGGGAATAGGGTGAGATGGAGGCAGATGATTCGCTGTGGCGACCCCTGAAGGGAATATCCGAAAGGAAAAGAAGATCAGCCAACATCTAACCAACCCAAAACAACATCAGCAGCAAAAAAAAGCAATACACAATGTTAATTATAGTGAAGGAATAATAATTTGCAGTTACCTGAACACTGAAAGCACTAAGGAGAATGTTTCCTGTTTAATGTTCGAAAAAAGAAGAGAGATGCCGATATTGGAGCCATCTGCTGGTGAATGAGCTCAATAAAAAGCTTTAAAACAACTGGTAACAAAACATTTTCATATTTCAACTGCTTCTGGGAATGTGAGCACTAACAATTCTTCTTTTCCTTTTGGCTTTTCCCTTTTTCAGGGGTCGCCACAGTGAATCATCTGATTCGCAGGTTTGATTTTGCATAGGTTTTTACGTCGAATGCCCTTCCTGACACAACCCTTCAGCAAGGGGCAGAAACACACTGAAGGCTATGCAGCTTATACAGCTTTACGAAAGTCAGCAATGGTTCGTTGACATGCCTCTCACCATGGACAGTGAGATACATGGCCAACCATGCACCAAAAATTAAAAACTGTTATTTGTTGATTATACCAGGCAGAAGGCCTCGAGGAAGACCAAAGAAGAGGTTTATGGATGTGGTGAAGGAAGACATGAAGGTCGTTGGAGTCAGAAAAGAAGATGCGGAGGACAGGGTGAGGTGGAGGCGGATGATTTGCTGTGGCGACCCCTGAAGGGAGCAGCCGAAAGTAAAAGAAGAAGAAGAAGAAGAACTAGTATGTGATTGCTGTGAGAAAATGCAAAAAGTGTACTCTGTTAGACTTTTAAAACATGGACAACTGTTTTGCAGAACAGTATCTCTGGGTTGAGTAGGCCTGTGTCTACAGAGTGCTGGTAGTAGTTTTTGTTTTTTTTAAATTGGTTTTAGTACAGTTAAAAATATGTTAATTACACAGCCATGCAATACAACAGCTTTTCCACAATCTGTGCCTAATTACAAATAAATGTGCGTCTACATAATGGATGTACATATTGAAAAAAAATTGACATAAATGAATTTATGCAAATAAATTGTTTTGCTTCGTCGAATCTTTTGTAATTGGTAACCTGCAAACTGTGAAACCATCTTGTACACCACAAAAAGCTACACTTAGATGTTTTTAGGTGCTATTTATAGAAGCTGTGATGTCACTATTCTTTTTATATACTTTACTTTGATCCCAGAAACTCCACACCAAGGCATCAAAAAACATGTCTGTGTGTGTGGTGGTGAGGACATCCACCTCACAGCAAGAGCCCCCGACTCAGGACTTTTAATGTGTGGAGTTTGTGTTTTCTCTTTGATTGCTGGGTATTTCTAGTTACCTGTACTCCAGTTTCCTCTCACAGTCCAAGGACATGCACATTGGGCTGCTTGGCATTTTCAAATTGCCCTTAGGTGTTCGTGAGAATGTGAATGGTTATATGTGTGTTGACCCTGCAATAGTCTAGAGCAGGGGTCCCCAACCCTGGCCCATGGACCGGTAACGGTAACGGTCCGTGGATCATTTGATACCGGTCCGCAAACAAAATCTTTCATGGTACAAATTAGTTTTTTTATTCAAGCTTCCAGATCTTATTTTGAAAAACAACTGTTTTTGACATTGCCACAGAAGCACTGAAAGCCCTTCTTCCGTTTCCAACCACATATCTTTGTGAGGCGGGGTTTTTTGTGGTGACAGTCACCAATACAAGACTACGGAGTAGACTCTAACCGGTCCACGGAAACATTTTCATACATAAAACCTGTCCCAGGTGCAAAAAAGGTTGGAGATGACTGGTCTAGAGAACCTGTCATGGTGTGCCCTGCGTTTGCCCAATGCTGGCTAAGACAGGCTTCAGCCTCCCCATGATCCTACTTGGAGTAAAGGGTTTGGTAAGTGAGAGAGTGAGTGAGTATCTGTGCAGGATGTTTGCAAGGAACAAACGTATACCCAATACAGACTGTATATGGATCATGGTCTGGATGAAATGGCACCATTGCACTCTGCATATCTTTTTTGAACGAGAGGAAGTTATGAAAGAATCCTACCTTGGCTAAGCCTGCAGATTGTCAGAAAGATTGCAAACGTTGCTAACAGCAACTTCAAAAAGGGTTTTTCCCACATTATAACCTCTAATATAATAACCAGAGGCTATTATGCTAAACTGTCTCTACCCCTTCGAATCACATGGTAAAATTTACTGCATGTAGCTTATAAATGTAATTATCCCAGCATCTTGGCCAATGACTGTATCCCAGCTTCGTGGCTGATGATTCAGCCTTTCCTCCAGTCAATCATCAGAGCTCTAATATAGAACCTTAGTGCCATGGCAACATATCACATATTATGGAAATACGCTTCAGTCTAATGCATGGAAACAAATCCTCCAAGAAAACAGGGTGCTGACAGGCAGGAAAACAAGTACAGTCTCTTTCGTCCAGGATGAAAGAAAGCACTTCCACTCAGATCCACTGTAAGTAATGTCTATTAAATTAAACATTATGTCTGGAGTACATACTCAAACTCAAAGAAAAAACACCTACATGTACATTACAGTGACTTTTAAAAAATCTGAACATGTTATAACAGATATCATACTTTCAAAGGTTCTGTGATAAGATCTGGTAATAAAGACATATCTAGTTTACATCTAGTGCTCCCATGCATTTTTTTTTCTTTTTTTAAAATACATATTTCAGCTTTTGCATGCAGATTGTCTTGTCAACAAGCAGAAATTCTACTCCATTTTGGCTTCTGACCCAGCACTCAAAAAGCAGAAACCTGAGCCCCCCGAGTAGTGTATCGACAAGGTAACTATTAACCTGAAGATTTTGAATCTGGTTTAATGCCATAGCTGTCCGTAGCCAGGAGTCCATGGGAGCTAACTGGCCGTGCTCTCATGCGAGAGAGGGACAGCATATGCTCACTTCCCTGTCACTCACATTAATCACCAGCCAATCATGGGCATCTGTGAGCTCATTCGCACAAGGGAGCGGATAGAGCTTTCCCTCCGAGTGTGTTACACCGACTCCAAATACACATGTGCCGTAGTTTGACAAGATTCGGGTGCTAGCTTCGCATGTCAATGAGAGATGCATGCTTTTGCCCCTCCCTGGTTCGTGGTGGTCATGTGCTAGGGATCGGGAATACCTCATGCGTGGGAATTGGATACAACTAAACTGTGTAATGTACTAAAAATGTGTAAAATACACACACAAAAAAAGCACAAGCCTCCAACAAACAAAATAAATAACACCTCCTATTGGACCTGCTGCAATACTAAAAATATATAAATATATATATATATATATATATATATATATATATATATATATATATATATATATATATATATATATATATATATATAAATTGAAGGGGAAAAGAACCAGAGTGGTGTAACCAACAGAAAGATATTTTTGTTTGTTTGTTTTTAGAAAAAATACATGAAGCTTTGTGCAATATAAAAAGTCAGAGATAAAAATAATAAAATAATATGATTCAAAGCCATCAGAAAAATGAAGGGAACATTCTGGCATGCATAGACCTTATCCACATCTGTCAAAATATGACCTCATCTTATTTTCTTTTTTGGAAGGGATTAGACCACTGTCACTCTTGGCCCTTCAATTGCTCTCAAAAAATTATATATATAAAAACCTAGCTCCAAAAATTGATTGATTGTAACTTGAACGTCCACCATCCCTCCAAAAAAAGAATCAAAAATAATTGAATAACTTTATGTGCAGCGCTACTAATGAATAAAAGCTACTTTTACGTGGGTGGGGCCGGTGGTGTCATGGTTAGGGTGCTACGTTCATGATCGGGAGGTTGTGAGTTCGAATCCCACTGAGCCCCTCACTGTGCTAAGATCCTTGGACAAGGTCTCGACCACAAGTGTGCCTCTGTTCACCCAGCAGTATAAATGGGTACCAGTAAAAATATACTGGGAAGGTAACCTGCGAAGGACTAGCATCCCGTCCAATAGGAGTTGTTCTCCTAGTCGCTTCACGCTATGGAAACCGGAGATAAGCACCGGCCTGATGAGCCACTAGGCTCGGGTGTAAAAACCCAACAGACTTTATCTTACCTACTTTTATGTGGGCAACAGGAAAATGTTGCCATGGGAACAATTTCACTCACTTTGTTGTGTATTTACATGATCACTCTCAAATTGAGGGCAGTGGTGGCCTAGTGGTATAGGGCGCTGGATCGCTGATCCAAAGGTTGGGTGTTCGAGTCCCACTCTCCACAAGGTTGTCACTGTCCCCCCAGTGCAGCTAACTGGGTTATCAAAGGCCGGCCATGTCTCTCACTGTCTATGGTGTGAGGCATGTAAAAAAACCATGCGATGGCCTGTCGAGCTGTCCAGAGTGTACTCTGCCCTCGCCTGGAGTAGGTTGGAATGGGGGCCAGCCTCCCCGTGACCCTAGTTAGGATTAAGTGGTTACAGAAAATAAATTGAACTCTCAAATTGGTGACAAGCTGGAAGCTAGGGAGACAATATACAAGCAAAGTAACAACCACTCATCTGCTGTGTAAGCTATGATAGGAACCAGCTTTCCAGGGACCCCAATAGGATTATAAGCTTGCCAAATGACTAAGCGACTGACTGAGAGTAAAGTAGAGATGCCAAATTTGGTCAGACCAAGAGTATTTTTCTAGTTAGCTAGAAATCAATCACACTATCTGCTGGGTTATTCTTTTATTTATGTAAAACTGTGTAAATGATGTAAACTTCTTGGCTAAGATAATCCACATTTTTTATACAATGTAAAAATGCCAATTTCCTATTCTGATAAAAAAGAACCAGTTACAGTGGACCCTCCCAGAGTTATTGACTTGCAGGCTATGACTTGCACAGACCAGTCACAGGCGACTGATGTGCTGTCCTTACGCTTACCTCATCATCATCAGCATCGTACTGAGCATACTGCTGCTCCATCATTTCTCTCTGACGCCTCTCTTGTTCCAGAGTCTGACTGATCAGCTGGGCTACCTCGCTCTCCTGCCCCGGACGCTCACGTCCAATCACGAACCTGCACAGAAATGAAACAGCCAATTAACAGGATAGGATTTTATTGCTGTTATGAGGATGTATCTATTCCATTCAATTCAGTTTTATTTATATTGCACTTTTTACAATTTGCGATTTTGTCGCAAAGCAGGTTTACAGAGTAAAAGTAGCAGTTTATACATTTTCTAGAACCCCTACACATCGCTAATGAACAAGCCCACAGCGGCAATGTCAAGGAAAAACTCCCTTATTTGATGTGAGGAAGAAACCTTGAGAGGAACCAGGCCCAAAGAGAAACCCATCCTCATTTGGGTGAAACCATAACAATAAGAAATTCATTACAGTCCAAAATCGAGTCCGGTTGGTTATACAATTGTAAGTGCTAAATAATTTTGGGAAAGAGTTTATATCATCATCAGTGAAAAGTTATGTTCACAGTCTGTATAGATCTTCATCAGCAGGAGGGACGGGCTTCCAAGATGAGAACTCCAGCCAGCATCAGCACACCAGGACAGACCACAGGACCCAGAAAGCAGAAGGATCAGGATGACTGGCATCCCAAAGTAAGAATGTGTACCTCAGCAAAACACAGTGAGGGGGCGGGGAGGTTGTGAGGTTTACTCATAATAGTGTAATGGAAAAAGAAGAGGGAAAAAGAAGAGGGGCAGTGGTGGTCTAGTGGTATAGGGTGCTGGATCGCTGCTCCTAAGGTTGGGGGTTCGAGTCCCACTCTCCACAGGGTTGTCACTGTCCCCCCCAGTGCAGCTAACTGGGTTATCAAAGGCGGGCCATGTCTCTCACTGTCTATGGTGAGAGGCATGTAAAAGAACCATTGCTGACTTTCGTAAAGAGTAGCTGCAAAGCCGTCAGCGTGTTTCTGTCCCTTGCTAAAAAAGGGTTGTGACAGGAAGGGCATCCGACGTAAAAACATCTGCCAAATCAAAACGTGCGTGCGAATCAGATGATTCGCTGTGGCGACTCCCGAGTAAAAGGGAAAAAGCCGAAAAGAAGACAGACAGTGTTATGGAAAAAGAAGAATTAAAATTGCTGAGTGCAAGCAGGGACTCCGGCATGACTGGCTATCGCAGCATAACTGAAAGAGAGAGAACCAGAAGGAAGACAGACATGGGGGTACGCTGTGCCGTTCAGCAATCAGCCACCCCACTGTCTAACGGATCTGGGTGAACATATAGAGTGGGGGAGCGACAGCATCCCAACATCACCCAGAACTCTCTATGCCTGAGACCCCCAGATCTGACCCTTTACCTAATAAAAGGCTATTCACTAAATTCTTCACAAAACAAGTACATTTTCAGCCTCTTCTTAAAAACAGAGATTGTGTCTGAGTCCCGAACATTAACTGGAAGATTATTCCATAACTGTGGGGCTTTGTAAGTGAAAACTCCGTCCCCGGCAGTAGTTTTCATTACTCGAGGTATCACTAAGCATCCTGCACCTTTTGATCTAAGAAGGCGTGCTGGATCATAAACAAGAAGTTTACTAGGATAATGTGGTGCAAGACCATGAAGTGCTTTATAGGTTACAAGTAGTAGTTCATATTCAATTCGAAATCTAATACAGTTCTGCTCTCTCCCATGCCCTGTGTATATGTGTGTGTGTGTGTGTGAGTGTGGGTGAGTGTGTGCGTGTGTGTGTGTGTGTGTGTGTGTGTGTGTGTGTGTGTGTGTGTGTGCACGTGTCTGTATCTGCAGAATTAGGTTTAATGCTTAGGCCATCGCTGCTAAAAAGCAACAGAATGAAGAAAAATCTGATGCTGATTATTTTAAAGAAACATATACAATTATATAATTGCATTCAAAGCAAGTCACGCCTAAAGTCTCTGCGAAAAATGGTTTGAAATGGGAACCTGTGGCAAACTTTAGCAAAGGGGAGATTTCTCCTTAATTTCCCAAAATCCATTTATTTCCTCAATGTGTTTGTTTGTCAGACATATCAACAGCCTTGTGATTCTTGGATTGTCTCTCTAAATTATTTACATGAGCTTTCCTATTCATGCATTTAACCTGACATTATAATATGGACAAAACTCTTGTAGGTACAGATTAAACTAAAGAAGCACATGTATATATAATATAGCAAAATAGGTATATTGTACGTATATATATCGTAGGTATATAGAGATATCGTTCGTGGTCAAACTGACAACAAAGTAACAAACAGATGTTAGTAATCCCCTCAACCAAACTCAGTTTTGAGTGGAACTAATATTCAGATGAATGTGGTTTTGGTCAGACACATTTCAATTTGGTCAGACACAAGTATGCATTTCAAGTGGTGCTGTAGTGGTCAGCACGGCCATCTCACAGCAAAACGGTCCTGAGTTTAAGTCCTGGGGTCATGCATTTCTGTGTGAAGTTTGCATGTTCTCCAAATTCTTGGTTTACTCCAGGTACTCTGGTTTCCTCCTTCAGTCTAAAGACCTGCACATTCAGCTAATAGGCTGTTCCGAATTGCCCTTTGGTGTGAGTGTGGTTGTGAAAGGTTGTGTGTGTTGCCCTGTGATGGTCTAGTGAGCCGTTCAGAGTGCACCCCACCTTTTCTCAGTGTTGGCTGAAAAAGGCTGTGGTTTCACTGTGACCCTGATTGTAGGATTAAGTGGATCGGAAAATGAGTCAGTGAGCCTTTTATACATACGCTGGTACCTGTACAGCGGGTTGAACACCTCTGGGCTTTCCACACACAATAAAGCATGGGAACCAAACTGTATTTTTTTCCATTCATTTCTTTACATTATCCTGTTACTTATGACAACATGCCTAAGAAATAAATAACTCTACAGAAAAAATAAAATTTCAATTTTATTTATTTAAAAATGGTTATACTGTATTATTACTATTTATGACACAATAGCAAGACTGGTTGTAACATCACATGTCAAATGTCTATACATATTTCATCTCATTTCATTTTCTGTAACCGCTTCATCCTAATTAGGGTCGCGGGGAGGCTGGTGCCCATCCCAGCCAACTCAGGGCGAGGGCAGAGTACACCCTGGACAGCTCGCCAGGCCATCGCAGGGCGGAAACACGCTGACGGCTTTGCAGCCTACTCTTGTCGAAAGTCAGCAATGGTTCTTTTACATGCCTCACACCATAGACAGTGAGAGACATGGCCGGCCTTTGATAACCCAGTTAGCTGCACTGGGGGGGGGGGGGACGGGACAGCGACAACCATGTGGAGAGTGGGACTCGAACCCCCAACCTTTGGATCAGCGATCCGGCGCCTTATACCACTAGACCACCACTGTCTGTCTATACATATTCTGCAACCTATATTAAAGTTTCCGTTATAGACTTCAAATACAAAAAGAGAGACAAGCTTCTGATAACGTTATCTGTGCTCAGCTCCCAAAAGTGCCATGTGATCTTGTAGCAGTGTGTGAAACTAAAGCAGCTCCAAATCGTTCTGAATCTACACCCAGCCCTGAGGTACATCTGAAATATCAGCCGTGCAAATCCTTAGGGCTGCTTGATGCTCCTGTGGATCTGCAGCAGAGCTGACCTGGAAACAAGTCTCTGTGCCAGAGTTCACACATACACATGAGTTGTCAGATGTAGCGTGCATACTGGACTGACAGACGAGGCGTTTAACCTCTTCTACCAAACTGCTCTCGAAGCCTCACTGACCCGCAACCAAATGAAATCATTCTGAACAGTCAGTTTTAATAGATCTGCCCAGTCAGTTTCAGTGACCGTTTACGTAGATGTGATTTGAGACCTGGATTAATTTCTAGGTTAAATATAGAAAGACGGGAGAATCTGGGCCACAAGGAGATACGCTCAATACGAGAAGGGGAATTCCTAAAGGAGAGCACAAATCAGAGAAAAAGGAACAAAAAAAAAGAACAGACGTGTTCAACAGAAAGATCCTGAAGAACTAGTGACACTTTCTATGAAGGACATATCGACTGCATAGTGTATTATAAACTGATCATACAAGCACTGGGCGGGTGTGTGTCTATGATGTAATAAAATACTAGTACTTAACAAACTGGGAGTTTCTCTGACAGTGCTGCTATAATGAATAATAAACACTACTGCGTTGTAATAAGAATTCGTAACATATGAAATAACATATTTATGCACTGCCTAAAAGTTCAGTTCATTTTCTGTAACCGCTTAATCCTAATAAGGGTGGCGGGGAGGCTGGCGCCCATCCCAGCCAACTCTGGTCGAGGGCAGAGTACACCCTGGAAAGCTCGCTGGGCCATCGCAGGGCGGAAACACGCTGACGGCTTTGCAGCTACTCTTGTCGAAAGTCAGCAATGGTTTGTTTACAGCCTCACACCATAAACAGTGAGAGACATGGCCGGCCTTCGATAACCCAGTGACCTGCACTGGGGGGGGGGACAGTGACCACCTTGTGGAGAGTGGAACTTAAACCCTCAACCTTAGGATCACTGATCCAGCTCCCTATACCACTTAGACCACCACTTCCCTCTGCCTAAAAGTGAACCTCAAAAAAATTTACCTCTCCTGATACCAGACTTCTATGTAAATTTGTTTTGATGCTGCATCGATGATGTAACTATTACGTTATGACTGCGCCCTTCCCAAGTTTTTGATATTGTCTAAAAGGGTTCCACTATTGAGAGAAGATTTCTCTAATGGAGACTCAATATCACCACAGGGTAGTGAGATTTCATTTCCTGTATACGTTTACTTCCATAAGCATGTGTTTCGCGCCAGAAACATTATGCGATTCCTCAATGTAACTGGTTTAAAAGCCTTTCTATGCAAATGAGTGATAGAAGTTTATTTCACCACCAAAAAAAAAAAAAAGCGTGTTCTATTTTATGGTTTGAAATATGTTGACAGTTTGGAGGGGAAGATAGAGTAGAAGTTACCATCACTCAGACTTCCATTCCCATTACCACAGTTATATACTGGCATGAGGGTGTCCACAGGTACATGTATGTGTAATCAGATGGACGAACACAATGTTCATGGCATGAAGGTATATAGTTCATTTTTCTGTAACCACTTAATCTTAATTAGGGTCGCAGGGAGGCTGGCGCCCATCCCAGCCAACTTCGGGTGAGGGCAGAGTACACCCTGGACAGCTCGCCAGGCCATCACAGGGCGGAAACACGCCAACGACTTTGCAGCTACTCTTGTCGAAAGTCAGCAATGGTTCTTTTACATGCCTCACACCATAGACAGTGAGAGACATGGCCGGCCTTTGATAACCCGGTTAGCTGCACTGGGGGGACAGTGACAATCTTGTGGACAGTGGGACTCGAACCTCCAATCTTAGGATCAGTGATCCAGTGTCCTATACCACTAGACCAGCACTGCCCCTATATATCTAGTTATATACCAATTTCTGTTAAGTATGGCGCTCTGCTAGCGTAGCGCTTTGGGCAGAGCTTTGCTAATAATAAATACTGTAGCTACATACAGTTTGAAGCAGATCATATTTAATTGCAAGTATGTGTATATTTCTGTATTCATGGATTGATTATAGGCCTTCATAGAAAGTATAAGCAATGACTTCTGTATGCAGCTATCAATATTTGTTCAGTTCAGTTCATTTTCTGTAACAGCTTAATCCTAATTTGGGTCACGGGGAGGCTGGGCCAATCCCAGCCAACTTCGGGCGAGGGCAGAGTACACTCTGGACAGCTCGCCAGGCCATCGCAGGGCGGAAACACGCCGACGGCTTTGCAGCCTACTCTTGTCGAAAGTCAGCAATGGTTCTTTTACATGCCTCACACCATAGACAGTGAGAGACATGGCCGGCCATCGATAACCCAGTTAGCTGCACTGCGGAGGACAGTGACAACCTTGTGGAGAGTGGGAATGGAACCCCCAACCTTTGGATCAGCGATCCAGTGCCCTATACCACTAGACCACCACTGCCCCCTATCAATATTTGCAAAAATAAACATTAAAAATAGATGCAGCTCACCTGAAGCCAAAAGAGAATTTGTAAGTTGTTACAGAATTCTTTCTCAACGATCAACCTTTGTCCAAAATATTTCAACAAACTTCTTCAGCGCAGCATGGTGGTGTAAGGGTAAGCATGTCTGTCTCACAGAAAAAATGTCCTGAGTTCGTGTCCTGGGTTCAGGCGTTCCTGTGTGGGGTCTGCATGTTCTCCCCATGCTTGGGTGGGTTTTCTCTGGGTACTCTGATTACCTCCCACAATCCAAACACATGGCATGTGCCATAGGCTAACTGGCCATTTCAAATTGACCCTAGGTGTGAGTATGAACGGTTGTGTGTGTTGCAATGTAATACAAGTTGTTCAGGGTGTACCCCACCTTCACCGGTGGGTTGTGATATTCACTAACTTTCCCACGGTCCTAACAGGATAACGTGGTCCAGAAATCAAGTGAGGTAGTGAGAGTTGTATTTCTTAATTGCAATATAAAATTTTATTCTCAAACACACACTCTGCTGCTGATCTGCAGCAGAGTGTGTGTTTGAGAATAAAATTTTTAACTGTAAAATCAGGTTAAGAAAGAGAAGTGATTGAAGAGAGAATGAGGGGACACAGTCGCGATGATTTTGGTGTAAAAATAAGTCTGTAATGCTGTGCCCTACTACTGTTGATAAAGAGTGTGTTTTCTTTCAGTGAAATCTTGCTTTGCTAGCACAAAGAGCTGTTGTGTTCGATGTCTGAAGGCGTCTCAGTACATTAATAAGAACTGCAGCCTTTTGTGTTACTCACACACACTGGAGAAGAAGAAAATAGTAGCTGAAATTCTCCAGTAATGGTCTGAATTAGCATAAAAGCAAAAGCCAAGAGTAATGAGAAGACATTTCAGAAGAGTGTGTGTGTGTGTGTGTGTGTGTGTGTGTGAGTGTGTGTGTGTGTGTGTGTGTGTGTCTGTGTGTGTGTGTGTGTGTGTGGGTGCGTGTGTGTGCGTGGGGGGGGTATGCATGGTCTAAGCTACTATATCCCATCATCCTATAATATTTATTTAATATGCACAGTGTATGGGCCATCAGCAAAGTCTTCTTTGCTGGCCTAAACACTATCGGAAGCACAGACTTACATTTAAAACTTAAATTCTCCTGTTTGTTCCATTAACTCGTATTAATTTAATCCAACAATCTATTCTGTTCATTTTGTGGTGTGTCTCTTGGCTGCACTGCTTCTGGTGTGTATGTAGATGATGGATTTTTTTTTTTTATCCAATCAGATTTCAGCTTCTATGTGCTGCCATGTAGAAACAGCTGTGCTGGCCAATGTCACTTAAACCATCTTAGCAACAGGACCTTTTCTTTAACCAATCAGATTTCAGATTAGCTTCACTGAGTCAGCGAGCATCTTACAATAAAGTCAGCATTTTTCCGTCCTCTGGTTGGTCACAGCAAAACTAGCTGATTTCTATGTAGTGATCTGCACATGATATTATGAGGTTAGAATTTTTTTAAGCACATGATGTCTGATGGAGGATGAATTGACTTGGTGTGGGGCATTCTTAAAAAAAGTGGACTTTTTCAGAAAACTAGACACCAGTGATGTTATGTAATGCTCAGTTAATAGCAAAAATACAGAATTCCTCTCTCTCTCTCGCTCTCTCTCTCTCTCTCTCTCTCTCTCTCTCTCTCTCTCTCTCTCTCTCTCACTCTCTCTCTGCAATGATATGGCTTGTTATATTGTGCTTTTATATAATATTGATGGTTTGTATAATTGCAGCATCATAGCGGTGGTATTAAGAACCAGGTGAAGTCCAATACGTCAAACTAAAGGCCCAGGTACCAAATTCACTGCCTGCCACTCATGCACCCACACACACACACACACACACACACACACACACACACACACACACACACACACACACACACACACACACACACACTCGCACACTTTTAATGTTAGTACAGTATGTCAATAAAGAAAACAGCATATTAGATAAGAGACCACTTTTCAGATAAAACTATAATGAAGGCTACTGCAGTTTACATGCAAATACAAAATCAAGTGTGACAGTCAACTTTTCCAGGAGAGCTTTGGCTGCTTCTGTAAGAAACCTGGTAGATACTGTACTCATATAACTGCAGAAACTCTACCTGATGCTCTTCTATTTTTAAACAAAAAGTCATCACAGCTAATATTGAATTAGTTGCATTTGTTACTGTTTACTGTACTTTATTTATATGTAAATATAAGGCATCTTTGTTCTACACCATTCCTTTGCATGTGCCTAAAACATTTGCACAATACTTCGTGTGTGTGTGTGTGTGTGTGTGTGTGTGTGTGTTTCAATTAAATTTAATTACATTTAAACTATTTCCAATACACTATTATATAATATTTTATATATTTTGTAGGGATTAATTGAGATTCTTACCTCACTACACCTTGTGTGTTTCTCAACACGGAGGCAGCAAAGCTCTGTGTCACACCCACTAGACTGGTGCCATCAACTTCCACAATCTGATCATTCACCTTTATCCTGGAGAACATGAAATCAGAAGAGGAGCTATATCAATATACAGTACTTCTCCAAAACATTCAAGTCTGTATCAAGCACTGATTCACAGTTTCTCGGGAGAATATATTATCACAGCTTTCTTCATATGAAAGCAATAAAGATTCACATATTTGAACTGAGATTAAGTTTAACTAGCATAAATTTAAAAAATCTAAATGAGTTTGGGTGAGTTATTGAAAATGAATTAAAATTGTGCGCATGCAAAAATGTAAAATTAAAGGGACATGTTTTAAATGTTTATAAGAAGTCGGATTCAAAACCAGGAAGAACAATGGTATAGAAAACTCAGTCAGCATGGCCTTGAATAAATTAATAAATTGCTTTTGTGAAATAGAAAAAATAAATAAACACAGAAAAGAAATGGTTTAGTGTATAGTATAGTAAAACCAAACAAGGACTAACAAAGACAGTGTAAGAAAAAAAATAACAACGACGATGATAATGATGACGATGATGATGATGATGATAATGATATAGTAATAAATTACAGACGCTTCCCGTCTTACGTTCATCCGTTTTACGTTTTTTCAATTTTAAGTTTGTTTTTTTTCCCCCAAAAAAAAGTCAAATTTTGAGTTTAGATGTACTTACGTGTATGCTGACGTAATGACGCAATGATGCTGCGTCCATTGTTTACAAACGACAGACTGAACGTGCCCCTCCTTCTTCCCAGTTCAGTTATATATATATATATTGTTTTATATATAGAGTAAGCCCTTGACTATTCGCGGTTTTGCACTCACGGTTTGAGTATTCGCGGACTGCCGAGCAGCTGACATGTCACTCAAATTCAGCCAATGGCTGTCCTCCTTCCTGCTGATTAGTTGAGATGATGTACGCCTCTTTTTCCTCATTCGTGCACAAGTTTTTAATGAGCCTCTTTTTTTCCATGTGTTTTAGTTACCAGTTAGGCTCTGTGATGACACTAAAATGCTATGCGTCTTCTCTGGCTAAGCGCTAGAAAAGGTAATGACGTTGGATGTCTCTTCTGAAGAAATAAGACTTTCTCCTGAAGAAACGACAGTTTCTACTGAAGTGCCTGAAGAGAAATAAACATCTGAAAGCACTCTAGTATTAAAGTCTTTTTCAATCATTATTCCAGCACAGTACCTAAGTAAATTTTACTTCCGGTTGCTCATTCGCGCTTGTAATATGACACATGTGGTTTTATTTCCCGGTACAGAACTCACGGATTATCTTCATTCGCGGGAGGGGCGGGAACCGAGCCCCCGCGAATATCGAAGGCCTCTCTCTATATATATACTAGTGTATACACATTTCTAAATAAAATCACCATCAAATGTGATCTGATCTTTATCAAAATCACACAGATGAAAAAACAGTGTCTGTTTTAACTAAAACCACCCGAACATTTATAGGTTTTCATATTTTAATGAGGATAGCATGGAAACAATGACAGAAGGGGGAGGAATAAGTAACTGAACCCTGTGCCGAAGGAGACTTAAAGAGAAATTGAAACCAATTTTTACCAAACAATTTAAGTCAGGTGTGTGCCTAATCACTGATGAGTGGCTTAAAGCTTCCCAGCCCACTATAAAACACACACCAGGTAAGAATTGTCTTGATGAGAAGTATTGTCTGATGTGCACCATGGCTTGCTCAAAAGAGCTGTCTGAAGACCTGCAATCAAGAATTGTTGATTTGTATAAAGCTGGTAAAGGATACAAAACCATCTCTAAAAGTCTGGATGTTCATCAATCGACAGTCAGAGAGGTTGTCTTCAAATGGAGAGAGTTTGGCACTGTTGCTTCTCTCCCAAGGAGTGGCCGTCCACCAAAGCTGACGCCAAGAGTTCAGCGCAGAATACTCAGAGAGGTAAAAAAAAACACTAGAGTGTTTGCTAAAGACTTACAGGAATCACTGGCACAGTCCAATATCTCTGAGCACACATCAACTATATGTAAAACAATGGCCAAGAGTGGTGTTCATGCGAGGACTCCAAGGAGGAAGCCACTGCTGTCTAAAAAAACATTGTTGCTCGTTTAATGTTCGCAAAAAGGCACTTGGACACTCCACAGAAGTTTTGGCAAAATATTTTGTGGACTGATAAAACCAAAGTTGAATTGTTTGGGAGGAACACACAATGTCATGTGTGGAGGAAAAATGGAACAGCTCACCAACATAAACACCTCATCCCCACCGTGAAGCATGGTGGAGGGTGCATCATGGTTAGGGGCTGTTTTGCTGCCTCAGGGCCTGGACAACTTGCAATCATTAATGGAAAAATGAATTCAA
Organism: Plotosus lineatus; assembly: GCA_024760905.1. Lineage (NCBI taxonomy): Eukaryota > Metazoa > Chordata > Actinopteri > Siluriformes > Plotosidae > Plotosus > Plotosus lineatus. The sequence goes on along the minus strand of CM045728.1, from coordinate 79,414,182 downwards.
AAGTTTATCAGGATTTTTTGCAGAAAAACCTGAGGTCGTCTGTCAGACAGTTGAAGCTAAAAAGAGGATGGATGCTGCAACAAAACAATGATCCAAAACACAGAAGTAAATCAAGTTCAGAATGGTTTCAGAAGAACAAAATACACATTCTACAGTGGCCAAGTCAAAGTTCAGACTTGAAAGCCATTGAGATGCTGTGGCATGACCTCAAGACAGCGATTCATGCCAGACATCCCAGGAATCTGACTGAACTACAGCAGTTTTGTAAAGAAGAATGGGCCAAGATTAGTCCTGATCGATGTGCCAGACTGATCTGCAGCTACAGGAAGCGTCTGGTTGAAGTTATTGCTGCCAGGGGGGGGGGGGGGGGCAGAAAATATTAAATGTGATGGTTCAGTTACTTATTCCTCCCCGTTCTGTCATTGTTTGCATGCTATCCTCATTAAAATATGAAAACCTATAAATGTTTGGGTGGTTTTACTTAAAGCAGACACTGTTTTTTCAACTGTGTGATTTTGACAAAGATCAGACCACATTTGATGGTGATTTTATGCAGAAATGTGAGAAATTCCAAAAGGTTCAGATACTTTTTCATACCACTGTATACATATATATATATATATATATATATATATATATATATATATATATATATATATATATATATATATGTGTTTGTGTGTGTGTGTGTGTGTGTGTCTGTATATATATATATATATATATATATATATATATATATATATATATATATATATATATATATATATATCAGTTATATAGCATGTCACCCTTGTGTTAAGACGTCGTCTCTGTGATCTTTGTGTTTACACTGTTTTGTGGACTTTTGTAACCCTAAGCAAATATGGTTGGTCAGAAGCATAAGCCTACTAGCCTGGGTGCAAGTCTCATGCACAGAGATGAATTAACTATCTGCTCAGATCGGTGCAATCCACCATGCATACTCAGTTAAGCAAAGAGAGTTGTAAAATGAATGAAAACCCAAATCCAGGAAAGACTTTTTTAACCTAAGTGTTGCCACACCAAATGTATTGACTTTTTAAATTATTTTAATCCCTCACTCACTGCACTGCTTGCAATGCAGCCGTGAGGGGGGGGCACAAACCAGTGTCTCTCCCTCACGCCGGTCCCAAGCCCGGATAAATGCAGAGGGTTGCGTCAGGAAGGGCATCCGGCGTAAAACAAATGCCAAATAAACTATGCGAATCACAGGAAAGGATGACATACCGGATCGGTCGAGGCCCGGGTTAACAACGACCGCCATCAGTGCCGTCAACCAACAGGGTGCTGATGGAAATTGGACTACTGTTGGTCGAAGACGCCGAAGAAGGAGAGGCGGGAGGCGTGTCCGTTGCCAGAGAGAGAAGAGGAAAGGCATGAGTCTAGGACTGAAAGTAGGGACTTTGAATATTGGAACTATGACAGGAAAAGGTAGAGAGCTGGCTGACATGATGCAGAGGAGGAAGGTGGACATACTGTGTGTTCAGGAGACCAGGTGGAAAGGTCGCAAGGCTAGAAGCATAGGAGCAGGGTTTAAGCTGTTTTATCACGGTGTGGATGGGAAGAGAAATGGAGTAGGAGTCATCTTGAAGGAGGAGTTTGCCAGGAATGTTCTAGAAGTGAAAAGAGTGTCAGACAGAGTGATGAGTCTCAAGTTAGAAATTAAAGGTGTGATGTTCAATGTGGTTAGTGCTTATGCCCCACAGACAGGATGTGAGCGAGAAGAGAAGGAGAGATTCTGGAGGGAGTTAGATGAAGTGATGCAGAGTACCCCCAGAGGTGAAAGAGTGGTCATTGGGGCAGACTTCAATGGACATGTTGGTGCAGGAAACAGAGGGGACGAGGAAGTGATGGGTAGGTTTGGTATCCAGGACAGGAACGCAGAAGGACAGATGTTGGTAGATTTTGCAAAAATGATGGAAATGGCTGTGGTGAATACTTTCTTCCAGAAGAGAGAGGAGCATAGGGTGACTTATAAAAGTGGAGGTAGGAGCACACAGGTAGACTACATCTTGTGCAGGCGATGTAATTTAAAGGAAGTCAGTGACTGCAAAGTAGTAGCGGGTGAGAGTGTTGCCAAACAGCATAGGATGGTGGTGTGCAGGATGATGCTGATGGTGAGGAAGGTGAAGAAGGCAAAGGCAGAGCAGAAGACAAAGTGGTGGAAGCTGAAAAAGGAAGAGTGTCGGGTTGTCTTCAAGGAGGAGTTGAAACAGGCTTTGGGTGGTCAGGAAGTGCTTCCAGATGACTGGACAACTACAGCGAATGTGATCAGGGAGACAGGTAGGAGAATACTTGGTGTGTCATCTGGAAGGAAAGTAGATAAGGAGACTTCGTGGTGGAATGAGGAAGTGCAGGAGTGTGTACAAAGGAAGAGATTAGCTAAGAAGAAGTGGGACATTGACAAAACCGAAGAGAGTAAACAGGAGTACAGGGAGACACAGCGTAAGGCAAAGGTAGCAGTGTCAAAGGCCAAACAGAGCGCGTTTGATGACTTGTATGCTCGGTTGGAAAGTAAAGAGGGAGAAAATGATTTATACAGGTTGGCACAGCAGAGAAATAGAGATGGGAAGGACGTGCAGCAAGTTAGATTGATAAAGGACAGAGAGGGAAATGTATTGACTGATGACAGAAGTGTGCTGGGAAGATGGAAAGAGTACTTTGAAGAGCTGATGAATGAGGAAAATGAGAGACAAAAAGAGTAGAAGAGGTGACTGTTGAGGACCAGGAAGTAGCAAAGATTAGTAAGGGTGAAGTGAGGAGGGCATTGAAGAGGATGAAGAATGGAAAGGCAGTTGGTCCTGATGACATACCGGTGGAGGTATGGAAGTGTCTAGGAGAGGTAGCAGTAGATTTTCTGACAAGAACATTTAACAAGGTCTTAGAGAGTGAGAGGATGCCAGAGGAATGGAGGAGAAGTGTGCTGGTGCCCATTTTTAAGAACAAGGGAGGCGTGCAGAGTTGTGGCAACTACAGAGGGATAAAGTTGATGAGCCATACGATGAAGTTATGGGAAAGAATAGTGGAAGCTAGACTAAGGGCAGAAGTCAGCATTTGTGAACAACAGTTTGGTTTCATGCCCAGAAAGAGCACCACAGATGCAGTGTTTGCCTTGAGGATGTTAATGGAGAAGTACAGAGAAGGTCAGACGGAGCTGCATTGTGCCTTTGTGGATCTGGAGAAAGCATATGACAGGGTGCCGAGAGAAGAACTGTGGTATTGCATGAGGAAGTCTGGAGTGGCAGAGAAGTATGTTAGAGTGGTGCAGGACATGTATGAGAGATGTAAGACAGTGGTGAGGTGTGCTGTCGGTGTGACGGAAGAGTTCAAGGTGGAGGTGGGACTGCATCAAGGGTCAGCTCTCAGCCCCTTCTTGTTCGCTATGGTGATGGACAGGCTGACAGACGAGGTTAGACAAGATTCCCCATGGACTATGATGTTTGCAGATGACATTGTAATCTGTAGTGAGAGCAGAGAACAAGTGCAGGAAAATCTAGAGAGGTGGAGGTATGCCCTGGAAAGGAGGGGAATGAAGATTAGCCTCAGTAAGACAGAATACATGTGCATGAATGCCAAGGACCAAAGAGGAACGGTGAGATTACAGGGAGCAGAGATAAGAAAGGTGGAGGATTTTAAGTACTTAGGCTCAACAATCCAGAGCAATGGAGAGTGTGGAAAAGAGGTGAAGAAGCGTGTGCAGGCAGGTTGGAATGGTTGGAGAAAAGTGTCCGGTGTGATGTGTGATAGGAGGGTATCGGCAAAAATGAAAGGAAAAGTGTACAAGACGGTGTTGAGGCCAACGATGCTGTATGGGTTAGAAACAATGGCCCTGGGTAAAAGACAGGAGGCAGAGTTGGAGGTAGCAGAGATGAAAATGTTGAGGTTCTCTTTGGGAGTAACGAGGATGGATAGGATCAGGAATGAGTACATCAGAGGGACAGCACATGTAAGACGTTTTGGAGACAAAGTCAGAGAGGCTAGATTGAGATGGTTTGGACATGTACAGAGGAGGGATAGTGAGTATATTGGTAATAGGATGCTGAGGCTGGAACTACCAGGCAAAAGGCCTAGAGGAAGACCAAAGAGACGATTCATGGATGTGGTGAAGGAGGACTTGAAGGTCGTTGGTGTAAGAGAAGAAGATGCAAAGGATAGGGTGAGATGGAGGCAGATGATTCGCTGTGGCGACCCCTGAAGGGAAAAGCCGAAAGGAAAAGAAGAAGACTCACTGCACTGCTTAATCCCACAAAGGTCATAGAGAGGCTGAAGCCTATCCCAGCCAACATTGGCCAAAGGCACTGTACACCCTGACAACTCACCAGACCATCGCAGGGCATTCACATTTACATCAAGTCATAATTTGGAACAGATAATTATCCTAATGTGCATGTTTATGGACTGTGGGAGTAAACCAGAGTACTCTGAGAAACCCAAGCAAACACGGGGAAACATGTAAACTCCGCACAGAAACGCCTGAGCCGAGCCCTGGATGCAAATCCAGGATCCTGAAGAAGGGCAGAGTGTGGCTCAGTGGTTAAGGCTCTGGTTTACTGATCTGAAGGTCAGAGGTTCAAGCCCCTGTACCTCCAAGCTGCTACTGTTGGATCCTTGAACAACCTTAATTGTATTTTATTTATTACTGCTTATTGCTCTTTATCATCTTTTTATGTGTTATTATTTGTATTTATTTGTATGTATGTATGTATATATTTATGTATTATTATTTTTCACTGCTTTTGCTTTATAGCATCATCGAATATTCCTAAATCTTTTGCTCAGTACAGTCGTTGACATAGATAACCACAGACAACAATTTCAAGACTCAAACATCAGAGCCAATTTAAATAGGACGGCACTTCTTTTAATATGACTTTAATAAAATTAGCAATAAGCATGAGGGTGTTTGGACAGGTTAAGGAGGTGAAGTTTTGTTAACTAGCCAGAAATGCGTGTTCATAAAGCATATCATTTGCCTCAAACCTTTTCTATGATCTCTAGACTACTGCATTCTCCCTCAGGCTGCTTTTTGTTTAACTGCTGTGCTTTGCTCTTATTTGCCGTATAATAAACTAGTGCCTCGATCCGCTGAACCCTTCTGAATACAAAGCTGCTTGCAAACCCAGTCTGTAATATAGGCAGGCAGGTGGAGTGCTTGCGAGACAGAATCTTGATGTGTTCCTTATAAATGCAGCATAAACAAAGCTCAACCTTCAGCCCTGCTTTAAATGCTGAAATAGTAATCATCAGTTTGATCGCAAAGTGGGAATTACAGAAAATTCCTGACAAAATAGCAGCTCTTGCCAAAACTTGTGCTATTATCCCACCACAGTACCAGACAAATACTAAATAAGTGTGGAGGATATTACATTCTGGCCTTCTACGGCTATAGACCTGAGGGCAATCATCCATCTGCACATTCATCTCCTCCTAAAAGTATCTTCTCTAGTATTTCAGTAATCTACAATAAGGCAACACGAGACAGAAAAATATTACTTGTATTTTATTCCTGGAATAACCTGGCACACTGATCTCTCCCATGTTCCCATAACACTAATGCCATGCACATGTTCTCATGTGGTCAGACTTGATTCCAGTACAGTTATTATTCTCATATAGCAAGCTCCTTCGCTCTGCTTTATTCCTGCTCATGGCAGTAAAAGTTACCAAGTCAAAGCAAGTAACCATCTAGAAGTTGGTCCCCTCCAGTCATCACTATATACTCTACATTATAAAGCCTTTCCTTCATGTCCTCAGCTAATCTCAGCAGGTTGGGAGGAAAAGGTCTGAGACACTGTGTAGTGATACAGATCTCGTTTTACCCTCTATCTCTTCTTCTTCTGTCTGAAGTCCTTACCTTCCATCTCTCTCGGCCGCTCCACCTTCAATAACGGTCTTGACAAAAATGCCCAGCTTCTCCAAGCCTGCGTCTGCACCCACTCCCATGCCAATAATACTGATCCCCAATCCATCGTCATCTAGACAGAAAAATAAACAACAATGATGACAAATGTGTGTCAGTAGTGGCTGGTAATGATTACTGGACAGAAGGCTAAAATCTAATATCAATCAAAAGAGCAAGTGGTTTGTTTTATTTAATATGAGGTGGAATGATGTGGAGCAAACTCCTACACACATTAACACACAAAAATAAGGCAGCTATGCAGAAAAGCAAAAAATAAAGGGCAAATAAATTATGCAAACATATAATTGTTTAATTGTTTACAAAGACCAAAAAAAAAGGCTCAATAGTTTTATTGTTATCTTTAGAAAATATCAATCAAACAAATGTGGGGGGGCATGGCGGCGGCCTCACAGCAAGAAAGTCCTGGGCTCACGTCATAGTGAGGCCGGAGCCTATCTCAACCAACACTGGGCAAATGCAGTGTACACCCTGCACAACTCACTAAACCATCACAGGACCAACACACACACACCCACACACACACACACACACACACACACACACACACACACACACAACCATTCATACTCACACCGAGAGGCAATTTTGAACAGCAAACTAATTTAATGTGCATCAGACTATTCTGAGGAATCCCACACAAGCATGGGGGAAACATGCACATTTCACAAAGAAACGCTGAGTTTGGGACTCAAACCCCAGGACCCTTAAGTTGGGTAAAGTTTGCTCAGTGGTTAAAGCTCTGGATTATTGATCTGAAAGTCAGGGATTTAAGCCATTTACCACCAAGCTCAATGAAATAACTGAGGAACAGCATGGTATCATGGTGGTTAGCGCATCCGTCTCACAGCAAGAAGGTACTAGGTTCCAAAGACTTGCCCAATGGTGCTCATTGGCTGTTCTAAACTGACCCTTGGTGTGAATGTGAGTGTTATTGGTTGTGTATGTGTGTTGACAGTCTGATGGTCTAGTGCAGGGGTCACCAACCTTTTTGAAACTGAGAGCTACTTCATGGGTACCAATTAATGCGAAGGGCTACTAGGTCGATACACACCTCTGAAATTACAAATTTGCTCAATTTACATTTAATTAGATTTAATTAGATGTTATTATTAATAATTAATGATATTCATCTATGTGAAGATATTGACTTGATTTAAAAATATATTCAAAAAAATTATATGCAGCTCAATGGAGAGTGGCGCTGTCCTAAAAATGGGCCTGTCCTAAAAATAGCAGTGAACAGGTCCGCGGGCAACTTATATTGTCCTTGCGGGCTACCTGGTGCCCACGGGCACCACGTTGGTGATCCCTGGTCTAGTGAGCTGTTCGAGTGTACCCCATCTTCACCCTGTGTCGGCTGAGATAGACTCCAGTCGAATATAATTAAGGATTCAGCAAAAGAATGTCAAACAAACAATTGAATCAATGCAACGGACAGCAAATATTTTGGATTTGGCATAGGTTTTTTTTTACGTCGGATGCCCTTCCTGTCACAACCCTTTAGCAAGCGATAGAAACATGCTGTCGGCTTTGCAGCCTACTCTTTACGAAGGTCAGCAATGGTTCTTTTACATGCCTCTCACCATAGACAGTGAAAGACATGGCCGGCCTTTGATAACCCAGTTAGCTGCACTGGGGGGACAGTGACAACTTTGTGGGGACTCAAACCCCCAACCTTAGGATCAGCAATCCTGCACCCTATACATGTGTATAAATCCTGTAAATAGTTATTTTGAGATTAAATCTGTCATGATATCTTTTTGTTTGATGATATATATTTCCCAAAACTGTTACAATTAACAATACGATTATTAGTCTAAAATGTAAAAAAATTAGAAAGGACTTTTCTCAGTTTTCATTTTTTTGGCCGTAGTAATAGAGATAATATAACAATGCAAGCATATGCTTTAAAATAACATAAATAAAACAACAACTTAACCATATTAGGGTCGCAGAGAGGCCAGAGCCTTTCTCATATGACTCTGGGCAAAGACAGTTTACACCCTGAAAAGCTCATCAGAGCATCATAGGGTCAACACAGCAAACACACACACACACACACACACACACACACACACACACACACACACACATCCACACACACGCACACACAGCACACACAACTATTCACATTCATACCTAGGGGCACTCTGGAACCCATCAAGTCAATTATTTTGTAGTGCATGTCTTTAGACAGAGGGAAAACACGCAAGCACAACAAGAATATGCAAATGAGTAAACAAAGGCTTTTGCCCAGTTGCTGTGAGGCGGAAATGCTAAACACTATGCCACCCTGCACCCCTTTCAAATATAATGAATATTCATGAAAAATAGTAATGTAAAACAATAAATGTAAATATAATAATAATAATAATATATGGTACATCTCAGACAAATAGAATTAATTTAAGTAAACTATTCAAGCAAAACAAAAAAGACGAGAAAGTGAGCAACAGTAGAACCAGGAAAACGCTCTGATAGTTTTTTCTGATGTAAATAAGCACACATTAATTATGGCAATTAATCATAGTCAGGAAAATGATCACGATTATGTGCATAAATCGTACAATGGAGTGATTAATGGACCATCATGACAGGGCTATATGAGCTTGCCAAAACAAAAAAACTCAAATACTGACTCTGGGAGTTTATTTATTCATATTCCATTCATATAAAATCTTCTCACACATGCGAACACTATCAGTAACTTATAGTAATTGGTACAGTATTGTAAGGGAGGAGGAAATCACCCTTTTCCAGCTCCACTGGGAAAAGTTCCAGTTTCTCCACTCTTTTCTCCAGTTCATATTCTGCAGAAGACGCCACCGGATCCACCTCCTCATTCCTACGGTCGTAATCCTCATTTGAGTAGGTATTAAACACCTAGGAAAAAAAAATCATAGTCAAATATCAACTCAGCACTGATGTCAGTCAAAAGCACGTCCATGACCACCTTCATTCCAGCCGTCCAGAGTCTAGCTTGTGTGCTGCAGTATATCACTGAGGAGCTGCAGGTGCTAATCTAGAGCATAGCGCATAAAAACAAATCAGAGTTTATCCTCATTTCCAGCAAGCAATGGGCTGCTTTAAATGTTTGACACTTAAAATAATTGGTGATAAAAGGGATTTACGAGCACTGGACTGATTTAGGTGAAGCACAAAATGTTGTCACTGTTGATTTGTTCACTGAATTGGCCCCATAACAAATTTCAGCATCTGAAACCACACACACAGTCACTTCCCATCCTGTCAGATGGTACTGAGTAGTGGACTGTGAAGCACCCGCCATGAAAAAAGACTCACTCAGCCATGGCATCTCACAATGTCCTCACCCTCATGCCACAGCAGACGCCGCAGGTTTCTTGCTCATCCACAGTCAGTTGTATCAACTGATTCTATATCAGTGTGTAAACAAGGCACCATATATTAAGACCCATTGTAAGTAGTCTGTCTGTCTTCCTTTCAGCTTTTTCCCTTTTACTTGGGAGTCGCCACAGCGAATCATCTGATTCGCACGTTTTGATTTGGCAGAAGTTTTTACGTCGGATGCCCTTCCTGTCACAACCCTTTTTTAGCAAGGGACAGAAACACGCTGACGACTTTGCAGCTACTCTTTACGAAAGTCAGCAATGGTTCTTTTACATGCCTCCTCACCATAGACAGTGAGAGACATGGCCCGCCTTTGATAACCCAGTTAGCTGCACTGGGGGAGACGGTGACAACCCTGTGGAGAGCGGGACTCGAACCCCTAACCTTTGGATCAGCGATCCAGCGCCCCATACCACCAGACCACCACCGCCCCTACCCATTGTAAGTAGTCATGCATAAAATAATTCCATATTAAAAACTTTATTGCACAATGCAAAACCATGCCAGCTAATCAGAAACAGGTTTTAGAATAAACAGGAGACACTACAATAGATGTGTGGCTGGTGGCTTAGTGGTTAAGGTGCAGCACTCATGATCAGGAAGTCATGGCTTTGAATCCCCATTAGACCCCTGCTGTGATAAGACTCCTGGGCAGCATCTTAACCACAGTTGCGTCTCTGTCCATGCAGTTCATAAAGTCTTTCTATCCAAAGCGAGACTTGGGGTATGCAGGGACATGTTAAAACCTGGTTAACCTGCTGAAGTATTTTTCAAATACTGAATATTTTCATACAAGTACTGCTGTAGTAGTGAAGTTGATAACACAGTGATGTTTACTATGTCATGCTGATAAGTTGATAGAAATCTGTAATCTATTTTAGATAGTGCTTTGACAGAAGGAATTAACACAGGTGTATTATCCAGGCATGTGAGGCCAGTGGTGTATTGATGGTCATGAGTTCAAATTATTATTATTATGGATGCTTGTATAGCGCATTATTCATACACACGTATGCTCAATGCGCATGAGAATATTGCGTTGTTCTATCCTTTTGATGCTGAGCGCCAAGCAGGAAGCAACTACTCACAAATTTTAATGTCTTATGGTATGACGTGGCCGGATTCGAACTCCAACCTTCCAGAGGATAAAGTGGACGCTCTACCAACCGAGCTAAATCCCCAGTAAACAGACAAATCCCTGTTAGACCCTCACTGTGCTAAGACCCTTGGGCAAGGTCTTAACCACAAGTGTGCCTCTGTCCACCCAGCAGTATTTCTGGGAAAATACTGGGAAGGTAACCTGTGGTGGACGAGCATCTCATTCAAGAAGAGTTGAACTCCCAGTTGCTTCATGCTACGGAAACTGAAGATAAGCTCCAGCCTGATGAGCCACTAAGCTGACATTTAAAAAGCCCAACAGACTTAATCTTTTTTACTACATCACTGATTATAATGCAGGGAATTGTTTGGTAGTTAACATTCTTAGTGTATTACCATCACACACAATCATCACACACAAGAAAGGCCTGAGCCACCTCCGACGCGCCACCGGATGCTACTTACTAGTCCTTCTCAAAAAATTAGCATATTGTGATAAAGTTCATTATTTTCTGTAACTGCCTGATAAAAATGTAACTTTCATATATTTTAGATTCATTGCACCCCAACTGAAATATTTCAGGTCTTTTATTGCTTTAATACTGATGATTTTGGCCTACAGCTCATGAAAACCCAAAATTCCTATCTCAAAAAATTAGCATATTTCATCCGAACAATAAAAAGAAAGTGTTTTTAATACAAAAAAGTCAACCTTCAAATAATTATGTTCAGTTATGCACTCAATACTTGGTCAGGAATCCTTCTGCAGAAATGACTGATTCAATGCGGCGTGGCATGGAGGGAATCAGCCTGTGGCACTGCTGAGGTGTTATGGAGGCCCAGGATGCTTCGATAGCGGCCTTAAGCTCATCCACAGTGTTGGGTCTGGTGTCTCAACTTTCTCTTCACAATATACCACAGATTCTCTATGGGGTTCAGGTCAGGAAAGTTGGCAGTCCAATTGAGCTCAGTAATACCATGGTCAGTAAACCATTTAGCAGTGGTTATGGCACTGTGAGCAGGTGCCAGGTCGTGCTGAAAAATGAAATCTTCATCTCCATAAAGCTTTTCAGCAGATGGAAGCATGAAGTGCTCCAAAACCTCCTGATAACTAGCTGCATTGACCCTGCCCTTGATAAAACACAGTGGACCAACACCAGCAGCTGACATGGCACGAACCATTGCATGAGAACCAACGCAGCCAGATCAGACTCAACGGTGGCTTGTAAGAGCCCTTTCCTATCTCCAACAGCGTAAAGCAGGGTTGTGTACTGGCACCGACTCTCTTCAGCATCTTCTTCAGCATGCTGCTCGAGTAAGCAACTATAAACCTGGAGGATGAAGACGGATTGTATGTCAGGTACCACATGGATGGCAGCTTCTTTAACCTTCGGCACCTCCAAGCTCACACCAAGACTAATGAGAAGCTGAGCCGAGACCTTCTCTTCGCGGACAACGCTGCTCTCGTTGCCTACACTGAGCAAGCTTTGCAGCGCATTGCATCTTGTTTTGCGGATACCTCGCAGTTGTTCAGACTTGAGGTCAGCCTCAAGAAAATGGAGGTTCTCTATCAACCTGCTCCTCAAGAAGCGTACCATTCACCCAAATCACTATTGACGCCGCCGAACTGAAATCAACACAACAGTTCACCTACCTGGGTTGCACCCTCTCCTCTGATTCAAGGATAGACAAAGAAATTGACAATAGACTCTCAAAGGCAAACAGCTCCTTTGGCAGGCTGTACAGACGGGTCTGAAACAACAAAAACCTGAAGAGCAGGACAAAGATCCAGGTTTACAGTGCTGTGGTTCTTACCACCCTCCTCTACGGGTAAGAGACTTGGGTCACCTACACTAGTCACATCTACCTTCTCGAGCATTTCCACCAGCACTGTCTCTGCACTATCCTCAACATTCAATGGAGTGACTTTGTCATATGGATAAATGTAGAAGTCCTGGAACAGGCTGAGATTCCCGGCATCAAAGCTTTGTTGCTACAGTATCAGCTTCGATGGGCAAGGCACATCTCCAGAATGGAAGACCACTGCCTTCCAAAAATTGCCCTGTGTGACGAACTTTCCACTGGCTACCGTGAAAAAGGAGCTCCAAAGAAAAGATACAAAGACTGCCTGAAAAAGTCCCTCACCACATGCCATGTTGACCACCAAACCTGGTCCGACCTTGCTGCAGACCGTTGCGTCTGGCATCTTACCATCTCTAAAGTAGTGACAAAGTTTGAATACACCAGAAGAGACTCTCTAAAAGACAAAAGAATCAGGAGACTGACCCGAGCTGCTTCCAATGCACCACCGGACACTATTTATATCTGCAAACGCTGCTTCAGGGCCTGCCATTCTCACATTGGACTGGTCAGTCATGAGCGTTCCTGCAGACGACATGGACACCCTCCCTCCTAATCTTCATTTGCGAAGCCAAGCCATCATTATCCCGGCATGTGAGGCCAGTGGTGTATTGGTGTTCATGATCAAAAGGTCATGAGTTCAAATCCCTGTTAGATCCTCACTGTACTAAGACCCCTGGGCTAGGTCTTAATCACAAGTGTGCCTCTGTCCACCCAGCAGTATAAATGGGTACCAGTTAAAAATACTGAGAAGGTAACCTACGGTGGACGAGCGTCCCATCCTAGAAGATTTGAACTCCTAGTTTCTTCATGCTACAGAAACCGGAGATAAGCTCCAGCCTGATGAGCCACTAAGCTGATGTGTAAAAAGCCCAACAGACTTTACCTTTTTTTACTACATCACTGATTATAATACTGTACAGGGAATTGATTGGTAGTTAATTTTCTTAGTGTAGTTAGTTCTTAGTTAGTATTTTGTCATGTTATTTAAACCATAAAAATGGCTTAGTAAGCAACTTAGTTATTTATTGAGCTATCTTGAAACAAATGTAACAAACCATGGACAAAAATGAACAACAGTGAAGCAACAAACTACAAAAGTTTTATACTGAGCATTATAACAATTAACACTGCTAGCATTAGAGAATCACTTACTCATTTGCTAAACTACTTAATCCTTTTAGGGTCTCACGGAGGCTGGAGCCTACCTCAGCCAACATGGGGCAAAGGCATGAACCCTAAACAGTTCGCCAGACCACTGCAGGGCCAACATCCACACAGACACACAATCATTCACAACTCGGAACAGTCTATTAGCCTAATGTGCACTGTGTGAGGAAACCGGAGTACCCAGAGGAAACCCACAAAAGCATGGGAAGAACATGAAACTTCACATAGAAAAGCCCAAACTGGAAATCAAAAACAGGACTTTCTGTGAAGCAGAAATTAGCTAATCATGCTAACCTTGTTGATAATTTTTATTTGATTTAAGACATTTTACAAAGGGTGAGGAAAGCACTATCTTCTGTTATTGTATCATCTTTTTGTAACTGTATCATCTGTTTATGTACTGTATACGTCAGTGAGGAGACCATGCACTGATTCACAAAGTAAAATGATAAGACCTAAAGGAGCCAAGTGAAATTTGGTGCAATTGTTGAAAGTTACAACTATGGTTATTCAGCATTAACGACACATTCTAACACAAAGAACTTTTACATTAAAATTAAACTGTAGTTGGGAAGGGTACTACTGTCTTTTCATTGCTACATCTTGAACTTATCATAACATTAAAACTGCAGTTGTACAGTATACACTACGCTCATCTTTCACTCCACAATTATTTGCACTTTATGTAATTCTGTAAAAGGAGACACTTCTTTTGACTCAACGGTCTTAAAAAAATTAATTAAGTGTTTGATGGACATAAAAAAAGTAAGAGCATATTAAAATCAATACTACATGTTCCCTTTAAACCTACATTCATTCTTTATGGTACACTGCTGAACATGCTGGCTTTGTGATACGCAGCTTCATCTTATAGCAAGTAGGCTCTAGGTTTGAGTTCTCTGCTTGGGTGTTTCTGTGTGGCATGCGAATGCGCTTCCTGTGCTCTTCTGGGTGTTCTGGTTTCCTACCACAGTGGAAGGACATACACGTTTGCCTAACTGGCTGTCACAGATTGACCCAGATGTGAATGTGAAGTGTGTATATATGTGTGTGTGTGTGTGTGTGTGTGTGTGTGTGTGTGTGTGTGTGTGTGTGTGTGTGTGTGTGTGTGTGTGTGTGTGTGTGTCGCACTACAATGGTCTGGGAAGCTGTTCAGAGTGTACCCTGCCTTCACCTGGATCAGCTGAGATAGACTTCAGCCTCCCTGCAACCCTAATGATAGGATTAAGCACAGTAGGATCAAGTACACCCTAAAGAACTAGTTCTTTGTCAGTGCATCGCAAGATCAAATTCACAACCACTCACACTCATTACCAAGGGGCAATTTGAAATAGACAATTAGGCAATTATATATATATATATATATATATTAGGCAATAGCCCAATGTTCATATTTTTGAACTGTTCGAGGAAACAGGAGCACCCAGAGGAAACCCACAACTATATGGGCAGAAAATACAAACTCCAAACAGAATCTCTTGCTGGCTACAGCGTTCAAAACAGCACTCTTGCTTGCTTGCTTGTAGAACTTTAATAGCTGCTCGCCCTCTGATCCCAACGGGAATCAAAATGAGTGCTTTATTAATGTCTCAGTGAGCACAAGTGTTAACTGTAAGATATAAATATATGATGTGCATAAGGTGTTGAATTAGTGAAATTACGATTTGAGTGGACATTTTTAAATTAAATAAAGACTTATAATTTAACATTTAGTCGCATGCAAATGCCTTGAGTTTCACATTTTGGAATACAGTATATAAAATGAGGTTAATTTAACAGAAGAGGCTGTAGCCGTTTGCAGCCGGCACTGGAAGAAGGCAGAGTGCACCATGTACATCTTACTACAGCACTGCAGGGCCAACACACACACACACACACACACACACACACACACACACACACACACACACACACACACACACACACACACAACCAATCTCAACCGCACCTCGGAGGAATTTGGAACAATTAGTCCAAAGTGCATGTTTTTGAACTGAAGGGGGAAACCAGTGTACCCAGAAGAAACCCTCACAAGCACGAGGAGAGAATAGAAAAACTCCACAAAGAAACGCTTGAACCTCTTTCACAAACCCAGTACCTTCTTTCTGTGAAGCAGACATCCTCACCGCTACGCCACAGTAACGCCACTGGTTTATTTTTAAACCAGTATGCTAAACTAGGCCACTCATTTTATATTATCTGGTTGACGGATCCGTCGAAGCACTGACAAAAGCGCCACTAAAAATAATTTTTAACTTTTTCAATTTATTATTGTTTCCCCACCGATCTCTGTATTATTTGCCAATGTGCAAAAAATATCAAATCTTAATCAGACACAAAATCATATCTTTAAATATTATGTATAATTTTGTGTGTTCGCCTTCAAGATCCCGCTTACATCTTTATATCCTGCATGCTTTGCGAGCGACTCTAATGAACAGATAATGCATTGTATTGAGGCCTATGTAATTTGCACACTATATTTGATGATATTCCCAGCACTTCGAGAGTCATCAACCAGATATCAAGATATTATACATGAAAAAAAATTAAGTGACAAAACCTTCCCGTGCTATTAATATAAAAAAAAAGTTTATATATATATAAAACATTTTTCCCTCTGACCCTTTTTTTTCACATTGTAAATAATAGTATTTTTAATTTAGTGGCCTTATTTTTTTTTTCTTATTTCCTCCGACATCATTAAATTTGTGCTGAAAAATCCATCAAGCAGAAAATAAAAAATGAGTGGCCTTACTCGTTATATTTAACCTATAACCGTTTTACTATACTGTATAACTAAATACAAATCAATTTATTATTGCATCATGAGGTCGCTATGGTTATCAGTCCTAACATAAAGTGGCACATTCCCCATTACCTGCTAATGGTTGGTAAGCTCTTGGTTATCATCTATCAGCACAGTAGCATTACTCATTCACGTCAAGGGAACTGACAACCCTGTCAAGCTGTCACTATCACCAGAATCTCCAGCTATATTTGTCTGGGACATGTGACGTACAGTCATTAGCGAAGCAAATAATCCTTAGTAGGACGCATTCTAAAAATGGATGGTGTAAAAGCATTCAGCCTGGAAGAAATTGGAGGATGGATTGAAGGAGTGGCTTTGAAAAAGGGTGACATGAGAAGAGGCGTTGTCAATGTGAACGTCCCATCATCAATAATGCAGCTTGATCAAGCAGCATGCATTATTGAGCAGCCACATTGCAAAACAATGGATGAGCCGTTACGGAATGTATGAGCCCATTCATTTGCTTCAATCTCTCTCCTAGCTTAAAAAGAGCCGAGACAATATTTGTAGGAAGGCAGAAGCATGGAAGACGGTAAGCAGCTATAAATGTGCTTAATCCTGAGGCAAAAGGGCTTCGTATATATGATAGTACACCGCTGCTTTCACCTTTCTCTCAAAACCTTTGAAAATCATCACAGATGGAGGATGATGTAGGGTTCACATGCCCTATAGCATGCCGATGAGCTTTTAAATACAGTCAGACAGAGAAAAACAGGGAAGGCACAAGTGTGAAAAGAACAAGACAGATAGAGTGAGAAGAGCATGTGTGTAGGTGTGTGAGATACAGAGCATGAGGAATCATGAAGCTCCCAAGAGGAAACGCTGCTCCAATGGCATGGTCAAATGCGAGTCTTACATTCGCTGAGTCGACAGGCTATCCTGTCAGTGGAGGAGCACCAGAACATTCCACACACTATTAAGCAAATTTCCCTGTTCTGTACTAGGCCAATCTACACCCACAGTGCCCACATCCAACTAAAAATGGCACTCTGCCTCATTGTGTGTTGTCTGGTTCTCAGAGCTAGCATCTGAATAAAGGCTTCCTAGTCTACCAGAGACATATTGGGCATCTGCATAAGGCATGAGCTCATCTGTGGGATGAGTGACTGTTCAATATCCATCATGGTCCTACATCGCATGGGTTCAAAGATTTGATATGCACTTCTACCTCACACACTAGGGATGTCACAACACAATCGCATCATCTATGTCTGTCAGATTTAAAAGAGGTGTATTCATTTACCAGGTATATAAATGAATGTGAAATGCAGTGGGGGAGGGCTTATTGTTGGAAATAAAATGGAATCGACCATAATCATTCTGAAGCAATTTGCATACTCCTTTTGGCAAATGTCCATAATTGGTGCAATGATCTGGAGAATGTAAACATAGCACTCTCGCTACCAGATGACATGTGCGCTATATTTACTATTATCAGTTACGATGGCATCCAACAGCACAGACACAAACGACACAAGCAATAAAGAAATCGGTAAGTTTTATGTATTTTAAGTCATTTAAAACAGGGGTCCCCAACCACGGGTCCGTGGACCGGTAACGGTCCACAGAAGAAATCATTCATTATTTCCGTTTTATTTATTATCTGAGTCTGAACGATCTTTGTTTTTGGAAAAGCTTTTATTTTGAAAAATGACCGGATTCTTTCGGTTACATTTCGGTCATTTGAGCGCTAAAATGTAACCCGCAAGGGGACAGTGTGTGAACAGAGTAGAGCCTGAGTCTTCATTCTCCCAGCTGTTTTTTTTTTTTTTTTTTTTTAGAAAAGTTCAAGCTCTACTTCCCAACCAACTTTATTTCAGCTGTTGAAAAATAGCATTCAAGGAGTGCTTATTATTATTATTATTATTATTATTATTATTATTATTATTATTATTATCAATAATAATAACGAGATTTCCTTTCGTTTTTTTCCCCTTTTTTTCAGGGGTCGCCACAGTGAATGATTTGCACGTTTGATTTGGTATAGGTTTTTACGTCGGATGCCCTTCCTGACATAACCCTTTAGCAAGGGACAGAAACACACTAACGGCTTTCCAGCTACTCTTTACGAAAGTCAGCAATGGTTCTTTTACATGCCTCACACCATAGACAGTGAGAGACTTGGTCGGCCTTTGATAACCCAGTTAGCTGCACTGAGGGGATAATAATAATAATAATAATATTTTATACAAACAAATTATATTTACAATATAAACAATCTATGACACACACACACACACACAAACAAACACACACACACACACACACACACGCCTGATCCGCGGTCAAATTGTCAAGCGTTGACCGGTCCACAGTGATAACAAGGTTGGGGACCCCTGTTTTAAAATGTGTCAGATGTAATCTCTGTAGGTGTGTTTGTGGGGGGGTGTCGAAGAGAGACGGGGGGGGGGATGCCCTACCCTAGTTTTATCTCTCTGGGAATCGAATTCCTTCTATCATTTCTGAACATTTTATCTCAGACTTTTCTGCTTTCTGCAGCCCAGTGTTGCACAACCATAACTTGCTTATACTGTAAATTGATGAGCATGCACAAGATTGCTTCTCCAGGGATGCGTTTTTTTTTTAAATGTAAAGAAACACACACAAATAAAACAAAATACAAAAATGGTCAATAACAGATGCTAAGCCCTCTGAGCTGGAATGGTTTGGCCAACATGAAAATGCAATGGAAGATAATACATGCAGTGTATGGATACCTTTATTTTAAACCAAAAATGGATGTGGTCGAAACCATAAGGGTTTATCTCCTCAGAATAACCAACCAGTATGTTTCAAAGTACTGAGATTTCCCACAAGGTAAACAAACCACTGGGTTAATTTAAAATATCATGACGGATGAAGCAATGATGTCCAAGCATCATGCAGAGCCACATTCATTGGCTTTGTTTACTCAGCAAGGTTCATACCTACCCACTCGCTTGATATCTAATTGCACCATTATGATGGTAAATACATTCAGCTTATGCAACTTCTGGAACCTCAATGTGAAGACTTAAAAAGTGAATAGTTCATCTCCTGTATCAAAATCATGAATATTCAATACGCATCATATTCTAAAAGGTTCTATATAAAAACAATGCTCTAAGAACCACTCTTCCGAAGTTGAGCTCTTCAAAAACCTTTCCACTTCACATGTGGATGCAAAGGCTGTACAGAAGAAATCTCAGCATCAAAGGCTATTAAATAATTTCTCCGACCCATACGTTATGTGGATTCTAGCAGTTGCTGCATTTCTTATTTAAAGATGAATGATCTGATGTGGGCAGTGGTGGCCTGGTGGTAATGGTGCTGGGTCGCTGAACCTAAGGTTGGGCGTTCAAGCCCCACTCTCAACGGGTTGTCACTGTCCCTCCAGTGGAGCTAACTGGGTTATCGAAGGTCGGCCATGTCTCTCACTGTCTATTAGAGGTGTGACAATTCAGTTATGAGACGATTTGATTCGAATCCCGATTTTTAAACTAATTTAGCAATAACAATGTCACAATAAATGATTGTAAAACTTCATCATCATTCATTTTCCTGTAACCGCTTCATCCTAATTAGGGTCGCGGGGTGGCTGGTGCCCATCCCAGCCAACTCAGGGCGAGGGCAGAGTATACCCTGGACAGCTCGCCAGGCCATCGCAGGGCGGAAACATGCTGACGGGTCAGCTTAGTGGCTCATCAGGCTGGTGCTTATCCCCGGTTTCCATAGCATGAAGCGACCAGGAGTTCAACTCCCCCTGGAGGGGACGCTAGTCCATCACTGGTTACCTTCCCAGTATATTTTTACTGGTACCCATTTATACTGCTGGGTGAACAGAGGCACACTCGTGGTTGAGATCTTGCCCAGGGGACTTAGCACAGTGAGGGTCTCAGTGGGATTTGAACTCACAACCTCTCAATCATGAGCGCAGCACCCTAACCACTACACCACCGGCCCCACCTTCATCTTGCAAAGTCTGCACAAAACAGTTTCTCGTCACGGGATTGCAAGAAATGAGCCCAAACTGGGCTTTTCTGTGCTGCTGCCGGCTTGACGAATTCAGCGGCAATCGCCATTTTTGTTTTTGCGAAGTCTCGTTCCTCGCGAGATTTCCAGAGCAACGGAGGAAAATGGTGGCACCCATTGACAATTGTAAGATGTCATTTCAGCGTTATTTTATAGCTTTTTGTGAATCCTTTGTTGCTTTACATGAATCGATAAAAAATCCTAAAAACACAAAATAAATCGATTTTAAAATCGCGTTTGAAAATAGATCGATTTATTAGTAAATCGATTTATCGTCGCACCTCTTCTGTCTATGGTGAGAGGTATGTAAAAAAACCATTGCTGACTTTCGACAAGAGTTGCTGCATAGCTGTAAGCATGTTTCCACCCTGTGATGGCCCTGCGATGGCCTGGTGAACTGTCCAGGGTGTACTCAGAGCCAGCCTCCCCGCGACCCTAATCAGAATTAAGCAGTTACAGAAAATGAATGATCTTGATGTAATGTGTAGTCCATTACAGAACTTTATTTAGATTCTATTTTTTTACATAAGTATTTTGAAGAGTTAAAAAAAAGGCTGCGAGCATTGGTGGTCTAGTGGTATAGGGTGCTGGATCGCTGATCCAAAGCTTGGGGGTTCGAGTCCCACTCTCCACAAGGTTGTCACTGTCGTCCGTGTGTGTCGTCCCCCCCCCCCCCATCCCAGTGCAGCTAACTGGGTTAGCAAAGGCCGACCCTGTCTCTCACTGTGTATGGTGTGAGATTCATGTAAAAGAACCATTGCTGACTTTCATAAAGAGTAGATGCAAAGCCATCAGAGTGTTTCCACCCTGCGATGGCCTGGTGATCTGTCCAGGGTCTACTCTGCTCTTGCCTGGAATTGGTTGGGATGGGCGCCAGCCTCCCTGTGACCCTAATTAGGATTAAGTGGTTACAGAAAATGAACTGATGAACTGAAAAAAGGGTGCAAATACACAAAAAATATGGAATCTCATTCAAGGATAATATTAAATATATAAATATAACATTATCAGTTCACTCATCTCATTCCTCATGTAGAGGTCACAAAGGGCATGAAGAAGAGAGCATCATAAACCTTGCTTGTTTTGATGACTGTGTTTTTAAATGGATCCAATTAAAAAGATCTGAACATATTTGCAATATATTAAAATTCCTATTACCTTATTAATGTTTACTCTATTAGATGTTCACCTCTTTTTATTTTTTACATTATTCTTTTACTTACTTTCATAAGGAGGCTGGAACCTATCTCAGCCAAACACTGGGCACTATTGGGGCAATCAATCAGAGTCACACTCACACTAGAGGCAATCTGGAACAGACAATTAGGCGAATGTGCATGCCATTGTAATGTGGGCTGAAACCTAAGATATCCAAAGGAGGACCATGCAGCCGTTGGGAAGAACGTGCATACTCCACACAGAAACATCCTCGCTCGGGACCTTCAGGCTGCAAGGCAGATGTGCCAACCGCTCTGCCCACATGCCCTGTCATTTCGTTTACATGATCTCATATTGCACTTGCAGAAAAAAAAAAAATTAGCTTAAAGTGCTTGGTTTTAATGTCTATATACTACTGCAAAACACCTTCTCCAGCAACTCTACAAAAAAAAAAAAAATGTTGAGGCATAAATTGCATTTAGGTGACTTTTCAGAAATTCCAGTTAAGTGAGAAGTAACCTGACTCCAAACACAGGGAGCCATTTCAGTATAAATATTGACATGTCTTTTGAGCTTAATTCACCAACACTGACTACACACCTGAGAAAATGATCCCTCGTGGATTATACAGACAGTTAAGATTTGTGTGGCGGCACGGTGGCATAGTGGTTAGCATGTCCGCCTCACAGCAAGAAGGCCTGGGTTCGATTCTGTGTGGAGTTCGCATGTTCTCCCCGTGCTTGTGTGGGTTTCCTCTGGGTACTCAGGTTTACTCCCACAGTCCAAAAACATGCACAGTAGGCTATTCCAACAAACCCGTAGGTGTGAGTGAGTCTGTATGTGGCCTGGCAAACCATACAGTAGATCAGGGGTGCTCAATCCTGCTCCTGGAGATCTACCTTCCAGAAGGCATTCGCTCCAACCCTAATCATGCCCACCTAACCATCCAATCATCCAATCAAGGGACTTTCGAAATGTCTTAAGACCTGACTGGGTCTTACATGTCACATGGGCCACATTAGGGTTGGAGATAAAGTCATCTGGAAGGTAGATCTCCAGGAGCAGGATTGAGCACCCCTGCAGTAGATCATTGTGATCATAGCCATGGCAATCTCTGTATAAGCATCATTCAAGCTTTAGGGATAGACGTCCATTCCTTGCGATTGGATGTAGACGTAGATAGAAGATTTGTGCTGTATGAGGTTCTACACGGCATCACCTCTGATAACAAAACTGCTTTTTCCTGTCTATTGTAAGATTCTTCAAAGAAGCTTAAAGTGATTCAGATTCTCGCTATCTAGGTTTAGCCCTAAATTCTAAGTGTGTGTAGTCTACATGGTGCCAATGTAAGTGTTGTAGGAGATGCAGATTGCTTGCCAGACCATTGTAAAACCAACAAAAACAACCATTCACATCTAAAGGTACAGCCAATCATCCTAATGTACATGTACATACACCCGGAAGAAACCCATGCAACCAACAGTAGAATGCGCAAACACTACACAGAAACACCTTTGCCAAGCCCAGGAGTCAAATCCAGGACCTTCTGCTGTTAGGCAGACACACTAACCCCTACATCATAGTGCTGCCCTGAACGTTCTTATCTTCAGAAAGCAAAAGCACCTGACTTCTCTTTATTAGGAGTTCCAAACTTCATGACCATTGAACTAAACACAATCCTAAGCACATGGCTTCAGGCAGACTGAATAATGGTTCTATCCATGATTTATAGATTCATCTTTTGGGCTTTTTACACCCGAGCCTAGTCGCTCATCAGACTGGTGGTTATGCCTGCTTTCTGTAACGTGAACCGACTAGGAGTTCAACTCCCCCCTGGATGTGACGCTGGTCCGTCGCAGGTTACCTTCCCAGTATTTTACTGGTACCCATTTATACTGCTGGGTGAACAGAGGCACAGTTGTGGTTGAGACCTTGCTCAGGGGTCTTAGCACAGTGAGGGTTTCACTGTGATTTAAACACACAACCTCCCGATCATGAGCCCAGCACCCTAACCACTACACCACCGGCCCCTTCTAGATTCATATTCTTCGGTAAAAGCTATGCATGTAACCCCTCATATGGCTTCCCACTGGGTGCTGATCAATATGAATGCGCACTGACACTTGATATACACCCTGTGAGTAAGACAGCAATCATTGCTAATTCTATGCTACTGTAGTCGGTACAGCATGGCTGATAAGCATATTTGATTGTATGCTGTATGAACTGTTATGTGAGCAGCTCATCCTGTCAGCTGCTTTTGGCCGTCTCGCTTTATCTTTCTCTATTCCAAGAAAGATCCTCCCTGAGACACACGAGCAAATTGTACAGTACCATCATAAGCATCCATCTCTTCACTCCCACTCTCTTCATTATGCCGCTCTCATTTCACTCCTCCTCTCGCCTGTCCCAGCACTCACTGCTGTTCACCTCTCCTTCATTTGTATTCATCTAACGCAGCGCTAAGCCAAGGCACCTTTGACCACATTTCTTGGGGCCCAGGCCAAAGATTAACTGGAAGGTAGGAAGTAGGAGGAGAAACAAGACACAGCAAATCAGGACTGATGGGAGAAGAAGAAGAAGAAGAGAGAAACGAGCTAGGACTGGTGGAGCGCAGCAAGTGCATTTGTATTGATGCCCAATACTGAAGGACACCTCAATTTGGCTAACCACCACTGATCATATTAAACTGTGCTCCTTCAATGTCACCTTCCACTGATCCAAACCACAATTGAGACACTTTGCATTGCATCTGCACTAAGTAATAGGCACACACCATTTTTAAGCACTTTAAACATTATTTGAGCTTTAGACATGTAACATCATCTTTAAAGTGTCCACAGATCTTCAGAGAATTATTGTACTGGCATGAGACCTGAAGGGTTTCATTGCCTCAGTGTTTCTTAAGGTTGGTCTTCAAGTTTGAATTAGTTTGTATTCTCAGGCTCTGGACAAAGAACTCAAGCACACTGATTAAAAACTACAATCAAGGTCTCCCGTTACTTTAAAAAAAATAATAATTTTTTAATTTTCTGAGCTGCTTAATCCTGATTATGGTGACAGGGAGGCTAGTGCCCATATCAGTCAACTCTGGACAAGAATGGTGTTCACCCTCAACATCTCACCAGGCCATTGCATAGCAATACACATGCAACCATTCACACTCACTCCTAAGGATGATTTTAAAAAGCTAATTAGCCAACTGTGAGTGTTTTTGGACTGTGGGAGGAAACCGGAATTCCCCGTAGGAAACTCACACAAGCACGGAGAGAACCTGAGAATTCCACACAGTAATGTTCGAACCTGGCCTTCTTTCTGTGAGGTGGACATGCTCACCATTACACCAGTGTGCTCAGATAGTATGGCAATATAATCAGCTGTTTCTTCATGGCTTGTATACTCGTTTGTGCTTCCTTCCATACTGTACCACCACAGGCATCCTGTATGTAAACAATATATCTGTAGTAAAAAATGCCTCTTGGCCCTAGACCAACAGTTACCCAAACACAAATTAGACAAAATTTTAATAACACCTGCCTGATCTGCAGCGTTAAAAGATCCCGCAGTTTGTTCTACAGTAGCTCTTCTGTGGGATCCGACTAGACGCACTAGCCTGCAGTCTGAAGACACATCAGAGAGTCTTGAGCACCCAAGACACTCTTGACAGCTCACTGCATGTCCTTTCTTGGACCACTTTCTCTTCCCAGCATACCAGGAACACACCGCAAGACCTTCTGCTTTAAAGATGAACAGACCAAGTCCTTTAGCCATCACAATATGGCCCTTGTCAAAGTCCCTCAGACATTTTGCTAAATTTTCCTGCTCCCAACACATTAACTCCAAAAACTGACTGCTCACTTTCTGTCCAATACATTCCCCTTGAAGGACAGTGGTGGCCGAGTGGTAAAGGTGCTGGATCACTGATCCTAAGGTTGGGGGTTCAAGCCCCACTCGCCACAGGTTGTCACTGCCCCCCCCCCCAAAGTGCAGCTAACTGTGTTATCAAAGGCTGGCCATGTCTCTCACTGGATATGGTGAGAGGTTCATATGCAAAAGAACAAAAGAACCATTGCTGACTTTCGACAAGAGTAGCTGCAAAGCCGTCAGCGTGTTTCCGCCCTGCGACAGCCTGACGAGCTGTCCAGGGTGTACTCCGCCAGCCTCCCCGCGACCCTAATTAGGATTAAGCGGTTACAGAAAATGAAATGAACGTTCCCTTTCATGGTAGGTGCCATAGTAATGAAATAATCAATGTTACTCACTTCACTTGACAGTGCTCATAAAGGTTTTAATGTTATGGCTAATTGGTGTATAATACATTCCCCGATGAGGAAGTTGTTTAGGCAGTGTTTGAATATGTTAAGACTCCAAATCACAGTAATATTCAGAGATGTAGATTTTGAACTACCAAGACTTTCAAACACATACTACTGGTTAGATATGTCGAACATTAAAAAAGTATCACCATAGACCCACCCCCAGATTTCATGGTGAAAGAAGGCTTTTTCCTTTCAACAAAGCCTTTGTCAGCTGTGTACTGAATTCTGTATTTGTGTTTGTAAACTAAATACAATTAGACCATAGCACTGACAATCAGGTCAGTGATTTACAAACAAAGCCCTGTCGGATCATCACCGAAAAACACAAACAGTCATTGACAGCGAGCTCACCAGGCAATCGTTTGTTAAAATGACACGGTGTTGTGCACAGTTATCTTTTTATTCTTGTAACACTTCTATATTACTTAAGAAGTTCGGATAATGTACATTTTCTGTAACCGCTTAATCCTAATTAGGATTGCGGGGAAGCTGGCGCCCATCCCAGCCAACTCCAGGTGAGGGCAGAGTACATCCAGGACAGCTCGCCAGGCCATCGCAGGGCGGAAACACGCTAACGGCTTTGCAGCTACTCTTTACGAAAGTCAGCAATGGTTCTTTTACATGCCTCTCACCATAGACAGTGAGAGACATGGCCGGCCTATGATACCCCAGTTAGCTGAACTGGGGGGGACAGTGACAACCTTGTGGAGAGTGGGACTCGATCCCCCAACCTTTGGATTAGCGATCCAGCGCCCTATACCACTAGACCACCACTGCCCTAGTTATGATAATCATGGCAGATAATTATATTTTCCAAAGTATAAATGCTCCTGAGATGGCCCGGTGAGTTGTCCAGGGTGTACTCTGCCTCCACCTAGAGTTGGCTGTGATGGGCACCAGCCTCTCTATGACCCTAATTATGATAAAGCGATTCAGAAAATAAATGAATGAATGAAAGTATAAATGATTGGGTTGCATCTCAAAGCACGTACTCCCATACCGCTGTACAGACATCCTTCTATATGAGTGGAAAATTGTTGTCATGCTGTTTGAGATGTTTCCCGTGTACAGGGATCCCTCACTTTACACGGTAAATTGGGACTGAGATCTCCCGCAACCGCCGAATTCCGTGAAGTAGGATCGACCTCCCCTGACTGATGTATACGTACATGTATATGTGTAAATAACATCAATAAATACATATTCAATAATATAAATTCTTATAATAACAATTAAACATTCAAAAACAAGACATAAGATGTAAATAAAATATAAATACACACACACACAGATGCACGTGCACGCACGCAGATACACACTTCACATAAAAATGTAAGTAGTTTTCATGGGGGGTTTTGGGTTGGTTTTTTTTGTTGTTGTTGCTTTTGTTTGTTTGCTCTCTCTCTCTTTCTCTCACACTCACACGACACTGGACAATTGAACTGATCAGCTTCAGTGTTTAAACTCCTGGTTCCTCTCAAGCACAGCACAGCAGATCTGATCAGATTTACAGAGAGTTTCACTCTTATCCAGTTCATTATAATACTGGAGTCAATGAGTTCCTTCTTTGAAACTTTTTTTTTTTTTAACTAACTCTTTATTGTCAAAGTACATTTACATACATTGAAATTTGCTTTGTGCGCTAGGCACCTGTCGCCACTGTGCAGCGCCAGTTATTGCGTTGTTCTATCCTTTTGATGCTGCGCGCCAAGAAGGAAGCAACAACTGCCAAATTTTAACGTCTTATGGTATGACGCGGCCGGATTCGAACTCCGACCTACCGGAGGATAAAGCGGACGCTCTACCAACTGAACTAAATCCCCGGTTTTGGCAGGGATTCAGAAATGTTTCAGTTCTGCTTCTCTTCCTGGACCTCTGATGTAAAGCACGTCTCATCCACGCCCCTCTGCCAGAGCCTAATATTAAGTGTACCTCAGGATAATGTTGAATCATATTTCATACTTATATTTATGATATATCTTTCTATAGATTTTATTCAATTTCTATTACTACTTGTTCTTCAATTTCATTTCACTTTCACTTTCACTCTCGACCTCAGACCGGATGTTCGTATCTCTGGATGTTCGTAAAACAAATGTTCGTAAGTGGGGGAGCGTCTGGATTAAGTTTTTTCAAATGTTGTCTACATATGAATTGTCCCCCAGAGATACTTGGATTTCCAAAACTATGTTGAGAGGTGTGCAGTGGTTAGCATGTCCATCTCACACCAAGGAGGTCTGGGTTCGATTTCCATGCTTGGGGTGTTTCTGTGTGGAGGTTGCATGTTCTTCCCAGACTTGCATGGGTTTCCTTCAGGTACTCCAGTTTCCTCCCACAGTAGAATGCATGCACACTCAGCTAATTGCCTTTTGTAAATCACCTCTAGGTGTGAGTGTGAATGGTTATATGTGTATTGCTCTGCACTGGCCTGGTGAGCTGTTGAGGATGTACCCCACTCTCGACCAAAGTTGACAGGGATGGGCACCAGCCTCCCTAATTAGAATTATGCTGTTAGAAAATGAATGAATGAATAAATTAATGTTGCATTGCATTTGTGTTCTTCCTCTGTAAATGTTACAACCAAATTAAGTGATAGTAACAAAAATATTTTTCTAGGGCAGTGGTGGCCTAGTGGTATAAGGCACTGGATCGCTGATCCTAAGGTTGGGGGTTTGAGTCCCACTCTATACAAGGTTGCCACTGTCCTCCAGTGCAACTAACTGGGTTATCAAAAGGCCGGCCATGTCTCTCATTGTCTATGGTGAGAGATTGATGTAAAAGAACCATTGTTGACTTTCGCAAAGAGTAGGCTGCAAAGCCATCAGCGTGTTTCTGTCCCTTGGGTTGTGTCAGGAAGGGCATCCGACGTAAAAACCTTTTACAAATCAAACATGCGATAATCCGCTGTGGCGACCCCTGAGAAAAAGGGAACAGCCGAAAGGAGAAGAACAAAAATATTTTTCTATTATTGAGGGGAAGTACCAAATTTTATAGTCAGCAGATGTAAATTTAGCTTGAACTGATTGATTGCTGGGTAGCACAGTGGTGTACTGTTTAGCATGTCCGCCTCACAGCAAGATGGTCCCGGGTTCGAGTTTCAGGCTCAATGAGGGTGTTTCTGTGTGGCATTTGCAAGTTCACCCCATGTATGTGTGGGTTTCCTGTGGGGACTGTTTTTTTTTCCCCCTGCACTTTATGCAAATTAGACGAACAAGCTGTTCCATATTGTCCCAAGGTTTGTGTGTCAGTGAGAATGGTTGTGTGTGTTGGCTCTATAATGGCCCAGCAAGCTATTCAGGGTACATGCCATTATTGCTCAAAGTTGTTTGGGATAGACACCATTCTTCTGACAATCCACAGAGGATTAATCAGGTCAGCAAGTAAATGAATAAATGATTGATGGGAGAGTGGTGATCCGGTGGTACGGTGCTGGATTACTGATCACAAGGCTAGAGGTTCAAACCCCACTATTAATGGGTTGCCACTGCTGTCCCCCAGTGCAGCTAACTGAGTTATCAACAGCTGACCATGTCTCACTGTCTGTGGTGAGAGGCATATAAAAGAATATAATTTCTGACTTTCATCAAGAGTAGGCTGCATAGCGTGTATCTTCCCTGCAATGGCCTGATGAGCTGTCCAGGGTGTACTCTCCACAGCCAGAGTCGACTGAGATGGACATGAGCCTCCCCACGACCCAAATTAGGAGAAAATGGTTCAATAAAAGAAGAGTATATCTTAATACTGCTGTGCTAAAATAATCTGTGTACATTTACACTTTAAACATCTCTTTTGTCCTTCTGCTCTCGCCCAGAGTCGGCTGCAATGGGTGCCAACCTCCCTGTGACCCTAATTGATATAAATTGAATGAATTAATGATTGTTTGACCACAAAAAAATTACTCACACAGTCACTAAATCCTTAATGCAAGTTATGAGCAGTGACATATATTTATGAATACAGGGATCCCTCGCGACTTTGCGCTTCAATTCATGTGGCTTCAGTGCATCGTATTTTTGTTTTTTTAAATATTCTTCAAAAATTAAAAAATTAAGGAAATTAAGGAAGAATAGGGGGAAAAGTTAAGGGAAATGCCACAAAACAGGGCCAATTATGCAAAAAATACCCTAAACAAACACAAAACAAAAAACAATCCAAAACCTCCCATCAAAACTAGTTACATTTTTGCGAGGTGCGCATCTGAGTGCGTTCACGCGCATCTGTGTGTGTGCGCGGGCGTGTCTGTATGGGTGTGTATTTATATTTTATTTACATCTTGTGTATTATTTTTTAATGTCTGTTATTATAAGCTTTTATAATATTGAATATGTATTTATTGATATTATATACACATATACATTCACGTATATGTCAGTCGGGGGTGAGGTGGGTGGGTGGGGGGTGATCCTACTTCATGGAATTCGGTGGTCGCGTGGGGATCTCGGTCCCAATTAACCACAGAAAGTGAGGGATCTCTGTACAGTGGTACCTCACCTTAAGAAATTAATCTGTTCCAGAAGTGGTTTCGTAACCTAATTTTCTCGTAAGTTGAGTTGCATTTTACATGTAAAAGGCTTGATTCGTTCCAAGGCCCCCAATACTACCCCTAAACCCTTTAAAAATAGTAAAAGTATACCTTTTAAACCCTCCTTCTGCTTCAATATTGTACTGATGGTAGACGCGTTTCAACCATATTCCTTTGCGATATCACTCAACCGCATGCCATGAGCCCGTTTCTTCTTTTCACTCGCACCGGGAATCACTTTCTTGGGGCACATGATGAATGACGAAAAATAAAGTTGCAATGAGCACACTCGAAAAACTCATGAAACAAAAGTAACTCTGTCCTTTATGCGTGTTAGAACTCTGTGACGAACAGTGGGTCAAAGGCACACGAAAAACGTCATGGGAATCATGGCGATGCAGCTCCCTCCTAGCCAATGGGAGGTCAGCATGGCGGGGTGTTGGAAGATAGCCAATGGGAGAGCAACTCTATCACGCCAATTTCAAAACAAAATACAGGATGCTACAAGCGTATGTACATTTCAGGAGATTTGGGCAGCTGCGAAGCCGAGCGCACATTATTTGAATTTTTGAGATGTCGCGTTTCGTAACGTGAATTTTTTTTGTATCCAGTGACGGAAATTTTATGTAAATGCGTTTCGTAAAGTGGATTTTTCGTTTGTTGGGTCTTTCGTAAGGTGAGGTATGATTGTACCTTAATATCAGGTAGGTCCATGTTTGGAATGCAGAACCAGTCCTTCGGTTTAGCTTGGTGTGGAAGCCTCATTTATGTACCTTTATCCCACAAAGTAAACTGGTGACATATTTGGCTATTTCCCCAGAAATACACTTTGTGCCTTTAATCTTGTGCTTGACTTAGTACCACTGAGTGCCTTTACAGCCAACAAACATTTCACTTACACAACCAGAGCTACTCACTGGGTACAGGCCTCAACAAGAAACACTGTAAATGACAAACAACTTCTTCCTCCACATCTCACTCCAAGGCATCTCATATAGCAAACAATAAAGTCTGCGGTCTCTGGATATACTATATATTAGTTTTTGAAAGGGGCTGACATTAGGAGGATGTAGTATATAAAGTTCTCAGGTCTGTCAAGATGAACTGCAACAAACTCCCCCCCAGACATGGTGCTTATAAAGCTATTTAAAAATGTCTCTCTACCATTTCTCTGAAGAATATGAAGCCTGTGTTTAATTTACTTAGGATCACAGAGAATGCTCTGAACGCCGACTGTAGATTTTTTTTTTTTGTGTCACACCACATCATAAACTGAGTCCAATACAACCGTGTGTGCTGTCTGCTCATATGGCTATAAGGTTACGTAACAATGCAGGACAGTGTGTCAGGGCTGCACAGAATCTTGGTGGGGGGGGGGGGTGTTGTGCTCACAGCAGGATGAAAACAATACCTGTCTCTCAGGAAAAAAGACTGTAATTGAGGTCGAAGTGGGAACAAGTCGCTGTGACACAGCCAGCCAGGATCTTTCCTGTCCAGAATTACCACAACTTCTTTGAGGTAAACTGGTAATAATTCAACCCCACATGGAGCTAGGCATGATGTGCAGTATGAAATGCAAACCTTTGCCACAGGACTATAGTGAATTTAATGTAATGAGGAAAGTAGTGGAGATATCAAGGGAAATTTCCTTCTCAGGTTACTGAAGTCGATTATCATGGAGAAGCGATTCAGGTTCTTCCTTCTTTGAAACCTGACCCTTCTGCACAAGCTTGAACTTTGCTTCAGGAAAAATAAAATCAAAGTCCTGGCAGCTCATTTGTTCTGTTCAGTATACGACTTTCATTTCCCTATCTATAACATCTGTAGCATATGAGAAACCACTGCCTACAGAAAGGTTAAATTTTACCCCGGAGTTGTATGCTTATTGTTAACAGGATTACACAAAGTGTTATCTGCAAATTTCTGTATTTGTAACAAAAGCTGGGGCTTTGGACAATGGAGACTACATTTGAATTTGAAGATGATCCATAGTAGATCCAGGAGATTTTTTAAGGATTTTTAACATTATGAAATAGGTACATTTTAGACATTTTGGCTCAGCTCGGGGAATTACTAGGCAGTGTCGGTTTGTGCTCTGAGTGCTGTACTTTTTATAATAGAAAATCCATTTACTCTAAACTCATAACAGAATTAAAAAAAAAGCATGTTAGGGCAATCACTAACGATTGATGCAAAACACTGGATGCCTTCATGAATTCTTCAACTGATGGTAATTTTAAATGAAAATAGCTACTGGGTTGAAATTGGAAGTGACTTCCTATAATGGTGATGTAATGGTCACAACTTATACACTATACAGACAAACGTTTATAGACAATATCACACAATTGTGCAGAATGTCTTGGTCTGCTGTTGGGTTATACGTTCCCTTGGCCAGAACCAAGAGGCTCAAACCTGTTCGAACACACAGTGCCATGCCTTTCCAAGTTAGAGTGGGATAATGTTAGTTGCTTGCACAGAGCAATGACCTCAACCCTACTGAATACGTTTGGGATGAACTACAATGCAGGGCGACACAGCGGCGTAGTGGTTAGCACGTCCACCTCACAGCAAGAAGGTCCTGGGTTCGATTCCCAGCTAGGTGTTTCTGTGTCGAGTTTGCATGTTCTCCCCATGCTTGCTTGGGTTTCCTTTGGGTACTCCAGATTCCTCCCACAGTCCAAAAACATGCACAGTCAGTTAACTGATGTTCCAAATCTCCCCTAAATGTGAATGGTTGTGTGAGTGTTGGCCCTGCAATGGCCTGGCAAGAGGTCCAGTGTGTACCCCACCCTCGCCCAGATTTGGCTGAGATGGGCACCGGCCTCCTCACAACCCTAATTAGGATCGAATGGTTCAGAAAATGAATGAATGTATGAATGAGAATGCCAGTCGCGCCACCTGACATCAGTTGACCTGAATTGCATGTTCTTCACATGTTTGCTTCTTCTGATGCTCTTCAGATTCCTAACAGTCATGAATGTAAATTGCACTTTTCTGAGTATAGATATATGATCTATAGGTCAGGCTTGAAATGTCTGAAGATAGTATCTAGATTTGAAGATATATTTCACCAAACTGATGATTACCAAATTATTCAATTTAAAAAATGTGAAACTATAAAACACAGCTCTGATCCATTTTAATGTCACTTGACATAACTGCTCATAGCTGACTTTCTGTGCAATTTTGCGAAACTAAAAAAAAAAAATTCAAGAAGCAAGTCCACTGCATGCATCCTTCATATAATTTACTTATAATTTATTTAGTTGTATTACCGTACCTACATTTTTATAATAAGCTAATTTAAAGCTAATTCTTCTTCACTTCACTTATCCCTTAATATCCGGGGATGTCATTGGGGCGCCTTCATGGTGAGACTCGAGCTGATTTAGCCTGGCGGCGCCCATCCCTCTCCAGCTCGTAGAAACACGCTGACGGCTTTGCAGCCTACTCTTTACGAAAGTCAGCAACGGTTCTTTTACATGCCTCTCACCATAGACAGTGAGAGACATGGCCTGCCTTTGATAACCCAGTTAGCTGCACTACGGGGGGTGGGGGGGGGGACTGGGGACAGTGACAACCCTGTGGGGACTCGAACCCTCAACCTTAGGATCAGCGATCCTGCGCCCTTAACCACTAGACCACCACTGCCCTAATTAATTCAGAATAAATAAGCTAAAAATGTTAAGTTTATTTTACATTCCTGACTTTTTAATAGGTAAGCAGTCTAAATGTTTAATCCTGGCATTTTTTTTTGGTGTTGTTGTTCTTGTGTTTTGCTGTAATAACAACATGAATGTGACATGCGATTATTTCTGGACACGCCCTTTCTTTTGCCCAAAGTCAGCACTGCTGCAGCAATGCAATACTTATTTATGCTGCCTGCAGCCTATACCTGTCCAAAACCATGAGAGTCAGGTCCCAGATCTGCCACACCACTGAATGGCTTACCGAAGATAAGTATATAAATGTGTTCAAAACAGGTTATCAATAATCTGTTTCTTAAATAAAAAATTATTTTAAAAAATACCTGAATTTGGCTGGAAAGAAAGCCTTGTGATCCTTATATTAGTTTATTATTATTAGTAGTGGTATATTAGTATATTAGTTTGAAGTATCTAAATATAACCCTTAATACAGTTAAGCCTAGGCAGTGGTGGCCTTGTGGTAAAGGTGCTGGATCACTGATCCTAAGGTTGGGGGTTCAAGCCTCGCTCTTAACAAGTTGTCGCTGTCCCCCCCAGTGCAGCTAACTGGGTTATCAAAGGCTGGTCATGTCTCTCACTGTCTATGGTGAGAGGCATGTAAAAGAACGATTGCTGACTTTCGACAGGAGTAGCTGCATAGCCATCACCGTGTTTCTGCCCTGCGATGGCCTGGGAAGCTGTCCAGGGTGTCCTCCGCCCTTGTCAGGAGTTGACTTGGAGGGGAGCCAGCCTCCCCGTGACCCTAATTAGGATTAAGCGGTTCAGAAAATGAATGAATTAACAGTTAAGCCTCTTAATGAACAATATTTCAAATGCATATAAACATTAATTTTCTGAACCGCTTAATCCTAATTAGGGTCATGTGAAGGCTAGCTCCCATCTGGGCAAGGGCAGAGTAGACCCTGGACAGCTCACCAGGCCATCACAGGGTAGCCTACTCTTGTCAAAAGTCAGCAATGATTCTTTTACATGAACCTCACCTCATAGACAGTGAGAGACACGGCTGGCCTTTGATAACCCAGTTAGCTGCACTGGGAGGACAGTGACAACCCGTCGAGCATGGGGCTTGCACTCCAAACCTTGGGATCAGTGATCCAGCCCCTTACCACCAGGCCAATGCTGCAACATATTAAGGATGAACAAATAATTCACTGAAGGAAACCCCAGATTTTGAAATTACTGACTGTCTCTATAACGATTATTATTTTTATTATTATGTCATACTGTCATTAACATTTCCATCAAATTATAGGGCCAGAGATCAGCTCATAATCCAACACCAAGGAAAGTGAGCTTGTGCATCAATGAAAAATATTCTGAAAAGCCTTTCTGTATTCATGTGCCTCACCCTCTGAGTCTGAGTGACAAAATGTGTTGGAGATGCATAAAACCGTGACTCACGAAGACCGAGTACATTTCATGAGGCTTCTAAAAATGGAGTATTCATAGCAGGTTGCAGCTTCATATGCACCGTGCAAGTGACACTGTCAAGTGAGTCCAGGATAAATTTCTTCTGCAAATAAAATTAGGAGAACGGGTGTTTCTGAAAAGCAAGTGCATTTGTTACAACCATATTTTATTTGCACTTTAGACTCTAAACTAACAGATAGCAGACACAAAGGCAAGAAGTTTGTAATCACGTAGTTCAACCAGAACACTTTATCCTTTCTAAATCAAATTCAGGTTGTCTTCTCAAGTGCTTTGCACAAACTGAAGTGCTAACTCAAGAAGAATTTATCCTACACAAACCCTTTCACAGAACCAAACCATCTCCATCACACAACCAAACCATCTCCAATATAAAACTTCAGATCAGACCTGACATCCTTCAACTGCACTCATAAAACTCAGGAAACACATTGAGTTTCTGATGCACGCAATAAATGTCACATCATATTGTATGATGAGCTGATAAAGGTACAGGAAAAACCTGCAAGCTTGAAATTTGACACGCTGTTTATTTTTGTTAAGGAGCCATGTAAAGGTAAAAGCAACACACAGATTGCTGTAATATAACGATGGAGCAGTGAACTGAGTGTTTAATTACGGAGTCACTTTAGCACTCATTTAGTTCCTCTCCAGTTTTTCATATCCACTTAATTCGATTAAGGAATCAAAATGTTACAGCCAGAGCCAGCATTATTCTGATGCAACATTTCATCACACCTTTTTAATACTGTTTAGAGAACCTTATAATACAGAGGACAATTCACAAGGACACTAAAAAGCACACACACATACACACACACACACACACACACACACACACACAAACACAAACACACACACACACACACACACACACACACACGCGCAAACACACAAACACAAACACACACACACACACACACACACACAAACACACACACACACACACACACACACACACACACACACACACACACGCAAACACACACACACACACACACACACACACACACACACACACACACACACACACACAGAGCACAATTTCATTTGGTATATCACTGATAAAGCTCTCCAATGCCTGCCTACAGTATTTCACTCATTCACTCATTTGCTGAATCCTACTAAGGTCACAATGAGACCGGAGCCTAGCTCAGCTGACAACAAGCGAAGGCATGATGCATCGTGAACAGCTTTGCAGGGTAAGCAGCCACTGCAGGGTAGACAGACACATACAAGCATTTGCATTAACACTCGTACCTAATGGAAATCTAGAACAGTATTTTAAGTCTAACGTGCATATTTGTGGACTGTGGGAGGAAACTGGAGTACCCAGAGGAAGCCCCCACAAGTATGGGAGGAATATGCAAACTACACACAGAGATGCCCTCGAATCAAGGACCTTCTTTCTTGTTGTGAGGCAGACATGCTAACCGTTACACCACCATGCCACCTCTGCTCATCTATGACACTCTAATCTACACAAGCATCCAATACACAAGAGCATCAAGTGTTCACATAAGCATTAACTACTTCCTGTTTAGTTCACCTTCCTAAATTCAAACTGCCGTGTTCGCTGGTGTTGACTGTTCATGCTAACAAAAAGCGAAAATCATAGTCATAAAGATTGATGATTCGAGTCATTCCTTGGTTTCGAGAGTGTAAACACTGCATTGCCCTTTCCTCTGTCCTCTCTGTCCTCTCCATCTATTCCTCTGCAGTAGAGGCTTTATGGTTCGAAATTTTCATGGTATGATAATTTGGATATTTTTATGCTAGGTTATCATAGTAACAGTATATGTAGTAAGTCAGCTATTTAAAACACAGCCTGGTTATAAAAACTTTTATTACATAAAACAACACAAAAAACACTTTCACTACACAAATCTCTTTCACGCGCTCATTTGCTGAACCGTTTAATCCTACTGGGCTTTGTGGGGAGGCCGGGGCTCATTTCAAGCCAACTCTTAAGGTAGGATACACCTTGCACCGTTTGGCCCAGACCATCATTGGGCAAACACATACAACCATTCACAATCCCACTCACACCCAGGGGGAATTTTAAATCGCCAATTAACCTAATGCGTATGTCTTTGTAATGTAGGAGGAAAGCAGTGTACCTAGAGGAAACCCACACAGGTACGTGAGAACATGCAAACTCACACAGAAATGGCTGAGCCTGATTATCGTACCCAGGAACTTCTTGCTGTGCTAGTTACTGTGCCACCAACTTTCCTTCATATCAAAACAATACCGTAATATATTAAAAATTACAATAACCACATATAATTACAGGGATCCCTCGCGACTTCGCGCTTTAATTCATGCGGCTTCGGTGCATCGCGTTTTTTTTTTTAATATTCATCGAATTAAAAAATAAAGAAATTATGGAAGAATAGGGAAAAAAGTTAAGGAAAATGCTGCAAAACAAGGCCAATTATGCAAAAAAAAAAACAAACCTAAACAAACACAAAACAAAAAGCAACCCGAAATCATCCACCAAAACTACTTACATTTTTGTGAGGTGAGCATCTGAGTGCGTGCACATTCATCTGCATGCGTGCATGCGCGCGTGCGAGCACGTCTGTATGTGTTCATCATCATCAGTTCATTTTCTGCACCCGCTTAGTCCTAATTAGGGTCACGGGGAGGCTGGCGTCCATTCTAGCCGACTCTGGGCGAGGGCAGAGTACACCCCGGACAGCTCGCTAGGCCATCACGGGGCGAAAACACGCTGACGGCTTTGCAGCCTACTCTTGTCGACAGTCAGCAATGGTTCTTTTACATGAACCTCACACCAGAGATAGTGAGAGATACGGCCGGCCTTTGATAACCCAGTTAGCTGCACTGGGGGTACAGTGACAACCTGTGGTGAGTGGGCTTGAACCCCCAACCTTAGGATCAGTGATCCAGCACCTATAACACTAGACCACCACTGCCCCCTCTGTATGTGTGTGTATTTATATTTTATTTACATCCTATGCATTATTTTTTAATGTTTAATTGTTATTATAAGCATTTATAGCATTGAATATGTATTTATTATATTATTATTATATATTATTATTAATTTATTATATACACATATACATGTACGTATACGTCAGTTGGGGGGAGGGGGTTGGGCGGGTGATCCTACTTCGCGGAATTCGGTGGTCATTGGGGGATCTCGATCCCAATTAGCAGAAAGTGAGGGATCCCTGTACTTACATTTCAGGAATCAAAAAAGTTTTCTTGTATACTTTTTTTTTATATACATTTATGTCACAAAAATGTTAAATCCCTACCACAGTTCTATCCGCAGGATAAGATTTATGAGAAATGCTTCTGGAAGATGTTTGAAGTAAGTATGATTGATGGCATTGTAATCACACAGAAGAGTGTTCGCATCATCTAGCTACCCATGGTTTTCTTGTTTAAAATACCAATTACTTCCCACACCTTACATTAATAAAATATGGTGTGAACTGCAGATCAGAAGATCATGAGTTCAAATCCCAGCACCGCCAAGTTCTTCCTGCTGGGCCCTCAACAGTTCATCTGTATGAATGAGATAAATGAAAGTCGCCTTGGATAACAGGCTCTACCATATACCACAAACGTAAATGTATGAAATGAGCAGGAACTTTCCATAAAATCATCATGTTTACAAGCATGAAATAGAGAGTGAGTGCAAGCAAAGGCAGCAAACTTAGCAAAATAAAAATAAAAACTTTTGCATAAATTGTATTTGGGGAAAATAAATTTAAAAACAGTGTTAAAAACATCCTGCTCATCGCTCATTCATTTCATTAATTTGCTGATCTGCTTCCTGTTAGGGTCACGGAGAGGCTGGTAGCTATCTCAGTGGACACCGGGCAAAGGAGGGGTACATCCTGAACAGCTCGCCAGTCCTTCACAGGGCCACCACTAACAAAAACACTCAGACACCTAGGGGCAATTTGAAAAAGTCAATTCAGTGCATGTCTTTGGATTATCTGAGGAAACCAGAAAACCCAAAGGAAAACCCACGCACGCATGAAACTCCACCTGGAATTGATCTCAGAACCTTCATGCTATTAGGTGGACATGCAAACCACTACACCGCTATTCTGCATCCATCCCGGTCATGTCATGCCAAAACAGTCCAAAAAGATTTACAATAAATTAGATTTACATTTTTAATGAACGCAAAATTCAATATCAATAATTGTCTGTCTGTCTTCCTTTCGGCTTTTTCCCTTTTACTCGGGAGTCGCCACAGCGAATCATCTGATTCGCATGTTTGAGTTGGCAGAGGTTTTTACGTCGGATGCCCTTCCTGTCACAACCCTTTTAGCAAGGGACAGAAACACGCTGACGACTTTGCAGCCTACACTTTACGAAAGTCAGCGATGGTTCTTTTACATGCCTCACACCATAGACAGTGAGAGACATGGCCGGCCTTTGATAACCCAGTTAGCTGCACTGGGGGGAAAAATTCAATATCAATAATGACTTATGTTATTTTGACCAGATCAAAACTTTTACATTAGACACGAAGCTCAGAAAATCTTTAAAATAATAATTTATAAGTATTTTAATATTATTACTTAAAACAATATTATTTATTATAATATAATATATTATTTAATATTATTATAATATAACCTTTTATTTTTGCATGTGTGCCCTGTGCCCACTTGGGTTCCCTCTGGGTACTGCAGTTTCCTCCCACAGTTCAAAGACATGCACATTAGACTAATTGGCTGTTCCAGATTGCCCCTCGGTGTGCATGTGAATGGTTGTGTGTGTTGGTCCTGCAATGATCTGGTGAACTGTTAAGTGTGTATCCCTTCTTTACCCTCTGTTGGCTGAAATAGACCCCGACCTCACCATGACCCTATTAGGGTCAAGCAGTTGGGCAAATAAGTCAGTGAGTGTTGTTCAATGAATTAACTTAAATGTAATCAGTGCGCACTCTCAGGAAAGTGTGTAAGAAATGGGTACCAAGCTCCAAGCTCCAAAACCATAACCAGCCCATCATATCCATTAAATATGGGATATGACGGGGACGCTTTGTGAAGTATGCAAACGACTCATTTAACAAGTGTAATGTTCAGTTACCCAATCAACACACGACACAACAGAATTAGCGTGGAGTGATTGAGCAATGGGCAGTGTTTCGAATGGTGTGAACTATACTTCATTTGTCCAGCGTAAAGGGTTGACATTACCTACTGGTACATAAATTATTTACTACACGTGAGTTCAGATCACACTGAAATCTGCTCAGCTTGCATGCGTTGAAATCTGCTCACACTGTTCGGTTAATCAGACATGACATCCATTGCTGACAACTACAGACTTCAGAAATGGATTCTTGGGGTTTTTTGTTTCCGATATATAAATTTTTGGCTTACAAACAGCGAAAGCCATACAAAACAGAACACACAAATGTACACATCCAATTAATGACTTAGATTACTAGTCCTGTTACCAATCTGAAATGTACTGCTTGCGCTCACGCGCTCCATGTTGTCATGATACTAACTAATTGACACTAACTAATTACTAACTAACTAACACTAACTAACTAACTAATTGACACTAACGCGCACAGTGATGTGCATTTCCGTTCATGCGGTTATCAGCCCAACTGTTCCAGCACAATGGTTCTTTTTTTGTGATAAATTTGTGACACAATACATTCTCAATCTTCAAACATATCTGCTGAAAAACTCTGCTAAACTACACTCCCACCCACACCTGTACACTATCAAGGTATACAGGGATCCCTCGCTACTTCTCGCTTCAATTCATGCGACTTCAGTGCATCGCATTTTTAAAAAAAAATATTCCTCGAATTAAAAAATGAGAACATTAAGGAATAGGGGGAAAAGCGAAGGAAAATGCCACAAAAACAAGACCAATTATGTAAATAAATAAATAAATAAAAATAAATAAAAAACAACCCAAAACCCCCATCATAACTACTTACATTTTTATATGAGGTGTGTACTTATATTTTATTTAAATCTTATGCTTTATTTTTGAATGTTGACTTGTTATTATAAGCATTTAGAGCGTTCAATATGTACTTATTGATATTATATACACATATACAGGGGGTTGATCCTACTTTGCGAAATTCGGCGGTCGCGGGGGATCTCGGTCCCAATTAACCGCGTAAAGTGAGGGATCCCTGTACTTCCATTCAGTGCATTAGGTACCTGGGACCTCAGTGGGACGAAATGGACTTATCCTACCTCTTAACTCTGAGCATTACATAACTTTCACCAACCTTACCTCCACTTCCTCAACCTTCCATTACAGTGTCTAGCTTTTCTGGAAAGGTTTGTCTTGAAAATTGATTTTTAAGAAGGTAATTTCTCCTCCTTTGTCAGCCATTGTGTGCATAAAAACGCAAACTTAAATGTGTCATGTAAAGATCACTCTGGACTATTCAGCTGGTTTTGCTGTGACAAACCAATCAGAGGATGGAAAAATGCTGAAGTTAGCGTAAACCCACGAGCTGTCCCTGTGAGAGGAATCTGAAATCCGACTGGTTAAAGAAACAGCCTCGTTGCTAATATACAACAATTCTCTTGCACAATTCACAAGTTGCCAACAATATGCAAGATTGCACAAATTAGAAAAGAAATCTTGGACGCACCGTACGTGATGAGGCAAACCTGTGCAAAACTGTGACATTAAATTAAAAGTTTCATGAATTTTTAGATCATGTAAATCCTCAAACAGTGCGAAATTGTGAAAATACGGAATTACATCCAAAGTGAGACGACTTTCTGTTTTTTGCAGAGACATATCCAACCAAAAAACACTTTGTCTGACATTATGACAGCAGTGATTATAATAAAATCATGCACACATCCAAGCTACTTAATCACAACTACTGCCTGTGTCTGGGGTGTTATAGAACTTCTAAACCACATTCAAGCATATCTAGGTTTCTGATTTTCACATACAAGCATTCTGTAAGTTTTAACATTATAATGTATGTATGTTCAATTGCAATTATAATTTAGCATTATAATGTCTGTGCAAACATGCGAACCTCACAAAAGTGTAACTGGTTTTGATGGGAAGTTTTGGATTGTTTTTTGTTTTGTGTTGGTTTAGGGTTTTTTTTCCCCACAATTGGCCTTGTTTTTGTGGCATTTTCCTTAACTTTCCCCCCAATTCTTCCTTAATTTCCTTTTTTTTAAAATCAATGAATATTTAAAAAAAAACACAATGCACTAAAGCCGCATGAATTGAAGCATGAAGTAGCGAGGGATCCCTGTGTCTGTCTATATATATATATATACCCAGCTAACACAGTCGCATTACAGCAACGTTGCTACAACATTACTTTGTAGACTCAAAGTAGACTTGTAGACTTTGTAGACAAACGTCCCCAAACCGTTGCTGCAATGTCGTGAGCGACGTCTGTAATGAATGTGGCAGAAACTTTGCTGCAACATCGCAAGTGACGTGCGAATGAGGCAGAAACGTTGACATGATCACGTTGCAATAACGTCGCTACAACATTTACATGACATTACATGCGACCTGATGAAATTGCGACCTTTCTGCAATGCTCCAAATGGTCGCAACAATGTTAGCGGGGTATATATATATATATATATATATATATATATATGTCACAGTAGAGATGGCAATTCAGTAGAATTGGCAATTCTCCGAATAGAGATGCCAATCTCAATCTCCCCTGAGATTGTATTTAGTTAGGATTTCAATCTCCCCGAGGGGAGATGCCAATTGCAATTGTCCTAGTACAGATAGCGATTGGCATCTCTTGACATGTATATATATATATATATATATATATATATATATATATATATATATATATATATATATATATATATATATATGCACTCAATACTTTTGCAGAAATGAATGCTTCAATGCGGCGTGGCATGGAGGCAATCAGCCTGTGGCACTGCTGAGGTGTTATGGAGGCCCAGGTTGCCTCGATAGCGGCCTTAAGCTCATCCACAGTGTTGGGTCTGGTGTCTCAACTTTCGCTTCACAATATCCCACATATTCTCTATGGGGTTCAGGTCAGGAGAGTTGGCAGGCCAATTGAGCACAGTAATACCATGGTCAGTAAACCATTTAGCAGTGGTTATGGCACTGTAAGCAGGTGCCAGGTCGTGCTGAAAAATGAAAATCTTCAACTCCATAAAGCTTTTCAGAAGATGGAAGCATGAAGTGCTCCAAAATCTCCTGATAGCTGGCTCCTTGATTTCCAAATGACATGCAAAATTTGCTTTCATTCGAAAAAAGTACTTTGGACCACTGAGCAACAGTCCAGTGCTGCTTCTCTGTAGCCCAGGTCAGGCGCTGTTTCTGGTTCAAAAGTGGCTTGACCTGGCGAATGAAGCACCTGTAGCCCATTTCCTGCACACGCCTGTTTCTACTCCAGACTCAGTCTACTGCTTTCACAGGTCCCCCAAGGTGTGGAATTGGCCCTTCTTTCATTTTTTTCCTTCCCACAGACGTCCCACTGAGGTGGCTTGATACAGCACTCTGGGAACAGCCTATTCGCTCAGAGATTTCTTTCTGTGTCTTACCCTCTTGCTTGAGGGTGTCAATGATGGCCTTCTGGACAGCAGTCAGGTCGGCAGTCTTACCCATGATTGCGGTTTGAGTAATGAACCAGGCTGGGTTTTTTTTAAAGCCTCAGGAATCTTTTGCAGGTGTTTAGAGTTAATTGGTTGATTCAGATGATTAGGTTAATAGCTCGTTTAGACTACCTTTTCATGATATGCTAATTTTTTGAGATAGGAATTTTGGGTTTTCATGAGCTGTATGCCAAAATCATCAGTATTAAAACAATAAAAGACCTGAAATATTTCAGTTGGGGTGCAATGAAGCTAAAATATATGAAAGTTTAATTTTTTGAGAAGGACTCTATATATATATATATATATATATATATATATATATATATATATATATATATATATATAAATAAAAGGACAGGACAAAGACTTTCTATTGAAACTCCATTTATCACTACAGATCTGTTTCGAGGGGTGGTGAAACCATCCTCTCTCTTC
This sequence comes from Plotosus lineatus, assembly GCA_024760905.1. Taxonomy (NCBI): domain Eukaryota; kingdom Metazoa; phylum Chordata; class Actinopteri; order Siluriformes; family Plotosidae; genus Plotosus; species Plotosus lineatus. Next base: position 79,369,734 of record CM045728.1, on the reverse strand, counting down.
AGGTGATTATAGAAGAATGATTACAAAGTGCTGGGGGAGGTACTATGTCGATGAACATGGCGTCCTCTAGATGGGGTGGTGTTCATTATGTATTCGGGGGCGGGTTCTTTTAAATATCGATACATGCATATATGTGCATACATTAGTTTTTCTCATGCCCGTGGACTCATATATGTACACACTTTTATATATATATATATATATATATATATATATATATATATATATATATATATATATATATGTATCCACACATACACACTTACATACACGCGTATACATGTATATACATGTATATATTTATTTGCTCTACCAAAAAGTATTGAGCACTCTCCTACGGAAGGATCTACTCAGAAAATCATATATATATATATATATATATATATATATATATCCTCTTCTTTTCCTTTCGGCTGTTCCCTTCAGGGGTCGCCACAGCAAATGATCTGCCTCCATCTCACTCTATCTCTGCATCTTCTACTCTTACTCCAACAACCTTCATGTCCGCCTTCACCACATCCATAAATCTTCTCTTTGGTCTTCCTCTGGGCCTTCTGCCTGGTAGTTCCAACCTCAGCATCCTACTACCAATATACTCACTATCCCACCTCTGTACATGTCCAAACCATCTCAATCTCGCCTCTCTGACTTTGTCTCCAAAACATCTAACATGTGCTGTCCCTCTGATGTACTCGTTTCTGATCCTATCCATCCTCGTTACTCGTTACTCCCAAAGATAACCTCACCATTTTCATCTCTTATATATATATATATATATATATATATATATATATATATATATATATATATATATATATATAGAGAGAGAGAGAGAGAGAGAGAGAGCGAGAGAGAGCAATAAAAAATAAATAAATAAATAAATAATAATAATAATAAAAATAATAATATACATTCCATTGAAACAAAGCATCTCAGTGCTCAAGCCGCAAAGATAAAAATATTTCCACAGGCACCAGGGATAAAATAAATGACTTTTATCACTATGAATGACTAGTTAGCATCGCATTCATGTGACAGTCTTTTGTCCACAGAAGACACTCACAATAACTGAATTTGAGCTTCAATTTGAAAAGGCATGTTTTGACATGTCACAATATTCCCATTACTTGACAATCCAAAAATGCATTGAGCTGTAAAGTCAGCTGTCATAATGTCATAAAGTCATAAATCTGTCTAGATGTCAACAAAATCTGATTCTGGTTAATATCAAACTTATCAAAAGTGAGAAAAGCAGTCTTTATTACAGCTGTCGGCTTTCAGAATAAGGCTTTAAAAATGTTAATGACACGAAATATTATCACACTAGCAAGCAAGTCACATGTATCACTCGTAGTTTGCTTATTATGGACATGCAGTGACCAATACCATAACAGCAGTGGATTAGCAGATAAGATAAATGAAAACACACCAGGTGTACTAAAAAAACATCTGCAACCATCTTCTGAGCTTTTTCTTTGTAATGCTTCTACACACATTTAATTTGAAGGCTTGTGTCCATAGTGATTGAGACTGTGGACAATGGATGCATTTGTATATAAAATATTATAGTGATATCAGAGGATTTAATGCTAGCTAGCTAGCTCCAGGCTGAATTAATAAGCACAAATAGGTACAAAGCCCAAGCTTTTAAATCTACATCCAAACGCTATTCCAACTGAATTCCTTCATAAAAAAAAGTCAAATGGTGATGGCAGACAGGAGCAGCACCTTGTCAAAAAGGAACCAGTAAAAGGTAAGAGCCTTTAGTATATGGGGAGTTTTACCACCAGGCATTTTGCTAGCTGCTTGTTCACTTGCACTGAACAACTCGGCCCAGAGTCCATACCACTTCAATAATAGTTGTTCCGCATTGCTAATGATCCACGGGATAGACTTTCCCAGCATAGTGCTTTTTATTGTAATTTGTGGTAAAATAACCATTGTATCAGCAGTGGTGGCCTGATGGTAAGGTGCTGGATCATTGATCCCAAGGTTAGGGGTTCAAGTTCCACGCTCAACGGGTTGTCACTGTTCCCCGCAGTGCAGCTAGCTAGGTTATCAAAGGCCAGCCATGTCTCTCACTGTCTATGGTGTGTGGGTCATGTAAAAGAACCATTGCTGACTTTCAACATGAGTAGGCTGCATAGCCATCAGCGTCTTTCTGCCCTGGATGACCTGGCAAGCTGTCCAGGGTGTATTCTGCCTTTTTTTCTTCCTATAGGGGGCATCACACAAAATAATTGAGAAGCACTGCACAAGACGTTCTCAGAGCACGGAGAAATACACGCAGAAGAATACAAGGCTAATCGGCCCGGAAAAGCCATTTCCCCAGCAGAGCTCATAAGTCGAAAATTTGCTCTTCGGATGGGGCAGATTTTTGGTCGGATCGAAGCCCGTATCATGGAAAATTCGTTATATGGGACACTCGTAAGTCAAGGTACCACTGTATATCTATGTATCTATCTATCTATCTATCTATCTATTCCTTTCGGCTTTTTTCCCCTTTTTCAGGGGTCACCACAGCGAATGATTTCCACATTTGATTTGGCATAGGTTTTTACTTCGGATGCCCTTCCTGACAAAACCCTTTAGCAAGGGGCAGAAACACGCTGACGGCTTTGCAGCTACTTTTTACGAAAGTCAGCAATGGTTCTTTTACATGATCCTCTCACCATAGACAGCGAAAGACATGGCCCACCTTTGATAACCCAGTTAGCTGCACTGGGGGGACAGTGACAACCTTGTGGAGAGTGGGACTCGAACCCCCAACCTTTAAGCGCCCTTTACCACCAGGCCACCACTGCCAGTGTATATACTGCATTATTATAGAAACAGGTTAGTAGATGCACTAGAGTCTTCACATGTCTCTCATCATCTTCAATACTGCCTCTACCAAGCGGGTGAAATTAATGAAGAATTACAAGCATGAACTGATGATTAATCTGTTCTCCAAAGCGTGAGGAAAGAGAGTGAAATTCTGTGTTGCCATTTGAAGAAACAGCTGAATTAATCTGATCAGAGCAGCTGCATTTTACCAAACCACTTAAAGAAGTCTAAGGGGAGACAGTGTATTGTTTATTTAAAGGGTTCAAAACAAGTGTATGACCTGATGGGGGTTTAACATTCTATATGATTAATGAACACTCTTTGTCTGATGAACTAAAAGCTGAGGGCCATCTAACAATTTATCTTGGTCAAATGTTAACCGATTTCAATGTCAACACAATACCGATTTTCAGAATCGTGACGCTCTCTATCTACTCTGTTTATAAGAGGACAATTACATCTGAATAGCCTCGGGGCTATAAATATAATGAACAGTGGCTAGAGAAAATAAACCTGTTAAAACAGGGCAGCACCGCTTCAAAATCCAAACCAAATTGACTACGAAAAAAAAAGTGTGTGCGTGTGTGTGTGTGTGTGTGTGTGTGTGTGTGTGTGTGTGTGTATATATATATATATATGTATATATATATATATATATATATATATATATATATATATATATATATATATATATATATATATATATATATATATCCGTTCCAGAGCCTTTTTCGAAACCAGCATTTTTCGTAAATTGAACTGCATTTTACATGTAAAAACGAGTGATTTGTTCCAAGGCTACCAATACTACCCCCTAAACCCTTTAAAGATTATAAAAGCATACCTTTTAAGACCTCCTTCTGCTTCAATATTGTACCGATGGTAGACGGGTTTGGCCATATTCCTTTGTGGTATCACTCAAGCCCGTTTCTTCTCACTCGCACCGGAAATCACACACGTGTGTGTGTGTGTGTGTGTGTGTGTGTGTGTGTGTGTGTGTGTGTGTGTGTGTGTGTGTGTGTGTGTGTGCGCGCGCGTGTGTGTGTTCATGCGTGTTGACCATGTCTTCTTATCAGACTTATAATCTTACAAATGTTTATGGTAACAGGTAAAAAGTCAAGAAATAAAGCATAAAACAACAGTAACTCTGTCCTTTTCATGAAAAGCATCATGGTGGATTGAGGTCCATAATAGGAAATGGGAGGTAGCTGCATCATCCCTCCTAGCCAATGGGATCCCTGTCCAAGATGGCATCAGGTGGACCTGTCCAAGATGGCGCTCGAGTGAAGGCGACATGAACGACAGCTCAGTTGTTAGCCAATGGGAAGCCAGCGGGGCGGGATGTTTGAACGTCATTGATCGGAGAGCAGCTCGTGCATTGTTTGGATGTTTGAATGGCATGTCTTAATGTTTGAATGGCGTGTTTGAATTTTTAAGATGGCGCTTTCGTAACATGAACTTGTTTCGTATACAGAGACAAAATTTTAGGAAAATGCGTTTCGTAACCTGCATTTTTTGTTTGGTGAGACTTTCGTAAAGTGTGGTACCACTCTGTGTATCTATCTATATATATATATATATATATATATATATATATATATATATATATATATATATATATATATATATAGTAGGCCCTCGACATTCGTGGGGTTTCGGTTCCGACCCCCCCGAATCGAGATAATCCGCGAGTTCTGTACCCGGAAGTAAAACCCCATGTATCACGTCACATGCGCGAATGAGCAGCCGGAAGTAAAATACTATGTATCTATTACATGCGTTAAAATCTGCTTCTTAAACACATTCTATAGACAGTCTTACTCATTAATACAGTATTAACGTGGTAAAATGGAGTAATGATTAAGAAAAACTTTTGAATTTTTACTATTATTTTTATTGATGATAAAATATAAACATTATACAGCATATACTGTTGTAAAGCACTCGTTTTAAAGTCTTTTTCAATTATTATTCCAGTACAGGACCTAAGTTCATTCTGAGAATGTTTGTGCGTGAGATTTTATGTTCTGTAGCATGTTTAACAAATGATATGAAAAAGATAAACTTTATTACACTTCATGTCCTTTTACATTGAACTACACGCCTGAAGATACTCCGTTCTTATAGCTGTAGTAGAGTTGACCGGTTGTAGACGAGCGTAGTGCAAAACATGAACAAACAAAACAACAAATATAACAAATTAAAACGAACAAAGAAACAATTTGACTCTGAGAACTCTGCAATGTCGCCCTCTGGGTAGCGCCATCTTGGAGTCGTCACTCCAAGACGTCACTCCAAGTTGAATCTTCTTCTTTTCCTTTCGGCTGTTCCCTTCAGGGGTCGCCACAGCAAATGATCTGCCTCCATCTCTCCCTATCCTCTGCATCTTCTACTCTTACTCCAACGACCTTCATGTCCGCCTTCACTGCATCCATAAATCTTCTCTTTGGTCTTCCTCTGGGCCTTTTGCCTGGTAGTTCCAACCTCAGCATCCTACGACCAATATACTCACTATCCCTCCTCTGTACATGTCCAAACCATCTCAATCTAGCCTCTCTGACTTTGTCTCCAAAACATCTAACATGTGCTGTCCCTCTGATGTACTCATTTCTGATCCTATCCATCCTCGTTAACTCACTCCAAGTTGAATGTAAAAGGAAATGAAGCGTAATAAAGTTTATCCTTTTGGTATCGTTTGTTAAACACGCTACAGAACATAAAATCTCACGCATAAACATAAACTTAGGGACTGTACTGGAATAATAATTGAAAAAGATTCTCAGTTTCTCAGGAGAAAGTCTTATTTCTTCAGAAGAGACATCCAGCGTTTTCTATCGCTTAGCCAGAGAAGACGCATTGCATTTGAGTGGTATCACAGAGCTTAACTGGTAATTAAAACACACACAAAAAAAGAGGCTCATTGACAACTTATGCGCGAATGAGGAAAAATGGGCGGGACATGAGCTCAACCAATCAGGAGAAAGGAGGACAGCCATTGGCTGAATTTGAATCACGTGCCGGTTGCTCGGCAGTCAGCGAATACTCAAACCATGGGTGCAAAACCACGAATAGTCAAGGGCCTACTGTGTGTATATATATATATATATATATATATATATATATGTGTGTGTGTGTGTGTGTGTGTGTGTGTGTGTGTGTGTATATGTGTGTGTGTGTGTGTGTGTGTGTGTATGCTCAAATATCAAAGGGGATTGTAAATGAAAATATAACATACAGTAATTAATTTTCCAAAACACATAATCTATTACTAATATGGTGGCAGGAAGGCTGAAGCTTACCCCGGTTAACTCTGGCAAAGGCGGGAACACCCTGAACATCTCGCCATTCTATTTCAGAGCCAACACCCACATTTACACTCATACGCAAACCTAGGGGCAACTTGTAACAGCCAATAAGTTAAAATGTGCATGTTTATGAACTATGGGAGGAAACTGGAGTATCCAGAAAAAAGCCCCTGCAAGCCCAGGGAGAACATGCAAACTACAGACTGATATACCCTCATCGAGTCCGGCACTTGAAGCCAAGGACCTTCTTGCTGTGAGGAGAATGTGGTAAGCACTATTCAACAATGCGGCCTAAAATGTTAAATGATCAGGCATGGGCAAGTTTCAAAATTTTAACTAGCCATGTGGGCTAGTAAACTTTCATAGTTAACTATCCCACAGAAATTTTTACTCGCCCACAAAATTTAACGGTGCAATGATAATAAGTCTGATTTATAAACATTATTTATACATAGTAAATGAGACATCAGTAAATAAAGTGAAATATTTAGGTTACTGGCATTTTTATTTTGGTAGAAAATATGTGTACAACTTCAATATATATCAATAGATATAGCGGGGATCTTTAAGTTCCTTGGATATAGACTTATAATCTTTTTTAAAACTAAACTCAGCAGACTTAGCATGCCTACAGTACTATTACCAGGTAGAATACTTACTTGCAACTCCAGGCAAATGTGGTGCAAGGAGAGCATGTTTTGGCCAGTGCATGTGCCGACCTCATCAGTTTACCAATGCAAAGATGCTGATCTTGTGTCAGTTGAAATAGTGCCTTCCCTGCCTGCGTATCTTTGGTAGCTTTATTTGCATGTTGTTGTAGTCGAGCGATATTCAAGTAATTTTAGGAACGTAACGAATACTAATGATTTAAGTATGCTCAGAAACGTAACCGTTCTACTGAAAACTGAAACACTCCGACTCGATTGTTAACAACATGAAACATCGGCAAAAACATGAGTTTCAGCCGAACAACTTCTGTGTCCGTACTGAACATTCTGGCAACCAGTGGTAGTTTCCGTATGCTGGACGAAAACAGAGTGCGTACTGACCGCGATACCGCTGTGCATTATAACTGCCCAAGCAGAAATTCAGGAAATCGTCTCAGTAAAAATACATATACACAGGCTTAAAACTTTTACTCGCCTCATGGGCGATCAATTTATTAATTTCCACTCACCCACATTTATATTTGGTCGCCTGGGGTGAGTGGGCGAGTGATCTTCCCCATGCCTGATCATAGCAATGTTTTATGCTTTAAATTTGAATATATGTCATAACAAATGATTGACATTTTTAATTTTATAATAATAATAATAATAATAATAATAATAATAATAATAATAATAATTTAAAATTGTACTATGAAAGAAAAGCAAAACAATTGATGTATCCCAGTGTAGCTAATTGGCTTATCAAAGACCGGCCATGTTTCTCACTGTCTGTAGTGAGAGGCTTTAAAAGACCCATTGCTGACTTTCGTTAAGAGTAGCTGCATAGCCATCGGCGTGCTTCTAGTCTGCGATGGCCTGGCGAGCTATCCTGGGTGTACTCTGCTATCGCCCAAAGTCAGCTGAGATGATTGCCAGCCTCCCCGCAACCATAATTAGGATTAAGCTATTCAGAAAATGAATGATTGAACAAAGATTTACAAAATTAATGAATTAATGAAACTTGATGTGCATGCTTTAGAAATGCAAGTTATCTAAAAATTGACATGAAGAGTTACTGCAGCATATAATCATGTTCGAGACTTTTTTGTGGAAAATAACACTGCACAGGAAAAATACGTCAGGTACCGCAATCCTTGTATACAGGGATCCTTCACTTTCCTCAGTTAATTGTGGCCGAGATTCCCCCGCGACCGCCGAATCCCGCGAAGTAGGATCAACCCCCCTGACTGATGTATATGTGTATATAATATCAATAAATACATATTCAATTCTATAAATACTTATAATAACCATTAAACATTCAAAAATAATGCATAAGATGTAAATAAATTATAAATGCACACACATACAGATGTGCAAACACTCAGATGCACACCTCACAAAAATGTAAGTAGATTTGAATGGGGGGGGTTTGGGGTTGTTTTTTGGTTTTGTTTGTTTTGGATTTATTTGCATACTTGGTCTTGTTTTGTGGCATTTTCCTGAACTTTCCCCCTTATTCTTCCTTAATTTCCTTATTTTTTAATTCGATAAATAAATAATTAAAATTTGGAAAAAAAAAAAAAAACACAATGCACTGAAGCCGCATGAATCGAAGCGCGAAGTAGCGAGGGATCCCTGTATATGATGACTCCATGTGACTTAATATTAGCTTGAATGCTTCAAAGGTGCTACAGATCCTGAGTAGAGAATTACTTATCTGTAGTCTTTTGTATAGTACCTTGATAGTTGCAGATGTCTAACAGTCTTGAAATAATCTAAATAGTTAATCAATGGGGCAAACAGAATAACCATAAACTGCAGCTTTATGGCCTGTTTTCGTTAAACGACTAAATCAAAGTTCATTGATCTGATGGGGGAAGTACAAATGGGTCAGAAGATTTTAATTGACCATATCAGTTGATTACTAAGGTTTTCTAGAACACTCCGTCAGACTACTATGACAAAAAAAACTCAGCTCTGGTGTTGTTGTTGTAGAAAGAACATTTCAACTTACAGCAATTTCCAAAACAGAAGCAATAGAACAATATGAATCGCACACAGCCATTCCTGAGAGATTAGGCTTGAATCATTTCAAATAACACTGAAATGAACACAAGAGACCAGGAAAGAATACAGCGAGAAGCTCAGCAAAAATGAGCTGTGAGGGCAGCAGCTGTCTTTGTACACATCTCCCAACAGAAAGAATGGCCGTCCAAATGCCAGTGTAAGACACCGCATGCTCATTAACTAAATTATACCGCATTGATCAGGCAAAATGTGGACTCCAATACGCGCTTGCTTTATCCATGATCACACATTCTCAGGACGGCGTAGAAATTAAAACCTGGAGGACATCAGTTTTCTGATAGCAGAAGCAGCAGCAGCAGTGTCATGCCTCAAACATATTTCTATTTCTGTCCTAAAGCTAATAATACAATAAAAAACAAAGTAATGTTACCAAGAACCCAGAGAAAAGTCCTCCCCCACTGTGGAAAAGACACGTGACCTTTACAACGTCCTTCAGTAAACAACTCTATGCAGACATCTTCACCATATGAGTGGTTATACATTTGTGTTAAATAACCAATCATTTTTATCCTATTGTTCAATGGAGCTTGTGTGACAAAGTTGTTACTACAGAAACATTGACATTTTAGAAACAGTGTCTTTATATAAAGCTCTGATTTGAATTATTGTCGGTACTACAGTCAGACCTCCAGTGCAGCTAACTGGGTTATCAAAGGCCGACCATGTCTCTCACTGACTATGGCGTGAGGCATGTAAAAGAACCACACTTTCGACAAGAGTAGCTGCATAGCCATCAGTGCGTTTCTGTCTTTCTATGGCCTGGCGATCTATCCAGGGTGTACTCTGCCCTCGCCCAGAGTCAGCTGACATGGGCACCAGCCTCCCTGCGAAACTAATTAGGATTAAGCGATTCAGAAAATGAATGAATGAATGCACTACAGTCACGCTGCTCTTGAAGAAAAGTAATCAACACCTTCTAACCAATCAGGCTTGAGAACTGTACAGAGGTGTGGTATTTAAAACAAAATGTAATGCAGGGATCCCTCGCTACTTCGCGCTTCAATTCATTTGGCTTCAGTGCATCACGGATTTTTTTTAAGTGAAATTAACTGAATTAAAAAATAAGGAAATTAAGGAAGAATAGGAGAAAAGTTAAGGAAAATGCCACAAAAACAAGGCCAATTATGCAAAAAAAAAAAAAAAAACCCAAACAAAAACAAAAAAACAACCCAAAACCTCCCATCAAACTACTTACATTTTTATGTGCGGTACACATCTGTGTGTGCGCGCTCTCGCGCGTCTGTATGTGTGTGTGTATTTATATTTTATTTACATCTTATGCATTATCTTTGAATGTTTAATCGTTATAAGTATTTATAGCGTTGAATATGTATTTATTGATATTATACACACATATACATGTACGTATACGTCAGTCGGGGGGGGGGTTGATCCTACTTCGCAGAATTCGGCGGTCGCAGGGGGATCTCGATACCAATTAACCACGGAAAGCGAGGGATCCCTGTATACTTAAAGCAATACTTGAAGACATTCACAGCGCTCCAATGAAGTCAGCATGAACCCACAGTTGTAATTTGCATAATTCAAATTTCAGGGTTACACAAGGTCCTAAAGTCAGGACAAGGCCAGACATCTTGCTTCAAAATATTTAGGTTTTTTTTTTTTTACAAAGTGTGAAAGAAAAGCTCATTTCTACAGGAAGGTGGTTATAGGGCAGCATGATGGCATAGTGCTTAGCATGTCCGCCTCAAGGCAAGAAGGTTTGATTCCCGGGCATAGCAAGGGCATTTCTGTATAGAGCTTGCATGTTCTCTCTGTGCTTGTATGGGTTTCCTGCAAGTACTCTGGTTTCCTCCCACAGTCCAAAGACATGCACTTTAAGCTAACTGGCTCTCGGGAATTGCCCATAGGTGTGAGTAGGAGTGTGAATGGTTGTCCCTGCAATGGTTTACAAGTTGTTTGACCCAGTGTCGGTTAAGACAGGCTCCACTCTCCCCATGACCTAATAGGATCAAGTGACTTTGCGAACGAGTGAGTGAGAGGAAGTAAAGTGATTATAGAGTAATAAAAGAGCTGAAGTCTGACAATATCCACAATATATTTTGAAAAGTACTATGATGTGCTTATTCTTATATTACAGTATTATTACATTGTAATATCGCCTATATTTTATTTACCGCAAACCAAAAGAAATCTCGTAGCATAGCTGTAGATGAACGTACCGTTATCAAGGAAGTGCTGAATCGTATTTTCCGGTTAGGAGGAATATCTTCCTTTGCCTCCTCAGGAAGGCCGGGAATTTCAGTGATCTCTGATCCAGGATCATAGCTAACATCATCATCCCCATATAAATCATCCTCCACGTCAGTACAGCTCTCTCCCCAGCCCTGGTAGCAGGCATCTCCATCTGCATTGTAAATTACCCTCTCATTGCCACAATATTCCTCGTTGGGCTCTTCCACATGATAAGTTGCTATCCGGCTGGGGTCATCTTTAGGCTCCTCTATGTACGTTTGATCCTTGATGCTTGTCGAGTCAGGTGTATCCTTTCGTGGTTTGTCATACACTGTGGTGTCGTTGACTTGAGTAGAGTTTGTGCAATCAGCAGCAGCATCTCCAACTTTCTTGTGCTCGCTTGATCCGTCTACAACCTTGGTGGTTCCAACATCTCCATGTTCTGCTATAGTCCTCGCCTCAGTTTTATTCTGCTCGACAGCCTTTGCCTGCTCAGACAAAGGGCTGGAACTGAGGAGATCTTCTGAGGACGATGAAACCGGAAGAGTGTCCTTGCTCCCAACATGTGTCCTGCACACTCCTCGTGGTGGAGACTGGCGAAGGCTGGCGTCATCTTCACTAGCATCCCCTTGTCTTAGTGAGCCTTCTGGTGAATATAAAGTGCGACTGCCTCCATGCCCTCTACGCAAAGTGGAGCCCGAACCCTGATGGTCTAAATTCTCAAACACAGCGCTCAGCTGGCTGACTGTCGGCGAAGATGCGTCTGTTCGTGAGCAAAGACTGTCCAAGGAGTCTGTACTACCCCTGTTGGAACGTGCTCCTTTCCAATCATCCAAATGCTCATGTGAACCCCTCTTATCTTTTCCATATGAGTACACAGGAGACTGAGATGTATCTCTGGAGCTCTGCTCAAACAGCTTCCTCGTCTCAGAGAACTTTGAATTGCCAGCTCTCTCGCCGTGCTGAAGTTTGATCACTGAACCATCTGCCCGGTTAATGAAATTGGTCGGTTTGGTAAGTTTCTGAGGAGATATCTCGTCTCTTCCTCGAGGTTTCCCAGAACCCGTGTTCTCGGTGCCCATCTGCATGAACATATCCTTGATCCGGCTGACATGTGCACCGTACTGCCGGCCCCGGGGCTGACGGACCCGCTCCGGATCTTTGCTCTTAGAGTCACCATCCTGCCTCGGCTGGTCAAAAGCCTTCTTGAGCGCCTGAAACTCTGCTCTGTAGGCATTCCTGTGTGGAGAGGCACTCCTCAGGGTGGTCCTCTCTGCTGAAGCCTCTGTCTTCAGCATCTTCGCCTTGACGACGGAGGACAGATATTTGCTTTCAAACGTGCAGTAGCATCACTAAAATGTCAGATTTATGATTCAAGATCACATTCTGTTCGGATAGCATCACAGAACTCTGGAGTTAAAACGGAGAAACAGAAAGAAAACAGATTAGACTGTGGAGTTGTTCAACTTAAGTGTGATGTGGATGTTTTCTTGCAAACAGCACTGCTGTATCATTTCTGTGAGGGTAGGGCTACTTTCTTTCTTTCACAAAAGCACTTGGTGCAACATAATTCACTGAGTGCACGATAATGAAATAGTGCTAGCAACAAAACGGCCTTTGCGGCTATTTTCAAAAGCATGCACTATGAGGATAGACTGGTAACGCAGACACGCGTCTTGCCAAATGACACAGATCTTTAAGCTGGGTGACCATCCACCGCCCCAGACTATCCATCACCCTGCCACAAGGGCTGCGAGGCTGCGCACAGGGAATTATTGTTGTTGTTGTTGTGTGGACTTCAGTCTATTTTTAAGATCACTGTTTGAAATACACTAAAAATTCCCTGTAAAGAGTTATTAAGTTTTAAGAGAGGAATATTGAGTGTGACTGTGTTCTATCTGTTAATGCAAAGCAACATGTGTGTGTGTGTGTGTGTGTGTGTGTGTGTGTGTGTGTATGTGTGTGTGTGTGTGCGTGTGTGTGTGTGTGTGTGTGTGTATATATATATATATATATATATATATATATATATATATATATATATATATATATATATATATATATAACTGAATTATCAAGTTTCCCCAGTTTCATGCAGATATTATGAAGAGACAGTAGAGACATATGAAATCAGAGGGAGTTTAAATTACTTGTACAGTACAGTATTACAGGACTACTTGTATTTTAAACTCTGGCCCACAAAACATGTATGTAGCAGCAAACTGCGACACTTTCACACAGGCATGAACTGGTCCTATGGACTCCAGTGTGACATCTGCCTCCAATCATCCACCCTTTCCATCAGCAAACACTTGGCTCCTTTGCATGCAAACACACACACCCACACACACACACACACACACACACACACACACACACACATATCTTCTTCTTCATATATATATATATATATATATATATATATATATATATATATATATATATATATATATACATATATATATGTGTATATATATATATATATATATATATATATATATATATATATACTGTATACACACACACACACACACACACACACACATACAAGCAAACACACACACACACACACACACACAAGCTACAGGAAATAAACACACACCTGGGAAAAGCAGAAGTAACTCATGCTGAATTGGACTGTTCTTGGCAATAACATGTTCAAAACAAAAGGGTGACTTACATCCCATCCATCTCTCTCTCTCTCTCTCTCTCTTTCTCTCTCTCTCGCCCCCTCTCTCTCTCTGTCGTTCCGTGTACAAACTGATGCTCTCTCTACCAGTCAACACCAATAGAGTTCCTCCTTCAACACATAGATGTCCTGCTGTATCATATCCTTATTATATTATAAACATTTGTTTTTATTTGTATCTCCAAATTCCACTCTACCGTTATGGACACCTTCAGCATACCGTTGAATGCTTTGACACCCGAGCCGGGCTCTCTCTCTCTCTCGCTCTCTCTCTCTCTCTCTCTCACACACACACACACACACACACACACACACCGCTAGGCAACGCCATTGCAGAATACGTGCTGTTGCGGACATTCTCTCTCACTGTGGGGGGGACACACATTGAAAACACCGTTTATTCTCACCACATTGAAGAACCAATCATTTTCAAACATTGTATTCCGAGTCGATACAATAGTATAAATAATAAACCATCATTATTTTTTGTGTCTCTTTGTTTTTATCGAGGTAGAGAATGTCCATGTGACAGGTGCACCACCTTATTTACAACGAATGGTTTATTCCAGTAATCGGCTTGCGGTGGAGGGAGGGGAGGTGTACGCTAAACCGCAGTGTGGCGAGCATGAAAACGTCATGTACACGTACAGCCCTGATACAATGATAAAGAGCAAGAATTAAGCCGAAAATCCCAAGCATACACAAACTTCATCACGCTCACTCACTCACTCACTCACAGTCGAAGCACTTAATCCAATTAAGGTCGCAGGAAGGCTGGAGCCTATCTCAGCCGAGACTGAGGGATACACCCTGAACACCTTACATACATACATATACATATTATATATATATATGTACAGCTGCTATAGAAATGCAAAAGACATCAAGTGTGATGTGAAGTCTGATCGCCTTCAAAATCAGCTTACAGACAAGGAACGTTTGATCTAGAACCCTTATGGGTTATTTTCTTCATCAATAAAGAATATCCAAAAGACTTGTGGCCATATTTACATTAGAATCAAATTAATCAAATTCCATCCGAGGACACTGAATGTATGCACTGATACAGCAACACAAACAGCAATGATTATCTTGATTTCAGATTTGTGAGATGTTTTGTATTTTAAAAGCCCCTCCTCATAGGTTTTTATTCCAGGTTATATGGTTTTCTTCAATATCCCAAGAGCATAGCTGTAAATTGAATGGCTACACTAAATAACCCCATGGTTTGAAGCTGTGATAATGCAGTCGTGAAGGGGACACAAACAAGTGTCCACCCTCACACCGGTCCCAATGACGGATAAATGCAGAGGGTTGCAACAGGAAGGGCATCCGGTGTAAATTTTTTGCCAGAATACAAAATGCAAACCGTAAAGACAAATTTCATACCGGATCGGTCGAGGCCCGGGTTAACAACGACTGCCATCAGTGCAGTTAACCAACAGGGTGCTGGTGGAAATTGCACTACTGTTGGTCGAAGAAGGAGAGGTCGAAGAAGGAGCGGTGGGAGGCGTGTCCGTAGGCAGAGAGAGAAGAGGAAAAGCATGAGTCTAGGATTGAGAGTAGGATATATGTTGGAACTATGACAGGAAAAGATAGAGAGCTGGCTGACATGATGCAGAAGAGGAAGGTGGACATACTGTGTGTTCAGGAGACCAGGTGGAAAGGTAGCAAGGCTAGAAGCTTTGGAACGGGGTTTATGCTGTTTTTTCATGGTGTGGATGAGAAGAGAAATGGGGTAGGAGTCATCTTGAAGGAGGGATTTGTCAAGAATGTTCTAGAAGTGAAAAGAGTGTCAGACAGAGTGATGAGTCTCAAGTTAGAAATTGAAGGTGTGATGTTTAATGTTGTTAGTGCTTATGCCCCACAGGCAGGATGTGAGCTAGAAGAGACTGACAAGAACATTCAACAAGGTCTTAGAGAGTGAGAGGATGCCGGAGAAATGGAGGAGAATTGTGCTTGTGCCCATTCTTAAGAAAAAGGGAGATGTGCAGAGTTGTGGCAACTACAGAGGGATAAAGTTGTTGAGCCATACGAGGAAGTTATAGGAAAGAATAATGGAAGCTAGACTAAGGGCAGAGGTCAGCATTTGTGAACAGCAGTTTGGTTTCATGCCAAGAAAGAGCACCACAGATGCAGTGTTTGCTTTGAGGATGTTAATAGAGAAGTACAAAGATGGTCAGAAGGAGCTGCATTGCGCCTTTATGGATCTGGAGAAAGCATATGACAGGGTGCCGAGAGAGGAACTGTGGCATTGCATGAGGAAGTCTGGAGTGGCAGAGATATATGTTAGAGTGGTGCAGGACATGTATGAGAGATGTAAGACAGTGGTGTGGTGTGCTGTCGGTGTGACAGAAGAGTTCAAGGTGGAGGTGGGACTGCATCAAGGGTCAGCTCTGAGGCCCTTCTTGTTTGCTATGGTGATGAACAGGCTGACAGACAAGGTTAGACAAGATTCCCCATGGACTATGTTGTTTGCAGATGACATTGTGATCTGTAGTGAGAACAGAGAACAAGTGCAGGAAAATCTAGAGAGGTGGAGGTATGCCCTGGAAAGGAGAGGAATGAAGGTTAGCCTCAGTAAAACAATACATGTGTGTGAAAGACAAGGACCCAAGAGGAACGGTGAGGTACTTAGGCTCAACAATCTAGAGCAATGGAGAGTGTGGAAAAGAGGTGAAGAAGTGTGTGCAGGCAGGTTGGAATGGTTGGAGAAAAGTATCTGGTGTGATGTGTGATAGGAAGGTATCAGCAAGAATGAAAGGAAAAGTGTACAAGACGGTGGTCAGGCCAGCGATGTTGTATGGTTTAGAAACAGTGGCCCTGGGGAAAAGACAGGAGGCAGAGCTGGAGGTAGTAGAGATGAAAATGTTGAGGTTCTCTTTGGGAGTAACGAGTATGGATACGATCAGAAATGAGTACATCAGAGGGACAGCACATGTTAGATGTTTTGGAGACAAAGTCAGAGAGGCTAGATTGAGATGGTTTGGACATGTACAGAGGAGGGATAGTGAGTATATTGGTAGTAGGATGCCGAGGTTGGAACTACCAGGCAGAAGGCCGAGAGGAAGACCAAAGAGAAGATTTATGGATGTGGTGAAGGAGGACATGAATGGAGTTGGAGTAAGAGTAGAAGATACAGAAGATAGAGTGAGATGGAGGCAGATGGTTTGCTGTGGCAACCCCTGAAGGGAAAAGCCAAAAGGAAAAGAAGTTTGAAGCTGTGATGCTTTGGAGTCTCATTCAGGGTGCATTCCTGCGTCAAATCCAGTGGTCTGGGATAGGACAGAATATTTAAAAGACTTTGCATCTCGGATGTCCTTGGGCCATGTGAGAGGACACACTGATAAAAATATGGCTGGACAGAGAGACACCTTCTGAAGGGACAGAGTCTGGCCCCTGTGAAGCATTATTGCGACTTTCATTCTTGATAACACCTTCCCCAAGGTCTACCCCTCACCCTTCTATATATACACGTGACCAATAAAGATCATATGAAGAATATATATGCACATATAATTACTTTGACGTAGCATGATGACATAGTGGTTAGCACATTTGCCTCACAGCAAGAAGGTCCTGGGTTCAAGTCTCGGGCTCATGTGTTTATGTATGGAGTTTGCTCACTGTGCTTGTGTGGGTTTTCTCTGGGTACCCCGGTTTCATTGTCCAGTCCAAAGGCATGTAATTTAATCTAATTGGCTGTTTCAAATTGTCCCTAGGTGTGAGTGTGAATAGTTATGTGTGTGTTGTCCTTCGATGGTTGAGCAATTCCATTAGGGTGTACCTTGCCCTTGCCCAGGGTCGACTAAGAACGGCTCTAACCTCCTTGTGACCCAAGTAGGATTAAGTGGTTCGGTATATGAGTAAGTGTTACGTATAAATGACCATTTAAGATCCTGTAAGGTGTCATTCATTCATTCATTTTCTGTAATCGCTTAATCCTAATTAGGGTCACGGGGAGGCTGGTGCCCATCCCAGCCGACTCTGAGTGAGGGCAGAGTACACCCTGGACAGCTCACCAGGCAATCGCAGGATGGAAACACGCTGATGGCTTTGCAGCTACTCTTGTCGAAATTCAGCAATGGTTCTTTTACAGACTCACACCATAGACAATGAGAGACATAGCCAACCTTTGACAACCCAGTTAGCAGCACTGGGGGGGGGGGGGGGGTGTCGCAGTGGCAATCCGTGAAGAGTGGGGCTTGAACCCCATTACTGTAAGGTGTATGTACGTGAGAATGAAATCCATAATTTTGAACTGCCTGAGCTGAAAAGCTGCCTGAAGCCTGTGAAGCTGACTACCATGTGAGAGAATAATCATGAATAGTGAATAGGAGCTTGGGGAGAGAGTAAAATGTGTTAGACCGTCTCTTAAGAAACAAGAAAGACATTGTTGAATAAATCCCGAACAAGAGCTCACCAAGAACTCTTCAAAATTATTCAGATCACAGCCAATAAGAGTTCTACAGCTTTGTCTAAAAGGGATGGAGATCTGCTGAAGGCAGGACAACAGCAATGATCCGCACTGATCAGGTTGTGAAAATATCCCAAATAAACATGTCCCCCAAACAGTATTAACAAACACAGAATCCCACCACCATGTCTCCATACTGATGATGTTGAACATAAATGTACAGTATTGCATATTTCTGTCCTCTCCTACCAGTACTGAAGGATGTTGCTTAGCAACCTAAAAATAATTTTGTGTGTTTGTGTTTCTCCGTGTACAAGCATGTTGGATTTTTTAGTTCTTCTGTACAATTTGCAATTTTACTTTCAAAAGATTCATACAAATGCATGTCAGGGCTGGAGTTTTATGATGATTAACCCCCTCACTGTATGCAATTTAAATAATTTTATTCAGTAGTTGCTATGAAACTAAATGTGAAAGTTTATAATGAATATACAGATTTAGGTACTGGCTAAAATCGGAACTCCATGAGATTTTTGTGGACTGCATTTCTTTCCCAATTTATAATTCATTATTTATTTAGTGAATATTCTCTGGGAAACGTAGTAGAAGCATTAATAGAAATACTCTACAAAATAATTTAAATTTTTTGTTTGGATGTTAAAAGTTTTTAAAAACAAAACCTGCCTCAGCACACATCCCCAGATCTCAGTCCACATTGAGTTCCTGCCAAAGAGCAAACAGCTAATTACCATAACAATATACAACCACCAATCAGATTTGCTATGCATATGGCCACTAAAAGAGCAGATGTATCTTCATTGACTCATTTTCTGAGCTGCTTAATCCTAATCAGGGTCGCGGGGAGGCTGGTGCCCTGGGTGAGGGTGGGGTACACCCTGGACAGCACGCCAGACCATCACAGAACCAACAAACACACAACTATTCACACTCACATTCATACATAGGGGCAATTTGGGACAGCCAGTTAGCCGCATGTGCATGTTTTTGGTCTGTGGGAAGAAACCAGAGAACCCGGAGGATACCCATGCATGCACAGGGAGAACTTGAAAACTTCATACAGAACCTCCAGATCCCGGGGAATTGCAGCCAGACCTTCCTGCTGCACAGATGTACAAGCCATTGTATTGTTTCTTTTTAAGTATGCTGCTTCACTGAAAGCCCGTGTGGGAGCTCCACTAGGACCCACGACAGGCTTTAGAAGCTTAAAGTATTTGGTAGGAAAATACAACAGATTGCAGAGCAACTAACTGAAGATTGAAATTTATCCATCTAAAACGAGTCATGCTCTGCTATAGCCTGGCGAGCTGTCTAGGGTGTAGTCTACCCCCACCCAGAATAACCTGAGCTGAGTGCAGCCCCCCTCCTGAGTCTTTCAGAAAATGAATGAATGAATGAGTGAATGAATGAAAATGAGTCAGGCAAAAATCACATTAATTTAAAGCTAGAGTTGAATGGTTTAGTGATATGAATTCACATAAAATAAACATATTAAGTGAGTCATGGTTGGTAAAAAAATCACTGGCGATCAGGCCCACTGTCAGGTGAACAAAGGACTCAGATGACCAAGGGCACAGGGTGGGGGGTGGGGGTGCAGGGTTGTATCCACGAGGGACTCAATTTGGAAAATGTTGTTTTTAGAATGCTTAATAAGGGACCTGTTATTGAGTCCAAGTCTTTTTCTAACTATCTGTAGTAAGACACGTGATGCAGGCTTGAATCCCACCATGCATTTTCCATTTGTGCAGAATGGCACCCAAAGGAAATCTTGTCTGACCATCTGTCAGTTCAACCTTTCTGCAGGGGGTCGAATATATTCTCAAAGACGTTTGCTCATTGTCTGATTTCGAGGTTAACGGCTATGATGGGTGAGAGAGAGAGTTATGATGAGAGAGTTATCATTTCAGAGAAGATTTATCATTAAATAGAGGAGACCGGTATTAATTTTATATTAAATAGAGGAGACCTGTATTAATAATAGGGCAGTGGTGACCCTGTGGTAGAGTGCTGGATTGCTGATCCCAAAGACGGGTTCAAGATCCACTGTCACTGGGTTCTCACTGCTGTCCCCCCCCCCAGTGCAGCTAACTGGACGATCAAAGACTTTTGTTGTGAGATCCATGTAAAAGAGTAGGCTACATAGCCGTCAGTGTGTTTCTGCTCTGCGATGGCCTTGTGAGCTGTTCAGGATGTACTCTGCACTTGCCTAGAGTCAGGTGAGATGGGCTCCAATCTCCCCGCAACCCTAATTAGGATTAAACGGATCACAAAATGAATGAACAATGATGAGATGTCGTCTTCTTCTTCTTCTGTACCTTTCGACTGTTCTCTTCAGGGGTCGCCACAGCGAATCATCTGCCTCCATCTCAGCCTATCCTCTGCATCTTCTTCTCTTACACCAACTACCTTCATGTCCTCTTTTACTTCTTCTTCTTTTCCTTTCGGCTGTTCCCTTCAGGGGTCGCCACAGCAAATGATCTGCCTCCATCTCTCCCTATCCTCTGCATCTTCTACTCTTACTCCAACGACCTTCATGTTTGCCTTCACCGCATCCATAAATCTTCTCTTTGGTCTTCCTCTGGGCCTTCTGCCTGGTAGTTCCAACCTCAGCATCCTACGACCAATATACTCACTATCCCTCCTCTGTACATGTCCAAACCATCTCAATCTAGCCTCTCTGACTTTGTCTCCAAAACATCTAACATGTGCTCTAACATCTAACATCTAACTCTGATGTACTCATTTCTGATCGTATCCATCCTCGTTACTCCCAAAGAGAACCTCAACAGTTTCATCTCTGCTACCTCCAACTCTGACTCCTGTGTTTTTCCCCGGGCCACTGTCTCTAAACCATACAACATTGCTGGCCTCATCACCGTCTTGTACACTTTTCCCTTCATTCTTGCCGATACTCTCCTATCACACATCACACCGGACACTTTTCTCCATCCATTCCAACCTGCCTGCACGCGCTTCTTCACCTCTTTTCCACACTCTCCATTGCTCTGGATTGTTGAGCCTAAGTACTTAAAATCCTCCACCTTCTTTATCTCTGCCCCCTGTAACCTCAAAGTTCCTCTTGGGTCCTTGTCGTTCACACACATGTATTCTGTCTTACTAAGACTAACCTTCAATCCCCTCCTTTCCAGGGCATACCTCCACCTCTCTAGATTTTCCTCCACTTGGTCTCTGCTCTCACTACAGATCACGATGTCATCTGCAAACATCATAGTCCATGGAGATTCTTGTCTAACCTTGTCTGTCAGCCTGTCCATCACCATAGCAAACAAGAAGGGGCTGAGAGCTGACCCTTGATGCAGTCCCACCTCCACCTTGAACTCTTCTGTCACACCGACAGCACATCTCTCATACATGTCCTGAACCACTCTAACATACTTCTCTGTCACTCCAGACTTCCTCATACAATACCACAGTTCTTCTCTTGGCACCCTGTCATACGCTTTCTCCAGATCCACAAAGGCACAATGCAGCTCCCTCTGACCTTCTCTGTACTTCTCTATTAACATCCTCAAAGCAAACACTGCATCTGTGGTGCTCTTTCTTGGCATGAAACCAAACTGTTGTTCACAAATGCCGACCTCTGCCCTTAGTCTTGCTTCCACTATTCTTTCCCATAGCTTCATTGTATGGCTCATCAACTTCATCCCTCTGTAGTTGCCACAACGCTGTACATGTCCCTTGTTCTTAAAAATGGGCACAAGCACACTTCTCCTCCATTCCTCTGGCATCTGCTCACTTTCTAAGACCTTATTGAATATTCTTGTCAGAAAATCTACTGCTACCTCCCCTAGACACTTCCATACCTCAACTGGTATGTCATCAGGGCCAACTGCCTTTCCACTCTTCATCCTCTTCAATGCCCTCCTCACTTCTCCTTTACTAATCTTTGCTACTTCCTGCTCCTCAACGGTCACCCCTTCTACTCTTTTTTCTCTCTCATTTTCCTCATTCATCAGCTCTTCAAAGTACTCTATCCATCTTCCCAGCACACTTCTGTCATCAGTCAATACATTTCCCTCTCTGTCCTTTATCACTACCACATTCATAAATCTTCTCTTCGATGATAATATGTAAATAATCATATTATTCGTGGTTATTGTTATTTCTAATATATTGCAATATTGTTTTAACATAGCTGTAACTCTGCAGCATGGTGGAGTAGCGGTTAACAC
>CM045728.1:79309849-79342349 GCA_024760905.1 Plotosus lineatus | reverse complement strand
ACTCTGCCTTGGTGGTTAGTATGGAGCTCCCATAGCATAACAGCTCACGATAGAAGTTGTTGCGCGCTTAGTTGCCCGAAGCTGAAGCTGCTCATAGCTGTAGTAGGGTCGACCAATCTTAGACGAGCATAGTGCAAAACATGAACAAACAAATACAACAAATTAAAACCAACAAAGAAACAATTTGACTCTGAGAACACGACGTTGCCCTCCAGGCAGCGCCATCTTGGAGACCTCACTCCAAGACGTCACTCCAAGTTCAATGTAAAAGGACATGAAGCGTAATCAAGTTTATCTTTTTGGTATCATTTGTTAAACATGCTACAGAACATAAAATCTCACGCACAAACATTCTCAGAATTAACTTAGGTACTGTACTGGAATAATAATTGAAAAAGACTTTAAAACGAGTGCTTTACAACAGTATATGCTGTATAATGTTTATATTTTATCATCAATAAAAATAATAGTAAAAATTGAAAAGTTTTTCTTAATCATTACAATATTTTACTACATTAATACTGTATTAATGAGTAAGACTGTCTATAGAATGTGTTTAAGAAGCATATTTTAGCGCATGTAATAGATACATAGTATTTTACTTCCGACTGCTCATTCGCGCATGTGACGTGATACATGGGGTTTTACTTCCGGGTACAGAACTCGCGGATTATCTCGATTCGCAGGAGGGCTTGGAACCGAACCCCCGCAAATGTTGAGGGCCTACAGTATGTTTAACCCCACAGTGCTGTTGAATTGACAGAAAGGTTTGAGCAATTGAGTAACAACAGCTCTGATAGTAGCTGTGCTATAAATTACAGCTTTATATTAATGCACTCGTTCCCATGTTGTTTCTGTAGTAATAATTGCGAAAGGACTTGCATGGCAGATGAATCATATAATATAAATGTTATAAACTGTTTTATTTAACAAATCAGTTAAATGTCAGCATGGTTTCTGTAATAACATGTACGTGTTTAACATTTAGGGAAGGAGTCTCCAGTGCTAGCTTTTGAAGCAATCCATGATTAAGCTGTAACAAATTCTTTTGCCATGGGATGAGCGGCACGGTGGTGTATTGATTAGCATATCCGTTTCACAGCAAGAAGATCCTGGGTTTGAGTGCAGACATGCACATTAGGCTAATTGACTGTTCCAAATTTAGCCTGGATGTGAATGGGAAGGTGAATGGGTGTGTGTGTGTGTGTGTGTGTGTGTGTGTGTGTGTGTGTGTGTGTGTGTGTGTGTGTGAGTGTGTGTGTGTGAGACGGTGCTGTGATGGTATGGTGAGCTGTTTAGGGTGTACCTCATCTTCACACAGCATTGGTTGAGATAGGCTTCGGCCTCCTGCGACTTAATAGGAGTAAGAGGTTTGAGAAATGACTGAATGAGGTAGTTTCTGTCACATGACAAGCTGCTTAGTTTGTTTTAACTTCTAGAGACAGAAAGACGGAGAGGCTATTCAGGAACAATGATGTTTATAACCGCCATAGCCTATGTGGTAAAAGGAACTAACCAATTTTGCAGATATTTCACAACAAACATCGCTACAAACACTTTTTCTACATTTAGCATATTTATGAGGTATTGCAAATTACTTAAAGTCCCAGTGTCAATCTATCATGAGCCCGCAAAATCATTACTAGCAATATTTTTAATAAAATGTGTAAATAATCAGTGAGAAATACAACTACATTACATAAACATCATTTATTACTTTCGCTACCAGCGCTTTGACCTAATTTTAAGAGGTTCCAACTTCTGCGTATGATATAAAAAAGGGGAAAGCACTCTGCCATGACATTCTGGCATGACTGCTTGGATGGAACAAAAACCTGCAGCCACATGGCCCTTTGTGGCATGATTTTGACGCCCCTGCCCTAAACCCTTTAAAAATGATAAAGGTATACCTTTTAAGGCCTCCTTCTGTTTTAATACCGTACCGACGGTAGACGGGTTTGGCCATATTCCTTTGCGATTTCACTCAACCACATGCCACAAGCCCGCTTCTTCTTTTCACTCGCACCGGGAATCACACGCACGCGTGTGTGCGCATGTGTGCGCATGTGTGTGTGTGTGTGTGTGTGTGTGTGTGTGTGTGTGTGTGCGCGCTTGTGCGTGTGTTGACTCTGTCTTCTTAGCAGAGTTATAATCTTACAAATGTTTATGCAAGGTTTAAAACCTGAGCCAAAAAATAAAGTTCAATGAGCACACTCGAAAAACTCATGAAACAACAGTACTTCTGTCCTTTACACGAAAAGCATTATGGGTATTATGGAGATGCCGCTCCATAATAGCCAATGGGAAAGAGCTGCGTCGTCCCTCCTAGCCAATGGGAGGCCAGCGGGGCGGGATGTTGGGGGATATCCAATGGGAGGGAGCTGTGTCATCTCTCCTAGTCAATGGGAGGCCAGTGGAGCGGAATGTTGGGCGATAGCCAATGGAAGGCCAGCGGGGCGGAATGTTGGGAGATCAACATGGGAGAGCATGTTGGGAGAACAACTCGCGCGTTGTTTGAATTTTTGAGATGGTGCTTTCGTAACATGAATTTGTTTCGTATCCAGAGACGGAAATTTTAGGAAAATGTGATTCGTAACCTGGATTTTTCGTTTGTTGGGGCTTTGGTAAGTTGAGGTTCCACTATATTTATTAATAGCTCAAGTCCTGGTTCAGTGATCATTCGTCTAAGTGTATAGCAGCAAAACATCACAGGTGATAATTTATTCAGTTTTCTGTCCTCACCCAGATGAAAAAGAAATGCTTGATGAATGGATTATGTGAGTTACATAAATACGTGCAGACGGGAAAGCACCCAGCATTCATTCCGTTATTTGTAGTGACCATTTAACTGCCTCAGTGTGAATTAAAAACAATGCGAGTGAGGATTTTGTGGGTTCGAGGTAATAGCTTGACACTGGGACTTTAAATTTGGCATGACAGCGACTCCATGATACCGCATGAAATCACCTCGTTGTTTCATATTTTTCTAACAGTATACGGCGGCTGGGAGGTGCAACACCTTTACGAACTTAAACAAATTTATGTTTTGGAAAACATTTTTACATTTTAAGAAAACAATTACATCTGAAAAACACTCTTACCAAGGCCTAAACAAATTTACCTTTTAGAGAACAAATTTACAAGACGAGAAACATTTTCAAGAACTCTCAGACAAATTTACAAATAGTGTAACACTTAGTACAATTTCTTATGCAAATTTACAAAGAAATGAATTCTAATGGAAGGGAATGCACCATACACAGAAGAGTCACTCTGTTCTGGCGGAAGCACTTGAATTAGTTTTATCTTGTTTCATTGGATTGGGGTGAAAGACTGAAGGAACGGGTCGCATTCCGTTCGTCTCATCCAGGTCATTTAATACCCCCATTTCACTGGAGCACGGCAGACTTACGTAAGCAAAAATATTGTCATCCGCAAACGTTCCACAATTTTTCCCCTCATCTTTCGTGTCATTCCGTATGATTCCATAGTTATTCCTCAAGTCTTCCTCCCACTTCCATATGCTTACAAAATATTCTGTGAGTGTTCCGTGGGGTCACTTTTGGCGTACTTTGCCGTACCTGTTCCGCACATGCTGTGAACGTTTCGAGAGTGTAAGAATTTCCACTTTCCGTAGGATTTTCACCCATTTCCTGTGGACTGCGTTCCTCGCCTTTCCGCTACATGTTCCTTGCATGCCGTAGTCCAGTGAAATGGGGGTATAACAGTTCGAGCGACTATCCACAGGAATGGAAAAAACATCATTCAACTCAACAACACAATTCCTACAACTTGCTGAAACTCTGTCTTTCCGCTGCAACAATCTGGGTCTCCTCATGTAATTCCTTCTGGCACTGGGTACATTCCCTTTCTGTTAGAATTTAGTTGTTTGCTAATTTGTCTCAAAGTCCGTTAAAGTTTTTTTAAACGTGTTTAAAGTGTCTTGTACATTTGTTTTCTCAAATGTAAATTTGTTTCGTTCTTAGGAAGTTTTTGGAGAATGTAATTTTGCTTTCTTAAATTGAAAAATGTAAATTTGTTTTATGTTTGTAAAAGTTGTTTCACACTTTGTAATTTTGCGTTGCACTTCCAGCCACCATATCAGTACGAGGTTATGTTGGGTTTCATTACCTAGTAAATAAATATCATTAATCTAAAGTGTCCAAAAGCTTCAACCTTTAAAGCATTAATGAGTATTCAACCTGAAAGACAAGCAGCCCAGACCTGGCAACACCATAACAATAACACTGTGTGGACTGTAACACTGCTTTCTCCTTTCCTTGTTCACAAATAAACCTGTTACTCATCACTATCTTCCCAGGATGTTTCTCGAGAACAACCCTTTAAAGCCTTATGATTCATACATATCAACTCCAACTGTAGTTGATTAATGTAATGTCCAAGAATCTGAAACATATTCTTATCTGCAGCTGTATGGATTTTGGATTTTAAGATTTGAAAATACTCTTGCAAACATCACTATTGATTTGTGTTCTACCTGAGGATCTCCAGGCGTAGGTTCAGCCTTTGGATGACAGATTCATTCAGGGCTCCTAGCAGCGGTCTTTCAATGGCGGAGAGGTCCAGCTCTTTTGCGCATTTCCTAATAAAAGTAGTTTGAATAGATGAAGTAGTGTGTACATGTTCGGCATATTCCTATAAGCCAACGGCTCTTTTAAGAAAAAAGTGAAGTGCATGAGTTCCTCCTGACCGGAAAAGAGAAAGTGGCGCAAAGCTGACTCTGCAGTTCAATGGGACATGCTTAACTCTGGCCATAATACAGTATGTATCTCAGCCTCCGGCATTCAATGGATGTGAGACTTGGTCAAGGTCGATCCATGAAATTATAGACTGGAGTTAGCTATTTCTACTTCAGAACTTATTAGGTGTTATATAGTGTGTGTGTGTGTGTGTGTGTGTGTGTGTGTGTGTGTGTGTGTGTGTGTGTGTGTGTGATTCCTCTCCCACATTAGCCTGTAGCAAAGGGTTTAGCATTAACCAGCAATGGTTGATCTATTAGAATTGAGAGGAGTTCATCACCTTTATATGGCCTTGTATGCCTGCACAGATCATCTGATTCTTTTAATGTTCCAGTGGATAAGCATGGTGTTAAATCTCTGTATTTGGAAAATATACTTTACTAAGTTACATGGCAAAAAAAAATGCTGTTTGACCAATGAACTGTAGCAATAGGACCCAGCTGATAAAAACAAAACAAAACAAAACAGTCCATAATACTTCAGTTCAGTTCAGTTCATTTTTTGTAACCATTTAATCCTAATTAGGGTTGCAGTGAGGCTGGCGCCCATCCTAGTCAATTCCGGGCAAGGGCCGAGTACACCCTGGACAGCTCGCCAGGTGGAAACATGCTGATGACTTTACAGCGACATTGGTGACAAGTGACATACAAACATTGACTTGTAACTTAATTTTGAATGATCTGGTAAAAGTTGAAAGTTTGCACTTAAGTTTAAAGAAAAAGTAAACAACAATACAGGGACAGATTAATTGTCCTTATTTACACAATACTTATGCATATTTATGATGTGCTGAAAATTATAAGGAAGGATGGAATAGTGGTTGGCATGTCTGCCTCACAGCAAGGACGCTCTGGGTTTGTGTGGAGGTTCCTCTAGGCATGCCCCCCGCCCAGACCAAAGGCAAGCACATTTGGCTAACTGGCTGTTCCACATTGTTCCTAGATATAAATGTGAACTGTCTGAGTTTGAGATAGGCTTCAGTTGCCTTTCAACCATATTAGGATTAAGAGATTTGGCGCAAGAATGAAGAAAATGAGACAGCACGGTGGTGCAGTGGTTACCACATTCACCTCACAGAAAGAAGGTCTTGTTTTTGATTCCCAGCTAAGCTATTTCTGTGTGGAGTTTACATGTTCTCTGTGTGTTTGTGTGGGTTTCCTCCAGGTTCACTGGTTTCCTCCCACAGTACAAAAACATGCACAGTAGGTTAATTGACTGCTCCAAATCACCCCTAGGTGTTAGAGTGAGTGTGAACAGTTGTGTGAGTGTTGACCCTGCGATGGCCTGGCGAGCTGTCCAGGTTGTACCTCGCCTTTGCCCAGAGTCGGCTGACATCGATGCCAACCTCGCTGCGACCCTAATTAGGATTGAGTGGTTCGTAAATTGAATGAATGAAGAAAATGAATGTTTAACACTTTCTAATGCAGCCGTGAGGGGGGGCACAAACCAGTGTCTCTCCCTCACGCCGGTCCCAAGCCCGGATAAATGCAGAGGGTTGCGTCAGGAAGGGCATCCGGCGTAAAACAAATGCCAAATAAACTATGCGAATGTTTAACACTTTCTAGTGGCCAATAGTCCATCCCACAGTTTTCGTATTGACCATGATGTCTCCCAGAAGAGTCCATTAGGGGGCCGTTTCTTCTCAGATTTTTGGCTCATGTCATCTTTCCTTGCTTCTGTCACCTCTTGCTTACTCATTAGGGATCAGTCTAAATCCCTACATCTGTAAAGCTACTGTTAAAATTACTACATCAGCCAAACTACAGTCCATCCTCCAGTGTACTCTTGCTACACATATGCTGTATACCTTAATGATCTTAGTACAGATGTGCATTAGTGAGCTGCACCTGCCCTTGAGCAAGACACCTAATCCTGAACTGCTCCCTGGGTGGCCAAATGTAGCAAGTGTGTACAGTACATGCTCACTGTATATGTGTGTTCAATTTGGAGGAGATAACTACAAAACTAAAATTTTCCTTGTGGAATTAACAGTGTGAAATAAATAAATAAATAATAAAAAAGTAATGTGTTGTAGACATTTTAATAATCATAATTTTCCAGTAGCTAAAATCCTAGTGGTCATTGTATGTCCAAAAATCTGCCAATTTCCACATTGTTTACAAAAACTCTTGTAAATATATGAATTAAAAGAAAAGGTATTGCTGTAACTATAACAGTTTTGATGTCCATTCACATCCAGATGCGGGTATGTGCTATTATTATCCTCTAAAATGCTGACAGGATAGAGTGTGAGTGTCAACTTGTGTTTGCAGTTTATTGATAATAAACTTTATTATGTGTTGATATAACTGAGTGTTTTCACCTTTGGCTTCTTTTATAGCTAACTATTTAAAATGTGTGTGTGTACATACACACACACAGACACACATATGTATGTATATATATATATATATATATATATATATATATGCATACACAGATGCCCCCCCCCCACCACACTTACGATCGTTCATTTTACGAACATCCGGACATACGAACCTCTGGTCCAAGGTCAAGAGTGAAAGTGAAATGAAATTAAAGAACAAGTAGTAATAGAAATGGAATAAAATCTATAGAAAGGTCGATCATAAATATAAGTATGAAATATGATTAAACATTATCCTGAGGTACACTTAATACTAGGCTCCGGCAGAGGGGCGTGGCTGCTTTACACTGATACATTTGTGAAATCCTGCCAAAACTTTCAAAGAAGAAACCAATTGACTCCAGTATTATATTGAACTGGATAAGAATGAAACTCTGTAAATCTGATCAGATCCGCTGTGCTTGAGAGGAACCAGAAGTTTAAACACGGACATGAGGATATAATATGATGATTGTGGAGAGAGAGAGAGAGAGAGAGAGAGAGAGAGAGAGAGAGGTTAAAAGGTTGAATCGAGTCGGGTCAATGTGGGGCTGAGTGAGACAGAAACTATGAATCATATTCAGAAATGATTCACAAGTAATCCACCAATCAAACAGAATTATCTAGGAAGCATTACACACACTTCAGGTAAATAAATAAATAAATCAGATTATCTTCGTGTCGAAGTTTGATTATAATTCTCTGGTGCTCCTTCCCAGGGCAGCCGGAAGCTGATCAGTTCAATTGTCCAGTTGTAGTGTCGCCTGTGTGTGTGTGTGTGTGTGTGTGTGTGTGTGTGAGAGAGAGAGAGAGAGAGAGAGAGAGAGAGAGAGAGAGCGAGAGCGAGAGAGGTTACTAATACAAGGTTTAAACATACGTTCCCCTCTAAAGAATGCCCTGTAACAACTTACGAACAAATTCATCTCACGAATGGCTGTCTGGAACCTAACTCGTTCATAAGCTGGGGAGTGTCTGTATATGTATGTGTATATATATATATATATATATATATATATATATATATATATATACTAGTATACTTACCGAAAATATGGAATATTCTTGACATTTATACAGTGTATATTGAATAAAATGTCTTGACTTAATTTCAATTTTCTGGTAGATGAATCTCTTGTGTTAAATTCCACATACCTGCTATCTGAATCTTTTATAGATCGTTATACTTAGCAGTCAATCACAAATACCAAGAGAATGCATCTCAAAGCTCCCATTTTGAAAAATTTTCTTGGGGGATGGCCCCCCCAAACCCCTTCCCACACCCTCCCCATGCTCCACCTGCCTTGGGCCTGTTGGCCTGCGGCACTGCTGCACGCTACGACTTCGCCGTCTTAGCGAAACAAACACATAGCGCCAAACACCTTCGGCCTCTGCCTGAAGTAGTATTTTTTTCCAACACCTGTTACAGACACTGCGTGTGTGTGTGTGTGTGTGTGTGTGTGTGTGTGTGTGTGTGTGTGTGTGTGTGTGTGTGTGTGTATATATATATATATATATATGACTTCTATCTGGTCTTCAAGTGCCTAGGTACTGTATTTAAATTTATTTAATATAGGTATAATAGCAATATTTGATAAAGAAAAATACATGAGTGGTAGTAGTAGATTTATATTGCACTTTATACTGAATAGTATACTCAAAGCACACTTGGGGAGTGTTCAGTTAATGATGATAACTCTTTATTGTCAAAGTACATTACATACATGAATTTTTTTTTTTTTTTTTTGTGCCCTGGGCACCTGTCACCACTGTGTGACGCCAGTTATTGCGTTGTTTCATCCTTTGATGCGGAGCGCCAAGCAGGAAGCATCAACTGCCAAATTTAAACGTCTTATGATATGTACCCGATACGAACTCCCACCTTACGGAGGATAAAGCGGACGCTCTACCAACTGAACTAAATTCTTGGTGGGATGAACATGAGGATAAACACAAACCATATAATAACACTAGATGATCATTGTTAGGAGTATTTTACTAAAACATTTGTGGCGTTAACCTTTTTTCATAATATGGTCACAGAAAAATAACTAATGTAAACATGAGTACAGTTGGATATGTGAATGAGTCAATGCTGTGCAGATATATGAATTGTGTAAAGATAGAGTGAGGTCAAGTGTAATAACCCACTTTCTAAAGTATTCTGAAAATGGTCTGAGGCAAAGCTGACAATAGCTGCAGCCAAACCGATTTTTGAAACATTGTTGATGCAGGTATTCTATCTTCCCACTTTTCTTTTGCTCTGCACTTCAGTGGTCACCATTGTCTCTCGCTCACATGCGGACCGGAATGTCTACCCTGCAGCTGGAGTGTTGTTTGTCCATGTTCTTGAGAGGGAATACTTCAAAGGGGAATTTCCTCCTTATCCAAAGCTAGGTATTATATATAAGAATTGAATTTCATCCATTTGCATCTAGCTTGTCTTACTGAACCCAGTCTAACAAAAAAGCCTTAAATAGAAATGAAAGGCAAGCCTTCCACTCATTTCTGTTACACGTAAGCTTATGCATATTTTCATTATCAGGTGCTTTTTACTTACAGTTTGCCAGTTGTAGTGTTTGATAGTTTGAATTAGCCAGTTTGAAAAGGCTGCTGTTTCACTCTTGTGCGCATGCAAATTTGCAAGAATTGGCTGTGAATCTCCCAGTACATATAAGGCAAGTTAATGGGGAGTAGCTGCTCTGTAGTTAAGGTTCTGGATTACAGATCTGAAAAATGTGGGGTTCATACCACAGTACCATCAAACTACCACTGTAGGGCATTTAAACCTTAATTGTTCAGTTGCATGAAATGATACTCTTTGGATAAGGCGAATATACAAATGTAGTTTAAATGTTAATGGAAAAAAATAACAGTATACTGTACTGATATTAGATTAACAAATCAGATAGAGCTTTTGTATTACACAAAATTAGTCACATACAAATCATACAAATCTGTTTATACTACAGGCGTCACTCGAGGTCGATGGGCCAAATCTCACCATCCAACTTCTTTAATGTGGCCCCTGGGAGCTTTTAAAGTATATGATTATCACAAATTATTTGCTGTTGCCGTGAAACGTAATTGCCATCCATCCACTTGGTGGAACCAACCTATTTTAAGTATACAACTAGATATTCATGACTCAGGAAAGATCCTAAGTTTGCTTGTCACCATGAAGCAATGGCAAAAAAGGAAGGCTGAAAAAAGGAAAAGAGGACATGCGTCACAGATAATATGGATATGTGGATTTCATGGTTGTCCATTTTGAATAGATGTTGAGGGATTATTTGGCCATCAATGACCTCAAAATTTATGTATGTGGCCCTCAGTGAAAATGAATTTGTCACCACTGATTTACATGCATCAAGCAAGCATGTCCTCATATTTGAGAAAGAAAAAAATACAGTGCCATGAATTTATGTGGAGATTAGGTTTATATTCCAGAAGAAAACAGGGTGTTCATATGACTTTTCTATTTTTTGCATTTCACTATCAATAGTGATACAGTGAACAGTGATCTCCCCTCCAGTTTTACACATGAAAAAAGTTTCATGTAGCACATTTTAATAGAACTAGACATACATTTATTGGTCTTAAAAGTTGCATTAACAGTTTGCTCACACTTATTTTTTCTCAACTGCTTCATAGGGGACACCAGCAATGACCCAATCACCTTTAATACAAACCTCAAGGGTTATCCAGACAGGCCTGGGTGGCTGCGGTACATCCAACGAACTCCACACAGTGATGGAGTCCTTTACGGTTCCCCTACTGCAGAGCATGCAGGCAAACCAACTATCATCGAGGTGACACTAGAGACACATGGATATAATTGAGATCTATTCTGCAGTATGGAAATAGAACAGCAATTCTGTTAATTATTCATTATTAAATTAACTCTACTCTTTCTTTGCATTTATAGTTTACTGTGTAAAATCGGACTCTCCTTGTGTGTTACAGATTACTGCCTATAATAGACGCACTTTTGAAACAGCGAGACACAATTTGGTCATTAACATCATGGGTACAGAAGGTGAGATATTATAAAATTATTAGTAGATGATGCTTGGAGCTTTTTATGTTTATTTCGTTACCTTTTATATAACATTTAATAGAGAAAATACAGCACAGGGGTTCATATACTCCCATCAAAAGGACCATTTCATATCATGCCAATACAGAACAAGCATAGCAAGTTTGAAAGCCTTAGCTTTCAAAGCATGGCAAGTAAAAGTCCAGAAACCTAATGTCCAGTTTTTCTTCTGTAACCTTGAAAAGTTGGTAAAGGTCACTCACACAAACTCATGCTAACGCTAATGGTAATGCCCCAGCATGCTAAGTTTGAAAGCCCCAGCTCCAGAACGCAGAAAGCAAATGTTTAGAAACCTAATATCATACAGTTTTCTCTTGGCGATCTGGAAGAGTTGGTCAAGGTTATAGACACACAAATTCATCCTATCACTCATCCTAGTGAGCCAGCATACAAAGTATGAAATCCCCAGCTTCTGCATTGTAAATGAACAAGTAACAAGTACATGTAAAAAAAACACGTAAATGTCTGCAAACTAAAGTGTGATGGACAGATGGACTCCATTACCATGGCTCTCGAAGGGTGGGAGATAAAAATATTCATGTAACATGTTTATTCTATATATTATTTTATTTTATTTTACAATCGATTTCCTTACAACATTTTATTTTTTTTATCTTTCCTCTCGTATTCATTTCAGTATTCCATAAACTGATTAAGTCTAAACTTCTGAGATAAATAAAAACAGGACATCTTGCAATTAATTTCCCTCAGGGTCAGAGTGTTTTAAAGCTTCATGCTTATAACTGTTTATACTGAGTCTGCTGTGTCCAGCTGTGACATTGATGTCATCAGCCATCTGCCCACTTTCTGCTCTAACACACTCTTAGATCATCACCACTGCTGTACCAGCTGACCCTGAAACCTTTACGAACCCCCCTCCCCTCCTTTCAGAATTCCCTTTGCCGTATCAGGCTGAGTTTTACATTAAAAACATGAATGTAGAGGAGATGCTAGCCAGTGAAGTACTGGGAGACTTCCTGGGTGCTGTGAAGAACGTCTGGCAGCCTGAGAGACTCAATGCCATCAACATCACTTCAGCGCTGGACCGAGGTGGACGTGTGCCCCTGCCCATCAATAATCTGAAAGAAGGGTAAGCGTTCTTCTTTCTTTTTTTTTGAAATCTCATCGGTGGATCAGAACTTACACTAATAATATACTATTGATTATCACTGTATCTATAGTACAAAAGCATATTTAAATTAACCATGAAAGAACAGTATACATATTGAATACGACACAAAGGTGTTATAGGCAGTGTATTAGAATATACTGTACATTTATTTAAATGTTATTGAAATGAAGTTAAAATAAGGAGGAAAGGATGTTTTTGTGATCATCCGGGGATGTTCCCTTTCAATTTTGATAATAATCCACGCTTTGATGTCACCAAAAATTATTAAAATTTCTCAGTAAAAATATCCCTCTCTTATAATGGGTGGAATTAAACAAACAAGCACAGAAAAACATGTCAAAACATCTGATTTAAGTGAAATTTGCTATGCATGTTCAGTATTAGAAGCTTTGATGTTAGACCAATTTTCATTCAAATTGCACATTATTGGTAATTTAAATTTAACAGAGAAAATTAAAATATTTGGAAGTGGGGTTGCACAGCAAAACCAGCACGGTGTGCTATATACTTAATTGCATGTTATTATTATTATTATTATTATTATAGTAGTGAATATGCGGATGTTGGGGTCCAATGCACCTCAACGCATGATAAATGAGACCACATGTTTGAATACAGACACTCCCCGACTTACGTTTTTAATTGGTTCCGGACGGCCGAACGTAAGTTGAAAGTGAACGTAAGTTGTTTCAGTCAATGGTCAAGGAGGGAATGCGCTCTGAATTCACGTCCTGTGGGCGTGGCTCACAGTGCGCGCATGAGAGAGAGAGAGAGATGGAATAACACTTTAGTTTTTAGTTTTTAAGTTGTTTTAATTCAGTAAATGTTGAATAAATGTGGGTGCATTTGAGCTCATCTGGAATTCCGATCCCTCAAGGAATCAAATTAGCGTTGAGTTTGTCAAGCAGGGAATGCATTTTGAATTCCACGTCTTGTGGGCGTGTATATATATATATATATATATATATATATATATATATATATATATATATATATATATATCTTCTTCTTTTACTTTCGGCTGCTCCCTTCAGGGGTCGCCACAGCAAATCATCCGCCTCCACCTCACCCTGTCCTCCGCATCTTCTTTTCTGACTCCAACGACCTTCATGTCTTCCTTCACCACATCCATAAATCTCTTCTTCGGTCTTCCTCGAGGCCTTCTGCCTGGTAGTTCCAACCTCAGCATCCTACTGCCAATATACTCACTATCCCTCCTCTGTACATGTCCAAACCATCTCAATCTAGCCTCTCTGACTTTGTCTCCAAAACATCTTACGTGGGCTGTCCCTCTGATATACTCATTTCTCATCCTATCCATCCTCGTTACTCCCAGCCAGAACCTCAACATTTTCATCTCCGCTACCTCCAGCTCTGCCTCCTGCCTTTTCCTCAGCGCCACTGTTTCTAAGCCATACAACATCGCTGGCCTCACCACCATCTTGTACACTTTTCCCTTCATTCTTGCTGACACTCTCCTATCGCACATCACACCGGATACTTTTCTCCAACCATTCCAGCCTGCCTGCACACGCTTCTTCACCTCTTTTCCACACTCTCCATTGCTCTGGATTGTTGAGCCTAAGTACTTATAATCCTCCACCTTCGTTATCTCTGCTCCCTGTAACATCACCGTTCCACCTGGGTCCTTCTCATTCACACACATGTATTCTGATTTTCTGAGGCTAACCTTCATTCCTCTCCTTTCCAGGGCATACCTCCACCTCTCTAGATTTTCCTGCACTTGTTCTCTGCTCTCACTACAGATCACGATGTCATCTGCAAACATCATAGTTCATGGAGATTCTTGTCTCACCTCGTCTGTCAGCCTGTCCATCACCATAGCAAACAAGAAGGGGCTCAGAGCTGACCCTTGATGCAGTCCCACCTCCACCTTGAATTAAATCGGTCACACCGACAGCACACCTCACCACTGTCTTACATCTCTCATACATGTCCTGCACCTCTCTAACATACTTCTCTGCCACTCCAGACTTCCTCATGCAATACCACAATTCTTCTCTTGGCACCCTGTCATATGCTTTTTCCAGATCCACAAAGGCACAATGTAGCTCCCTCTGACCTTCTCTGTACTTCTCTATTAACATCCTCAAGGCAAACATTGCATCTGTGGTGCTCTTTCTTGGCATGAAACCAAACTGTTGTTCACAAATGCTCACCTCTGCCCTTAGTCTAGCTTCCACTATTCTTTCCCATAACTTCATCGTATGGCTCATCAACTTTATCCCTCTGTAGTTGCTGCAACTCTGCACGTCTCCCTTGTTCTTAAAAATGGGCACCAGCACACTTCTCCTCCACTCCTCCGGCATCTGCTCACTCTCTAGTACCTTGTTGAATGTTCTTGTCAGAAAATCTACTGCTACCTCTCCTAGACACTTCCATACCTCCACAGGTATATCATCAGGACCAACTGCCTTTCCATTCTTCATCCTCTTCAATGCCCTTCTCACTTCACCCTTACTGATCTTTGCTACATCCTGCTCCTCAATGGTTACCTCTCCTACTCTTTTTCTCTCTCATTTTCCTCATTCATCAGCTCTTCAAAGTACTCTTTCCATCTTCCCAGCACACTTCTGTCATTAGTCAATACAGTTCCCTCTCTGTCCTTTATCAATCTAACTTGCTGCACGTCCTTCCCATCTCTATTTCTCTGCTGTGCCAACCTGTATAGATCATTTTCTCCCTCTTTACTATCCAACCTATCATATAAGTCATCATACACCCTCTGTTTGGCCTTAGCCACTGCTACTTTCGCCTTACGCTGTGTCTCCCTGTACTCCTGTTTACTCTCTTCGGTCCTCTCAATGTCCCACTTCTTCTTGGCTAACCTTTTCCTTTGTACACACTCCTGCACTTCCTCATTCCACCACCAAGTCTCCTTATCTACTTTCCTTCCAGAGGACACACCAAGTACTCTTTTACCTGTGTCCCTGATCACATTTGCTGTGGTTGTCCAGTCATTTGGAAGCACTTCCTGGCCACCCAAAGCCTGTTTCAACTCCTCCTTGAAGACAACACGACACTCTTCCTTTTTCAGCTTCCACCACTTTGTCTTCTGCTCTGCCTTTGCCTTTTTCACCTTTCTCACCATCAGAGTCATCCTGCACACCACCATCCTATGCTGTTTGGCAACACTCTCACCCACGATGACTTTGCAGTCACTGACTTCCTTCAAATTACATCGCCTACACAAGATGTAGTCTACCTGTGTGCGCCTACCTCCGCTTTCATAAGTCACCCTATGCTCCTGTTTCTTCTCAAAGAAAGTATTCACCACAGCCATTTCCATCCTTTTTGCAAAATCTATCAACATCTGTCCTTCTGCGTTCCTGTCCTGGATACCAAACCTGCCCATCACTTCCTCGTCCCCTCTGTTGCCTGCCCCAACATGTCCATTGAAGTCTGCACCTATGACCACTCTTTCACCTCTGGGGGTACTCTGCATCACTTCATCTAAGTCACTCCAGAATCTCTCCTTCTCTTCTAGCTCACATCCTGCCTGTGGGGCATAAGCACTAACAACATTGAGCATTACACCTTCAATTTCTAACTTGAGATTCATCACTCAGTCTGACACTCTTTTCACTTTTAGAACATTCCTGACAAACTCCTCCTTCAAGATGACTCCGACTCCATTTCTCTTCCCATCCACACCGTGATAAAATAGCTTAAACCCTGCTCCTAAGCTTTTAGCTTTGCTACCTTTCCACCTGGTCTCCTGAACACACAGTATGTCCACCTTCCTCCTCTGCATCATGTCAACCAGCTCTCTACCTTTTCTGTGCCTAGTTCCAACATTCAAAGTCCCCACTCTCAGTCCTAGACTCATGCCTTTCCTCTTCTCTCTCTGCCTACGGACACGCCTCCCACCTCTCCTTCTTCGACGTCTTCGACCAACAGTAGTCCAATTTCCATCAGCACCCTGTTGATTGACAGCACTGATGGCGGTCGTTGTTAACCCGGGCCTCGACCGATCCGGTATGGAGGTAATATATATATATATATATATATATATATATATATATATATAGAGAGAGAGAGAGAGAGAGGTGTGCATTAATAAAAAATGTTTAATAATGGTTTAATTAATAAATATGTGAATAAATTGGTTTAATATGTTAATAAAATGTTTAAATGGTTTAATAAACAATTTTCTTTTACTTTTAACACATATTTCATACAAAATTGGTGCACTTTTATCATTTTTAAATGGTTTATGGGGTTTATCCAGTCCAAAGACTGGAGCCTTGGAACGAATTAGGCGTTTAATATGTAAGATGCGACCCTTACTTACGAAATCCCCGCAATACGAAAGGGGCTCTGGAACGGATCAATTTCGTAAGTTAGGGGCTGACTGTGTGTGTGTGTATACTAGTCCTTTTCAAAAAATTAGCATATTGTGATGAAGTTCATTATTTTCTGTAATGTACTGATAAAAATTAAACTTTCATATATTTTAGATTCATTGCACACCAACTGAAATATTTCAGATCTTTTATTGTTTTAATACTGATAATTTTGGCATACAGCTCATGAAAACCCAAAATTCCTATCTCAAAAAATTAGCACATTTCATATATAGCAATATAGTAATATAGCAATAAAAAAGTGTTTTTAATACAAAAAAAGTCAACCTTCAGCCCAGGTCAGGCGCTTCTGCTGCTGTTTCTAGTTCAAAAGTGGCTTGACCTGGGGAATGCGGCACCTGTAGCCCAGTCCACCGCTTCCACAGGTCCCCCAAGGTCTGGAATCGGCCCTTCTCCACAATCTTCTTCAGGGTCCGGTCACCTCTTCTGGTTGTGCAGCGTTTTCTGCCACACTTTTTCCTTCCCACAGACGTCCCACTGAGGTGGCTTGATACAGCACTCTGGGAACAGCCTATTTGCTCAGAGATTTCTTTCTGTGTCTTGAGGGTGTCAATGATGGCCTTCTGGACAGCAGTCAGGTTGGCAGTCTTACCCATGATTGCGGTTTTGAGTAATGAACCAGGCTGGGAGTTTGTTTAGAGTTAATTGGTTGATTCAGATGATTAGGTTAATAGCTCGTTTAGAGTACCTTTTCATGATATGCTAATTTTTTGAGATAGGAATTTTGGGTTTTCATGAGCTGTATGCCAAAATCATCAGTATTAAAACAATAAAAGACCTTAAATATTTCAGTTTGTGTGCAATGAGTCTAAAATATATGAAAGTATTATTTTTATCAGTACATTACGTAAAAAATGAACTTTATCACAATATGCTAATTTTTTGAGAAGGACTAGTGTATATATATATATATATATATATATAAAACGATGTATATATAACTGAATTGGGAAGAAGGAGGGGCACGTTCAGTCTTGTTTGTAAACAATGGACGCAGCGTCATTACGTCATTGCGTTATTATGTCAGTGTACTATGTAGGTACGTCTCAACTCAAAATTTGACAATTTTTCTTTCTTTTTTTTTGAAAACAAAACAAAAAACAACGTAAAATTGAAAAAACATAAAACGGATGAACGTAAGTCAGGGAGCATCTGTATTAAAATTCTTATTCTTAAAAGTGTAATATATGGTCATCTAAACCTAAAATGTATGAAGAAAACACTCGTGTGAAGAATAATGTTTGAAACAAAACCATAGGTTACTAACTTATTAAAATATGCGTAGCTGAGGTCAAAGGAGATGTGCTATGTATGCAGATGTGTATACAGCTGTTAGAGCTAAATCATGATGTGAACACGTGTGCTGGCACCAACGCTGCCATGATTCAAATCTGAATACTATCATATTGCTCTAATGATATGGTTAATTCCAATCAAAATATTGGTCAATTTCACTGAAGAAAAAAGACCCACTTTTGGTTCATTCCCGTGTGACAAACTTGGGGTCCATGGAGTGAGTGCATATTAAACAGAAACACATTTAAAAGAAGCTCATTAATACAATAATACTGTATTATGGCTTTTCTTTTTAATTTAAGTTTTTATTAATGAACTGCATGGTGGCGTAGCTGTAAGCCCATCAGCCCCACAGCAACAAGATCGTGGGATCCTGTGAAGTTCTCTTCTTGCTTGCGTGGGCTTTCTCTGAGTACAGATTTCCCATAGGTGGGATTGTGAATGGTTGTGCGTGTGTTGGTCCTGTGATGGTCTGTTGAGCCACTGTTGGCTGAGATAGGCTTCAGGTTCCTCGCAAACCAAGTAGGACTACAAGGTTTTGCAAAGGAGTGACGAATGAGTTTACAGGCATTTTTTATTTCTTGTTTTAGAGTGTGAAGACGTTCATGATAAATGACGTATATTCTGTTACGCTGAATGCATTAACCGCTAATCACATAAAACAATCACAGTGATTGAGGAAACATTAGATTTTTATTTAAATAGTTAGTCACTGAATGAGAAGGTTAATATATAACTGAAGTATCAGTACTGGTTCACACATAAACATCTACATTAAACTTGAATAAGAATTTTCAGAAAGAAATTGCATGATATGTAACAATGCCCATTAACGTTTCTCAGTCATTACAGTGAAGCGTTACGCAAGTGGCCCACCTTACTTAAGAGTAATTGATTGTGTTGATCTGATTTTTTTGTGACACAAGCATTTCTCAGTCGATGACATCGGTGATGATGCCAAATCACGTGCCTTAGTTGTATGAATTTTCATTTGAGAGGAGCCAGTTGAGGTGGAATGCCTTTCAAACGCCTATTTAATGTGGTGTTTCGGTCATATCCAACTGGGAAGAGACCCCGGGGTGGACCTAGAACAAAGTGGGTCTGGGAGTTTGGCTGGTCTGGGAACGCCTCAGTGTTCCCCAGAAGAACTGCAGGAAGTGGCTGGGGAGAGGGATGTCTGGACCTCACTGCTGCTCCGTGACACAACCCTGGATTAAGAGGAAGAAGAAGATAAAGATGATGATGACTTTTCCCGCCATATATATTTGATTTTTTTAATAGTTTTTCGTAATAACAAAAACCATTGTGTCCATTTATTTGTCCGTATGTACAA
The DNA here is from genome assembly GCA_024760905.1 of Plotosus lineatus. Lineage (NCBI taxonomy): Eukaryota > Metazoa > Chordata > Actinopteri > Siluriformes > Plotosidae > Plotosus > Plotosus lineatus. The sequence goes on along the minus strand of CM045728.1, from coordinate 79,322,979 downwards.
TGTCCATGTACATTCGGGAATTCTGTGGATAATATCTATTTTCCACATTTTTCAAGGAGGGAACATTATCAGACGACAAAAACTTGGGTGAAGTAGTCTAGGTGGCATGAGCGGTGCAACCTCATACTCATGTGACATGTTGGCAGCATGAAGCTAAAATTTATAGCATTTTCATGGAAATTTTCTTTCAATGTATGCAGTGTGTATGTGATGGTAGGAGCAGATGTGCCATTCTCATCATGTCTGCGTGAGGTGGAGAGTCCTCAGAACCAGCTGCGCTGCAGTCAGGAGATGGAGCCAGTCATCAGCTGTGACAAGAAGTTTAGAGCTCAATTCCATATTGACTGGTGCAAAATCTCTTTGGTAAAAACTCTGTCTTACAACAATTTCTATCTTCTCATTTACAGTATAGTGTTGATCTGAGTCTTCACGCAGTTGTTGATTGGGCAGACTCTGTACAGAGCACACAAATTGAACAATCAACTGCCTTTAGACTTCAATCAGTTGATTAAATGAGCCAAGCCAGGTGTGCTGCTGCTTGGTTGAAACAAAAATCTGCAGTCACATTGCTCTTTGTGGTATGAGTTGGACACCCCTGAGCTACACTGTCAGTGTGATTATTCTCTGCCGCCCTCTAGTGTTGGCACAAGGTTCATACAGCTATAGCCGACAGTGGATTTATAACAGCAGCCAATCAGGGAGCGAAGTGAAGGTTCAATTATAATACTTTTTTGGGAGGAAATGAGTTTCATTCAGATTGACTTGACATTTTATATACTCTACTGTAATATCCTTGGTTTTGTATTTGTAGTGTTAGTGTGAGATGGGTAGTGCAGCTAACTTGGTTATCAAAGGCGGGCCATGTCTCTCACTGTCTATGGTGAGAGGCATGTAAAAGAACCATTGCTGACTTTCGTAAAGAGTAGCTGCAAAGTCGTCAGCGTGTTTCTGTCCCTTGCTAAAAAGGGTTGTGACAGGAAGGGCATCCGACGTAAAAACCTCTGCCAAATCAAATTTGCGAGTCAGATGATTCTGTTCGCTGTGGCGACTCCCGAGTAAAAGGGAAAAAGCCGAAAGGAAGACAGACAGTGTGAGATGGGTACCAGCCTCTGGTCCATAGTGGGGTTCAGCAGTTCAGAAATTAATTGAGTGACTGAATGATTGCTAACTTGTAAATTATTTATTTCGGAAAAATAAGGTAATTTTGCTTCTAGATGCCTAAATTTGAATTGGAAAACGTTTATTGAAAAGTCATTGAGTACCAGCACTGCTATATGCAACAACAGGGCAGCCTAAGATTTCAGTACTATTTGCCAACATTGCTGTCTTCTGCTCATACTGTATGCCTCAGGTGGACATTACCAAGGTCATCCCTGTCCACAACAGTCGTCAGGAGCCAGGTACTGGAGTGCTGCCAGACATCGGAGAATACAATCCACCATCTGAGTCATTGAAAAGTAAAGACTATTTCACTGACTTCCTGGTCACACTGGCTGTGCCTGCTGCTGTTGCTCTTGTCCTGTTCATCATCCTGGGATATTCAATGTGCTGTCGTCGAGAAGGAGTGTAAGTGCACTGTGCTAACCTCTCAGCGTCAGAACACACACACACACATGCACACATTCAGGTTAATATAATTATGGATAGTGAATGGTTTAGGGCAGTTGCCTTAGAGTGGTTTAAACAGTCTTATTCCTGGTGTTCTGCATTTACAGGACACATTAATGAGTTGATTAACTAAAGTGGGGATTTAAATTCAGTCTACAATTTAATTAGGTCTATTAGGACCAAAATAGCAGCTTTCTCATCATTCTTAATCATTGTTCTCATCCAGCATCCAGTTTTATAGTCTGCTCATTTTGGTTGAATTATTTTTACAAGCACAAAGCTTCATCTCTCATATCATTCTGTTGATGGATACATCATCTGTGACTCCATATCATATTGGCCAGTCAATGTTCTGAGTGCCTTCCAACATCCACTAATCACCAGAGGTTCTACGGCCTGAAGAGACCCTCACCCGAACCTGCTTCCCATTGGCTTTGTGTGGTTGTCTTTAAACTATTAATATTAGTATTTAATTCAGACATTTTGTTTTGTTTCTAGGCGAAAAAGAAACATGCAAACACCAGAGTAAGTGTTTCTTCTCTGTGTCTTTCTTTTGTCTTGTTTTTGATCTCTCTCTCTCTCTCTCTCTCTCTCTCTCTCCCCTTTAGCCAGGTGATTCATTTGCTTTCTTTAATTTGTCGTCCCATTTTTTTGCTCCTATGTCTTCCTTCATGACATTACCATTTATCATTCATGAAGTCGCCATGTTGTCATGTGGCTGCTTAGTATGGGGTTCAATTCTAGTAACCTTCTAATAAATACAGATCACAATATTAGCTGGGCTTAGAAGAGCTGGAGTGAGAAATAAATTACACATTCGTGGTGGAAAGTGCGATATGCTGAGCTTTAGGATCAGAACCAGGGATGACACAGCATTCTCATTCCTCAGATTCCTACAGATTGTGCTTTATAGGTTGTATGATGTAACCTAACACAGCTCTGTATTTTCTTTTTCCTTCTGGTAATAATGCAGAGTGTAGAGTGTAGGTTGTGTATATATTGTGTATGCAGTTCAAAATTGATTAGTTATGTTTTGCTCCTTAATCTTCTCAGCATCCAACTGGTGCACCACAGCTCTATTCAGAAGTCAACAAAGGAGCTACGCAGCATGTCAAAGAACAGAGAGATCTCCTGGCCTCTGTCTACACTGCCTGTCTTCAACCCTATGAGTGGAGAAGTGGTGCCGCCGATCCACACTGAAAACTACGAGACTACCAGCATGCCGCTCATGCAGACCCAGACGTGAGTGTCATATAATGATTTTTCTCACTCTGCTTTCAGATCCGTCTGCTTCTCCTGCCTATAGTAGGCATCAAGAGAGCACTACATATATTTTTTTCAAAGTCATATGCCTGCATATTCCCCTAGTGCAGCTAACTGGGTTATCAAAAGCCAGCCATATCTCTTGCTGTCTGTTTAAGATGTATATAAAAGAATCATTGCTATCATTTGTAAAGAATATTCAATTGGGTTGCCAGCAGTGTGTTTCTCTCCAGCAATTGCCTGGTGAGCTGTCCAGGGAGTATTTTGTACTCTGTACCCCCGTACCCCGATTTAGCTGAAATGGGTGTCAGCCTCCCACGACCCTAATTAGATTAAGTGGTTAAGAAAATTAATTAATGATGAATTAATGCCTGCATACGTTACTGCTTGAAATAAAGTAAAAGACAAGCTTTCCTAAATCTTCTGTTAAACATGAACACATGCATATTTTAATTATCTTGTTTATGCTTACATGTTTTTACGGTTTATGCTTACAGTTTAGAAGTGGCAATATGCCAAACTTAATCTGATAGTGTGCTTTGGCTAGTTTGAAAAGGCTGCTGTTTCATTCTTTGAGCGCACAGAATGACAAGAATAGGACATAAATCCCTGAGTTCATATAAGTAAGTTCGTGGCAATAATAACAGCAAGCAGATATTAAACTAAGAAATCAGTTATGAATCAGTGAACTTCTGAATATAAAACTTCTGAAAATCAAACTAGGTACAAATACAAATCATATATGCTTCTGTTTATGAATGAATACAGATCGATGTAATCATAATCACATTAGTTCCATGCTACAGGGGGAAGCACTGGGTGACTTTTCACTACTTGTTTGCATTAAAATGACCACCCCACCGGTGTGTGGATTTATTTGCCATTTTTAGATATTTTTTGAAATAAAAGATTCATGAAACAGTATTTTTAATAGAAACATACAAACTATGCATTCTAACTTTCATTGAGTTTATTCAGTGTGATTTCCTTTTAAAATGAAATACATTCACTTCCAAAATATGGGCCAATTTACAAAACTGCTATTTCAGATAGAAAATGTTTACTTGAACAATAAAAAACTTCATGCGTTACAAGCTGAATATAGTAGTGCTGCTGAATTTTCAATTCTGATTAGTGGGAAAATGTTGATTACTTTTCATAAAATTAAGATAAGATAAGATAAGATAAGATACAGCTTTATTAATCTCACAATGGAGAAATTCAACCTCTGACAGGGGCCATAATTTCTAAAGGGGTTTTCGATTTAGATACATCCCCACATCTCCATAAAAATAGCAAACCTACACGAAAGCATGCTGTGAGACTGTTGTTGTCTTTCCAGATGGAACAAGGGCATTAATCAAGGTAGATGGAATCATGAACAGTTTTATATATCAGTTAATTTGGGAACAAAACCTTCAGGCTTCTGCTAAAAAGCTGGTGAAAAGAATTTCATTTCTTGCATGACACCAACCCGAAGCATCGATTACAGTATTACAGCTAAGCTAAAACAAAAAATTCACGAGAATTGTGCATTGTGTGATAAAAACATATAACATATATTTAGTTAACATATAACCAAAGGCATTCCAAACAATTTTGATATTGGACATTCATATATTTTCAATATCTGTCCTTTCAAACTGGCCACCAGTGGCTGTCAGTGACTGTTGTTTCATATAATTTCTAAATGTAAACATAAGAATAAAAAATACTAGAATCTTCTTCTTCTTCTTTTCCTTTCGGCTGTTCCCTTCAGAGGTCGCCACAGCAAAACATCCGCCTCCATCTCACCCTGTCCTCTGCATCTTCTTCTCTGACTCCAACAACCTTCATGTCTTCCTTCACCACATCTATAAATCTCTTCTTTGGTCTTCCTCTAGGCCTTCTGCCTGGTGGTTCCAACCTCAGTATCTTACTGCCAATATACTCACTATCCCTCCTCTGTACATGTCCAAACCATCTCAATCTAGCCTCTCTGACTTTGTCTCCAAAACATCTTACATGGGCTGTCCCTCTGATGTACTCATTTCTGATCCTATCCATCCTCGTTACTCCCAGAGAGAACCTCAGCATTTTCATCTCTGCTACCTCCAGCTCTGTCTCCTGCCTTTTCCTCAGCGCCACTGTTTCTAAGCCATACAACATCGCTGGCCTGACCACCGTCTTGTACACTTTTCCTTTCATTCTTGCTGACACTCTCCTATTGCACATCACACCGGACACTTTTCTCCAACCATTCCAGCCTGCCTGCACACGCTTGTTCACCTCTTTTCCACACTCTCCATTGCTCTGGATTGTTTAAGTACTTAAAATCCTCCACCTTCTTTATCTCTGCTCCCTGTAACATCACCGTTCCTCCTGGGTCCTTCTCATTCACACACATGTGTTCTGATTTTCTGAGGTTAACCTTCATTCCTCTCCTTTCCAGGGCATACCTCCACCTCTCTAGATTTTCCTCCCCTTGTTCTCTGCTCTCACTACAGATCACAATGTCATCTGCAAACATCATAGTCCATGGAGATTCTTGCCTAACCTCGTCTGTCAGCCTGTCCATCACCATAGCAAACAAGAAGGGGCTCAGAGCTGACCCTTGATGCAGTCCCACCTCCACCTTGAATTCGTCGGTCTCGCCGACAGCACACCTCACCACTGTCTTACATCGCTCATACATGTCCTGCACCACTCTAACATACTTCTCTGCCACTCCAGACTTCCTCATGCAGTACAAACATGTCCATTGAAGTTCTTCTCTTGGCACCCTGTCGTATGCTTTTTCCAGATCCACAAAGGCACAATGCAACTCCTTCTGACCTTCTCTGTACTTCTCTATTAACATCCTCAAAGCAAACATTTCATTTGTGGTGCTCTTTCTTGGCATGAAACCAAACTGTTGTTCACAAATGCTGACCTCTGCTCTTAGTCTAGCTTCCACTATTCTTTCCCATAACTTCATCGTATGGCTCATCAACTTTATTCCTCTGTAGTTGCCGCAACTCTGCAATTCTCCCTTGTTCTTAAAAAACCAGCACACTGCTCCTCCACTCCTCGGGCATCTGCTCACTCTCTAGGACCTTGTTGAATGTTCTTGTCAGAAAATCTACTGCTACCTCTCCTAGACACTTCCATACCTCCACCGGTATATCATCAGGACCAACTGCCTTTCCATTCTTCATCCTCTTCAATGCCCTCCTCACTTCACCCTTACTAATCTTTGCTACTTCCTGCTCCTCAATGGTCACCTCTACTACTCTTTTTTTTTTCTCTCTCATTTTCCTCATACATCAGCTCTTCAAAGTACTCTTTCCATCTTCCCAGCACACTTCTGTCATCAGTCAATACACTTCCCTCTCTGTCCTTTATCAATCTAACTTGCTGCATGTCCTTCCCATCTCTATCTCTCTGCTGTGCCAACCTGTATCGATCATTTCCTCCCTCCTTACTGTCCAACCTATCATATAAGTCATCATATGCCCTCTGTTTGGCCTTAGCCACTGCTACTTTCACCTTACGCTGTGTCTCCCTGTACTCCTATTTACTCTCTTCGGTCCTCTCAATGTCCCACTTCTTCTCAGCTAACCTCTTCCTTTGTACACACTCCTGCACTTCCTCATTCCACCACCAAGTCTCCTTATCTACTTTCCTTCCAGAGGACACACCAAGTACTCTCCTACCTGTGTCCCTGATCACATTGGCTGTGGTTGTCCAGTCATCTGGGAGCACTTCCTGGCCACCCAAAGCCTGTTTCAGCTCCTCCTTGAAGACAACACTACACTCTTCCTTTTTCAGCTTCCACCACTTGGTCTTCTGCTCTGCCTTTGCCTTCTTCACCTTCCTCACCATCAGTGTCATCCTGCACACCACCATCCTATGCTGTTTGGCAACACTCTCACCCACTACTGCTTTGCAGTCACTGACTTCCTTAAAATTACATCGCCTACACAAGATGTAGTCTACCTGTGTGCTCCTACCTCCGCTTTTATAAGTCACCTTATGCTCCTGTTTCTTCTGGAAGAAAGCATTCACCACAGCCATTTCCATCCTTTTTGAAAAATCGGTCAATATCTGTCCTTCTGCGTTCCTGTCCTGGATACCAAACCTGCCCATCACTTCCTCGTCCCCTCTGTTGCATGCACCAACATGTCCATTGAAGTCTGCACCAGTGACTACTCTTTCAGCTCTGGGGGTACTCTGCATCACTTCATCTAAGTCACTCCAGAATCTCTCCTTCTCTTTTAGCTCACTTCCTGCCTGTGGGGGAAAAGCACTAACAACATTGAGCATCACACCTTCAATTTCTAACTTGAGACTCATCACTCTGTCTGACACTCTTTTCACTTCTAGAACATTCCTGACAAACCCCTCCTTCAAGATGACTCCTACCCCATTTCTCTTCCCATCCACACCATGATAAAACAGCTTAAACCCTGCTCCTAAGCTTTTAGCTTTGCTACCTTTCCACCTGGTCTCCTGAACACACAGTATGTCCACTTTCCTCCTCTGCATCATGTCAGCCAGCTCTCTATCTTTTCTTTGCATAGTTCCAACATTCAAAGTCCCTACTTTCAGTCCTATACTCATGCCTTTCCTCTTCTCTCTCTGCCTACGGACATGCCTCCCGCCTCTCCTTCTTCGATGTCTTCAACCAACAGTTGTCCAATTTCCATCAGCATCCTGTTGATTGACAGCACTGATGGCGGTCGTTGTTAACCCGGGCCTTGACCGATCCGCTATGGGGGTCATACTTCTGATTTGCATCATAAAAGTTTGGCATTGGTTTTACGTCGGATGCCCTTCCTGACACAACCCTCTGCATTTCTCCGGGCTTGGGACCGGCATAAGGGGGAGAGACACTGGTGAGTGCCCCCCCCACCTAATGGCTGCTAAGAGTTTTACGTATATATATATATATATATATATATATATATATATATATGGGCGGTGTCGTGGTTAGCACATCCACCTCACGGCAAGAAAGCCTGGGTTCAATTCCCGGCCTGGGCGTTTCTGTGTGGAGGTTGCATGTTCTCCCTGTGCTTGCGTGGGTTTCCGCTGGGTACTCTGGTTTCCTCCCACCCCACAGTCCAAAAAACATGCACAGTAGGTTAATTGACCATTCTAAATTACCCGTAGGTTCGCATTGTGCAGAAGGCAATGGAAAACCACTGCACTATCCTTGCCAAGAAAACTTCCATGAAGATGATAATCAAGGTGTTATCCTTTTATCCTTCATGGCAGGTCACTAAGAGTTGTCCTACAACTTGGAAGGGACCAGACCAGACCATATATATATAATGAACTTTATCACAAAAAAAAGAACTAATATATATATATTAGTTATATATATATATACCCGAGTGGCTCCCTTGAGCTTTTTCAAAAATGTATGCAAATTGAAAAAGCTGGGAAGGGAGTATTTTTGTTTTAATATGGTTTCTGTAGCAGGACAAGCCTGACAAACATGTTTTAAAATTTTGTATAAAAATATTAGGCCTACATTTCAACATTTCTATCAATGAAGATTTGTGTCATAGCATGCGACACAAGTGAGATGCTTTGCCAGGCAGGTAGCTGTTGTAAACAAACCGGTGGGTGTGTCATGGGCCATGGATCCCAAAGGAAAAAAGAGAAAGATAGCTGATGACAACAGAGGATTCAAGGAAGAATGGACCAAATCATTTGCTTTCATTGCCAATGCGGAAGGATTGCTTGCTTTGTAATGAGAATCTGTCAAATAACAAAAAGAGTAATTTGGAAAGACATTTCCAGGGAAGGCATGCTAAATTTGCAGCCAACCACCCAGTTGGGATTGAGAGAAAAAGTGCGATTGCAGTACTACTGAAGAAATTAAAGATAGATTTAATAAGTGGATTGCATTTCCAAAATCCACTACTGCTGCTAGTTTTGTGGCAACCCGAGAGATAATAAAGTGTGGAGATGGTGCACAGATGGAGATCACATGAAGGATTCATTCATTCAAATATCAGCGCACCTATTTTCAGATTTCAAAAACAAAACAGAGATAATACAGAAAATTAAAGACATTCCTCTCCGCAAAGACAGTGAAAGAAAGGGCCATTAAAATGGTAGGCAACATCACCAATCAGAAAATCAAGGGCATTCATTCAGCCCCTGCATACTCAATTGCCTGTGATGAGTCGTCTGATGTGATTGAACAGACAGTGCCATTTTGCAGGTATTTAAACTCTTGATGTGCTGCTGATTTCTTTATTGAATTTCTATAATTTCGTCAATGCAACAAAACATGTTAATATAGTAATGGAGGTTAAACTTAAAGCACCAAATATTGTACAACAGAGTAGTCACGTGGTGTCATTCTCTCCAGGATGTGCTGCAGGGAAAATAAACATTTAATCATGAATGCTCATTATGTATTTGTAGCCTATTTAGTCATTTTGATAGTAGGCTAATATACACTTACAGCCTGTGTTGCCTTCATATAATTATCTCAGGCTTTTAAATTTTTTGCGGCTCCAGCCAGATTTGATTTTAGGTTTTTTTTGTCCAATATGGTTCTTTGAACATTTTGGGTTACCGACCCCTGATCTAGCCGTTGGAGTTTTTTGGTTAATCCACCTGAATAATGGTAAGCTCTGAATTAGTTTGCTTCACTTGGGTTTTGACAGTTTCAGTGAGATGGAGTCACATGGCTTTATTTACACATAAGGTGCACTGGATTATAAGGTGCACCGTCAGGTTTTTTTGAAGATTAAAGGCTTTTAAGTGTGCCTTATGATCCGAAAAAATACGGTAATTGTGCCCCAGACATGAATTTGCTTTTCTAAGGGAACAAGTGGTAAAAGAAAAACACCATTTGACAGTTAAAGAAAATACAAAAAAAACCAACCCAAAACCAAATTGGATGAGAACCATCAGTTTCTCACGCAAAAAAAGCATCTGACAAGAAGCTCCGTACTGTATTTATTTTCCAAAAACACGAGGCCAAGGCAGAGGCATTGACATGTCCTCTGAAACCCAAAAACTCATCTTAATAAAAGGTGTTTCTATTTACAGAAATCTTCAAAATCAAATGCAGATACCACAGCAGCAGTCGTCGGGTAAGTCCACAATAAATGCACTTCACCATATTGTGATTACACACTCAAAAAAACCTGACAAACAGCTCCTGAATCTTTGTCTCATGTGATATAGTTTCCCTCCATCCCTTATCTATACCACTTATCCATCAGAGTTTCAGGTTAAGCAGGAGCGAGTCCTAGCTAATGCTGCAGCGAGAAGTAGCGTACACCGTCAGTATTGCTCATCTATGGAATTTGTGCGAGTGATGTCACCAGTCATATAATCTTGTTGATGAAGCCATGTTGCCAGGCAAATGCAAGGGTCATGAATAGTTATAGTGACAGTGTGATTTCTATCAAAAACTCGCATACCAGAGACTTGTGCACTACATTATGCAAATCGACACAGCAGAAAATCCAGACTGTTATTTTATTGCATTCCAGCAGAGAAGCAGCAAAGAGATCTTGATAACTGCTATTTAATGTGAGAATTAGTGCTCTGCCAAATACACCCAGTTACACTTCATAGCAGGTCGCTACATGATGTTGATCATGAGAGAATGTGCTTGCTGACACTGGTACAGTAAAACTTATTATGGTGCTGATAAATTATGATGATTTCCTTTTTTTAATAAGCTAGGTTAATTGTAAACTTGACAGGTATGGGACAATGCCTATACTGTAAGCACAAGTGATTGACTCCAGAAACTGTTACCTTTCAATGGTCATAGATCTTTTGTAATGCCAGGGTGGAGCCACAACTGGTTAAAGGCATCATCTGATGAGACCTTTTGTGAAATTTTCACCCCTATTTCAAGATAGTTGACAAATGTCAAAACATGTAAGAAACAGTGCTCATTTCACGTGTGAGTGCATCTACTTCTGATAATGTAAGTTTTCAAAAGTGTCTGAAATACCACCCTAGGAAGAAGAAACCAGTCTGATATTTGCGCATCAGTGATCTTTGCCACATATATTTATTTAAAAAGCCACCAAGCCGATTTGTTGCCTATAATGAAAGTGATAGTGTGACTTACGGTACTCATTACTGCCAGGTCATCACAGGGATTAGCAGTGGTGGTCTAGTGGATAGGGCGCAGGATCGCTAATCCTAAGGTTGGGGGTTCGAGTCCCTACAAGGTTGTCACTGTCCCCCCAGTGCAGCTAACTGGGTTATCAAAGGCGGGCCATGTCTCTCACTGTCTATCGTGAGAAGCATGTAAAAGAACCATTGCTGTTTTTCATAAAGAGTAGCTGCAAAGCCATCAGCGTGTTTCTGTCCCTTGCTAAAAGGGTTGTGACAGGAAGGGCATCCGACGTAAAAACCCATGCCAAATCAAATGTGTGAATCAGATGATTCGCTATGCTGACTCTCGAGAATGGAAAAAAGCTGAAAGAAAAAGAAGATATATATATATATATATATATATATATATATATACATATATACACACACACACCCCCACAGTCGGCCCTCGACTTACGAAATTAATCCGTTCCAGCGCCTTTTTAGGAACCTGGAGTTTTCGTAAGTAGCAGTGCATTTTACATGTAAAACATGTGATTCGTTCCAAGGCTCCCAAGACTACCCCATAAACCAGGGGTCAAACTCGTGCCACAAAGGGCCATGTGGCTGCAGGTTTTTGCTTCAATCAAGCAGCAGCACACCTGACTTCGCTCATTTCATAAAGTGAGCTGAGTGTTCAGCCAGTTGATTGGTCAATCTCTGTACTGAGCACACAGATTGACCAATCAGCTGCCCGAAGACCTAGATCACGAGTTTGACACCCCTGCCATAATCCCTTTAAAAATTATGAAAGTACACACATTTTGTATGAAATATGTATGGAATCTGTGTTAAAAGTAAAAGAAAATTATTTATTAAACCATTTAAACATTTTATCAACATATTAAACCAATTTATTAACATATTTATTAATTCAACCATTATTAAACATTTTTTATTAACCAACTTCTTTATTAACCAAGCCAAACAATATTAAACATTATTAAACATTTGTGATGCGCTCCGCCAAGTGTGGGAGGCATCGCAGCCGACACCGGAGCTTTGGGGGCGGAACGTGGCTTGTCCGGACTTCCGATCTGTCAAGCAGGCAAGTGCACTTTGAACAGTTGTTTAGTACTCAACATTCACTCCTTTGCTTGAGGGATCGGAGGTCTGGATGAGCTGTGCCCTGTCTCGGGGGCTCCGGTGTCGGATGTGACACCGCCCACACTCGGCAAGCTCCATAATGTGCTCCGCCGCAGCTGACGACGGAGTTTTTTGAAACAAGGCATGGCTTGTCCGGACCTCCGATCTGTCAAGCAGGCAAGTGCGCTTTGAACACTTGTTTAGTACTCAAATTTCACTCGTTTGCTTGAGGGATGGGAGGTCCGGATGAGCCACACCCCGTCTCAAGGGCTCTGGTGTCGGTCGCAACGCCGCCCACACTTGGCGGAGTGCGTCACATTTGTGGTGTGCATCGTGGCGCACTCCGCCGCAGCCGACGCTGGAACTTTTGAGACTGGGCGCGGCTTGTCCGGATGTCCGATCTGTGAAGCAGGCAAGTGTGCTTTGAACACTTGTTTAGCACTCAACATTCAGCTGTTTGCTTCAGGGATCGGAGGTCCGCGTTTTGCCCACATTTGGCGGCGCGCACCACATTTATTAAACATTTACTGAATTAAACAACTTAAAAAATGAAAAATAAGCTGCAATGAGCACTCTTGAAACTCACAAACCAACAGTACAGCTCTCTTTTACGCGTGTGACAAACAAGCTTTATGGGTACAGTACTATGGCGATTCAGCTCCCTCCTGGCCAATGGGAGGCCAGCGGGGCGGGATGTTGGGAGACAGCCAATGAGAGAGCAACTCATGCATTATTTGAATGTTTGAATGACGCATTTTAATGTTTGAACGGCACGTTTGAATTTTTGAATGGCATGTTTGGCGGTTTTCGTAAGAAGTTGTTTCGTATACAGAGGACATAAATTTATGAAAATATTTTTCGTAACCTGGATTTTTCGTATTCAGAGGTTTTCGTAAGTAGAGGGCCAACTGTATGTATGGGGGTGTGTGTGTGTGTGTGTGTGTGTGTGTGTATATATATATATATATATATATATATATATATATATATATATACACATATACATATATACAGTTGGGCCCCCTACTTACGAAGACCCCTGTGTACAAAATCCCCAGGTTACAAAG